>CM076582.1:911457975-912057975 GCA_034641835.2 Pinus albicaulis
AATAATAACTCATTAATCAACCGAAAAATACATCAGTTAACTGCAGTGCATGGCCGTTTCAGTGGAGACCAGTGGAGAGATAAGCGAAAGGGAAAGATAGACTATCTGTTGTGACTATTAGTGATGCATTGATTGCATCAAACACACAGTGGAGATGCCAATGAGGATTGCATAGTGCAAGCTTGGTGAATTTGAGTTCATTCAGAGCCATTCTTCAGCAGGGATTGCGCAGTAGAGGCAGGCTAGCAGGTGGCAAATATTGGTGCATGGATTTGCAAGATCGGGCCTGATTAGTGTGTAGCGATTGTATTGTACTGAGAGCTTGATATGATCAATTTTGTATGAGGATTGTTACATGATCTCTATGACATATATTATATACAGATAGTTGGGGTTTTCAGCTTCAGGCTTTCTCGTTAAACAACTGTGTTAATGTGTGTGAATTTTTATTGTTTCATGTGTGCATTGCTATCTTGATTTTATTTCTGCAAATGATCAATGGTGGAATAGATTTTGTATTTTGCATGAAGTTAAAATAGTGTGAGATCAGGAGAATCTTGGATATATAACAAATAATTTATATAATTTCTACATGGTATCAAAGCAGTATTGATCGGAGGAGATTGCAATTATTGAAGTAGTTGAGTTTTGTGCTGGTGGAATTCGAATTTGCTGCAGTGTTTTCTTAGTGTCGAAGTTGAGTATTCATTGAAATGTCTTTCAACGGATTGCGATTGGAGTATGCCCTTGATGGCAGCTCGAATTATATTGCATGGAATGACAGGATGGAGGCGGTGCTGGATGATAATGGGTTGAAGGAGTTCATAGATATTGATATTCCAAAGCCTGGTTCTAATGATGCAACCGCACTTGACGCATGGCAAAAGAAGGTAGCGAAGTGTCGAAGACTTCTGTTGGAAGGTGTGAAGGATCACATTGTGTCCAGCCTTCATGGTAAAGATACTCCATTCTTAATGTGGAAAGCTTTGGCAGACTTGTTCCAAAGCAGAAGCGACCAGAGGAAGTTGGCACTTAAAGACAAGCTCAGAAAAATAAAAATGGAGAAAGGCGACAGTATACCGAAATACCTCATGAAGTTTGTCCACTGCAAGGATGAGCTGGGAAGTGTGGGGGTTACTGTAGATGAAGAGGAATTGTTGAGCTTGGCTCTCCTTGGGCTTCCGAAGAGTTGGCATAGCTACGAGGACTCTGCCAATGGTCGGGAGAAACTGCCAAGATGGGAGCGAATTTGGTCGGATATTGTGCAGGAGGAGATAAGGCGGGGTACTAGGGATGGATCTTCATTGAAGAATGAAGATGAAGAAAATTGCGCTTTGGCTGCCAAAGCAAGGAAAGGGAAGGGGAAGAAAAATCCTTCTCAATCCGGTGCGAAAGGCAAGAAGCAGGACTTGTCCAAGGTGAAGTGCTTTCATTGTCACCAACACGGACATTACGCCACTAATTTTCCACAGAAGAAGAAAATAAGCAAGCTGCTGGATCTGCAGCTAGAGAGGCCTTAGCCTCGCAGTTTGAGCTGGATTTTTCACTGATCGCATGCTTGGTTTCAAGTGTGATGGGATCAGTGTGGTTTCTTGACAGCGGTGCATCTTTCCATATGACCGGAGACAAAGATTTGTTTAGTGATATGGATGAAAATGATCTTGGAGTGCACATCGAGATGGGTGATGATGGTAGATACAGTGCGACTGGTACCGGGAACATTTCCTTTGAGAGGGAGTCTAGAAAACCTTTCATCTTGAAGGATTTCATGCATGTTCCAGTATTGAAGAAGAATCTGATCTCTGTGGTGATATTGGAAGACAAGGGTTATGATGTTGTTTTTAGCGAGGAAAAAGCCTTCCTGCGCAGTAAAACAACTGGTCAAACCAGAAGGATAGGGATTCGAGTGAAGAATCTTTATCAATTGCAGGTAGATGGTTGCATAGCAATGGCAGGCAAAGCAAAAGGAGTGGTGAGCCAGGATGAGGGCGAATTGTGGCACAGGAGATTGGGCCATCTTCACCATGGCGCTTTGAAAATTTTGCAGCAGATTTCTACCGGGCTTCCCAAGGGTACACTTGCGTAGTCATTTCAGTGCAAGGGATGTACTTTGGGAAAATTTGTGAAGACCACTTTTCATGAGAAGGATAGTCGCGCCACGACGATCCTTGAGAGAATTCACACAGACGTGTGTGGACCTTTCTCGGTTGCTTCAATAGCAAAGCACAGGTATTATGTGATATTTGTTGATGACTTTTCTTGTAAGTGGTGGATCTTCTTCATGCAGAAGAAGAGCGAGACATACTCAAAGTTCTGTGAGTTCAAGGCGCTAGTTGAGAAAGAGTCGGGGAAGCAGGTGAAAGCTCTAAGGAGCGATAATGGTGGTGAATACATCTCTAGCGAATTCAAAGACTTTTGTAGCGCAGAAGGAATTCGAAGAGAACTCATAGCGCCTCATAACCCACAGAAAAATGGGGTCGCAGAGAGAAAGAACAGAACGATCGTGGGTGTTGCACGGGCGATGTTGCATGATCAAGGCCTTCCCATACACTTGTGGGCTGAGGCATTCAACACTGTGGTTTATGTGCAAAACCGTTGTCCTCATAGAGTACTTGGCATGAGTACACTCGAAGAGGCATTTTCTGGTAAGAAGCCTGATATTTCTCATTTGAAGATTTTTGGCTCACCTGTTTACATTCATGTGACGAAGGATGCTAGGAAAAGCTGGAGCCGACCGCGTAGGTTGGGATATTTGTGGGGTACACAGAAACACCCCACAATTATCGTGTGTATTTTCCAGACAGTCGGATGACTATCGTGCGACGGGATATCAAATTTCATGAGGAGAAAGCCATGAAGTTGTCGCTTGAGAGGGAGCTACACTTGCATGCAGATGAGGAGATACTTGTTCCTAAAGATGAGCCTCAGGATGTGGATCAGCCACAAGAGGAGGTTAATGGAGTGGAAGAAACCACTCATGCAACGCCAAACATCAGAGGGCGGAAGCGCACTACAGAAGCTGAGCGATTGAATCTTGATGCAGTGCAAAATGTAGGAGCACCTACATCACAGCACAGATAGAGACAGTCACCTGACCGATTTACTGGATACATGACTCTGATGAGAAAGTGTATCGTGACAGAACCATCTTCTTTCGAGGAAGCTGTGGAGGATCCCGCATGGGTAGATGCCATGGTGGAAGAGTATGATTCGATTGTCAGAAACAGTGCATGGGAGATTGTCCCAAGGTCGGAAGGGAAATCAGTGGTAGGTTCGAGATGGATCTACAAAGTGAAGCGAGCTGTTGACGGGAGCGTCGAGAAGTACAAGGCAAGATTTGTTGCCCGGGGCTTCTCACAGATCGAGGGGATTGACTATGAAGAAACCTTTGCACCTGTCGCAAGGTATTCTTCCATATGGACCATCCTTGCTCTCTCAGTGCAGATGGGTTGGCACATTCATCAGTTGGATGTGAAGACTACGTTCCTCAACGGAGTCATTAAGGAGGAGGTGTACATTGAGCAGCCTAAAGGATTTGAAATCTTCAGCAACGAGTCGCATGTGTGCAGGCTCAAAAGAGCGTTGTATAGGTTGAGACAAGCACCTCGTGCTTGGTACACACGAATAGACAGTTATTTCACTGGACTTGGTTTCGCCAAGAGTGAGGTGGATCCGAACCTATACCAGGTTGTGGTGGAGGGTAAGCTTTTGATCATTGTGCTTTATGTAGATGATTTAATACTAACAGGTGATGAACTGTTGATACACTCATGCAAGGCAGATCTTGCAAAGGAGTTTGAGATGAAGGACTTGGGCCTCTTTCATTATTTCCTGGGTTTGGAAATTTGGCAGCGGAAGGGTGGACTGTTTGTGTCTCAAGGCAAGTATGCCCGAGAGATATTGGAGAAGTTTCACATGCAAGGCTGCAAGCCTATTGACACTCCTCTTCCTGGTGGTTGGAGGAAGGAGGATGCTACGTCGGCAGAGGTAGTGGATGCCACTGTTTATCGATAGTTGGTTGGTTTGCTCATGTATTTAGTCAATACACGGCCGGACATATGCTATTCTGTGAACTAGCATTCACAAGTGATGGTGAAGCCTACCAAGATGTTTTGGAAGGCAGGCAAGCATGTCCTAAGGTATCTCAGGGGCACAACTGGGTATGGATTGTGGTACAAACAGTCGGATGAGGTGAAGCTGCATGGCTTCAAGGATGCAGATTGGGCAGGAAGCCCAACGGACAGAAAGAGCACATCTGGAGGGATTTTTAGTATCGGATCTACAACAGTTTCTTGGTACAGCAGGAAACAAAGATCCGTGGCACTCAGTTCAGCGGAGGCCGAGTACATGGCAGCAAGTTTGGCTGCATGCGAGGCTATATGGATGAGGAAGATCCTGGTCGGGTTGTTCGGTTCACACTTAGGTCCTATTGTGATATATTGTGATAATCAGAGTTGCATTAAACTCTCAGTTAATCCATTATTTCATGATAGATCTAAACATATTGACATCCGGTACCATCATATCAGAGATTGTGTGCAGCGAAAGATCATGTTGCTTTCTTACATTCCTACGGAGGATCAGGATGCAGATATTCTGACGAAGGCGCTCACCAGGAGCAAATTCGAATACCATAGAGATAGGATCGGGGTGGCAGATAATCCCTATCTTGTTGAGAGGGAGTGTTGAGATTCAACAAGATGATGAGCTTAGTGAAAAGAGTCGCCTTCACTAAGTGGGCCCGCAAGGCTATTTTTGGCACAAGTCTATTTTTAGACATGTCGATCATATTCTATCAGTTGCAGGATGTTATTTGTGGATGGTTGGTCAAGTTGGAAAAATATATGGACTTCTATTTTTAGACATATTGGGTGGAATATATTTTTATATTCCAGTCTAAAAATAGATATGTCGAATATTATTAGCTCTTAATAATATTTGGAGTCCAAACATTATCTTATTCTCTTGAAGCACTTCAGTTAAGTGCACAGATGTGGCACAACAGCTGACGGAAGGAACTACACTATTCCTGAGGGTTTACTAGAGCTAATGCATGGAGACTTCAGTTAGAACTCATGTGACAGAGTTTGGTGGAGTTATAGAAGTAGTTGGTGGAGTTATATTTAGTTTAACTCAGTTAGACTTAGTTGAGCTAGTTGTATCTAGTCTAACTAATTGATACACTAGTGAGAGTGGTGTGAATTAATTAGTTAATTAATTCACTAAATAATAACTCATTAATCAATTGAAGAATACATTAGTTAACTACAGTGCATGGTAGTTTCAGTGGAGACCAATGGAGAGGTAGGTGAAAGAGCAAGTGTGACTATCAGTTGTGACTATAATGATGCATTGATTTGCATCCAACACTCAGTGGAGATGCCAATGAGGATTGCGCAGTGCAAGCTTGGTGAATTTGAGTTCATTCAGAGCCATTCTTTAGCAGGGATTGCGCAGTAGAGGCAGGCTAGGAGGTGGCAAAGATCAGTGCATGGATTTGCAAGATCGGGCCTGATTAGTGTGTAGCGATTGTATTGTACTGAGAGCTTGATATGATCAACTTTGTATGAGGATTGTTACATGATCTCTATGACATATATTATATACAGATAGTTGGGCTTTTCAGCTTCAGGCTTTCCTGTTAAACAACTGTGTTAATGTGTGTGAATTTTTATTGTTTCATGTGTGCATTGCTATCTTGATTTTATTTCCGCAAATGATCAATGTTGGAATAGATTATGTATTTTGCATGAAGTTAAATAGTGTGAGATCAGGAGAATCTTGGATATATAACACATAAGTTATATAATTTCTACATTTTATGTTATGAGTCTTAGGGATTGGTTTGGGAAAGAGGAAATTTAATGAATATTGGTGCATGAGTAAGCGCAACGGAATTTTAGAATATGATAGTCAGTTGGACTGGTTGCATCCATTGTGGTGAATGGATGGTAGAAATACAATCATGAGAAAGGTAATCAGGTAAGGTAAAGTAAATGGATCTGAGATATCAGATACCTTGGCTATGTTGGGAACTGTTTTTCTCAATATTGTGCATGTTGTGCATGGATAAAGGAATTTCTCTCAACCTAAACCTTATGATATTTGGTAATCATGTTGTAATTATGATGATGTCTATATATGTATATATACATGTATGTATGTATTTATGTCATTGATTTACAGGGTCATCATGGATATTGATAGTTTTATTTTGATGGTTTATATGTATGTATGTATGTATGCATGACGTTGTCTGATAGGATCATGATTGTTCTATGCCAATGATTATATATATGTAGGTATGTGTGTATTTATGTCACTATACGACAAGGTTTTCAAGGATCGTTCTTATGGAGGAATGATTTCTTATGCAGGTGAATGGCATGAAGAGGTTCCTGGCTATAAGGAATCAAGTGGCAGAGTAACTCTAACAGATCTACGAGACCAATATCATGTGGACATGAATTAATATTATATGCTTTTGCTATGCATATGTTTATGTTATGGACAGGTAACGCTTAGGGGTACATCAACGAAGTGAAAGTAGTGTGATATGTGACATGCTAGGATAAGCATGGATAATGGAAAGACACTAGAATCAAGGTTTTTTGTGGGGTCGGTGTGTGGTCTATGGATGTACAATGCAATTGTTGTGTATACGTTGTGCATGTTGTATATTCATCAATTGTACCTATGGTGACGTGTAATTTTTCATATGTAGTATTGTGTACATATGATGTTGTATGCATGTTGTATATATGATGTTGCATATGCAATTCCAGGTATAGATGGTGCTATATACATGTTGGATATGTAGTGTTGTGTGCATGTTGGATATGCGGTGTTGTGTACATGTGGTGCTATGTACATGTTGAATATGCAGTGCTATGTACATATGGTATTATGTGTGATGTACATATGGTGCTATGTGCATTTGGTGTTGTGAGCATGATTGTACACAAGGTGTTGTGTGCAGGCAGTGTTGTGTACATGTCGTGCATGTGGTGTTGTGTACATATGGTGTCGTGTACATGCCATGCATGTGGTGTTGTGTACATGTGGTATTGTATACACATTATACAAGTGGTGCAGTGTACATTTGGCGTTGTGTACACGTTGTGCAGGCGATGTCGTGTACACGTGATGCAATGCACACGTTGTGCAGGTAGTGCGTGTATAGGTGGTACTATGTACATGTTGTGAATATGTTACTAGTATACATGTGGTATTGTGGTGCATGTCATATATGCTATGTTACAGGAATGTGGTGCTAGATATGTGCATGGTGAAGTCATGGTATTGTGACACATATTCGTTATGTTGTACTTTACATATGTATATGTATTGTGTTGTATTGTACACTGGGTGTAGGTGTATTGTGTTGTGTTGTACTGTGTTTTGTTGTACACCATGTGTAGGTGTGTGCGTTATGTTGTGTGCCAGATGTGGGAGTATGCATTTTATCGTGTTGTACGCCTTGTGTGGATGTATGTATGTGATTTACATTGCGTGTATGTGTATGTGAGTGAAGAGAAGCAAGGGCATTGGGTGCTTGTCGGGTGTGGAAACCAATCCGGTGTGTGTACAGGAAGAGGAAAGGCAAAATTACAAACCAATGAAGGATAAGTATCGGTGTTTTACTTCATACTTATTATGCATGAGATATATGATTCTGACTTATTATGGTTACATGTGATTTATGATTATGTTTTATGGTGATTTTATGCGATTCATGATTTTAATTTATGATGGTTGTGTTTGAGCTAATTGGACGTGATATGTTTATACATGATGATTTGATCAAACATCTAGTTTGACTTGTGTGACAGGAAGTGAACACAATTGCAAGTGTACCTTGTTGACGAGCTACCAATAAGGTATGGTTTATGTTTATTTCAATTTGTTTTAAGTATAATGGAATTATCTGCTTGGCATAAGAATGCATGAACATGCCCGGTTGGGTGGTTGAAACTAACTACAAGAATTAGCAGCAACGACAACAGGAATTGGAACATGCAACAATATGTTGGTAAAGCACTTCAGGAGCAGGGCTATTGTGGGACACTGGTACCCAATTGCGTCCATTGATTTCCATGAGCATGCTATGACCGATATGATGGTTTTGAGGCAGGTATATGCCTTGGTTTTTATATTTTCTGATGCAAGGAAGCCTTTCCAAGGGATGGACTGCCCGAGATGGGGGTGCCAGCAGAACTTGGGTCAGTGACTGCATAGAAGGGGGTGACCAAATTGCCTGAGGGACTGTGTAGTAGAGAAGGGAAGGCCAAGGATGGATTTGTTTTGGTTATTAGCATTTCGATATGGGATCAAATGCACATTGGCAGTGTGCTTTGGAACAATGAGCCGATAATTTTTCACTGAGAGGGCAATAGTGCAAGATTGTAGCGCTGGACATTGGATGCAACTTTGACTTTGGTAGTGGATTCTGGACTTCCTAGAAAGGAGGTGAACCCTAGTATTACTTTGAGGGTGGAGGTGTGAGCCTATGGATTCCCTTATTTCTGATACAGGAATCACGTCCTTCTATTTGTTGGTTGAGAAAATGTGTATATATGTATATGTGTATATTATTGTAAATATTGTATCGAGTTGGTTTATAAAGATCCACACACAGTATGGTTATTTTTTGGTTGAAGCAAATGTACATGAGTATATATGTGGTTGTTATTATGAATACCATAATGAGTTGTGTTATAAAGCTCTAGTACATAGTATGGTTGCTGTGATGGTTTTTGCTCTTGAGCAGGTTATTCATTATAAATACTGCAGCAACCTGTGTTATAAATATCCATGGCAACATGTTTTGTTTTTAGCAGTTTGTTGGTTTGTAGGTGTCATTGAGGATGGTGTTCCCCCAAGGGGGGGGGGTTCTATAACAACCCTGGTAAAAACATTCATGTAAAAAATATATAAGACCACAGTGATGGGACAGGTATTCCAAGCTGAATGGTGGGTAAAACATCCTAGCGGGTATTCATTTCGGTTAATATGGCTAAGGAAATTGGCAAAGGAAAAGGCTTTGGAAAAGGCATGAGACATTAATTGGCATTTTATTTATGAAAATAAAGGAAATTAGGAGAAAAGGAAGGTGAAAGGTCGCAGGTTGCATGTGAGGAGGAAATTGAAGGAAAATAATTGAAAATGAAGAAAATAAAGGCCTCATCTATAAAAAGGCTTCTAAGGATCAGTTGGAAACCTTTTTGTCAGTTCAGTTTTGGAGCTCTCATTATTCTCTCTCTCTCTCTCACACACTCACACACACACACACACACACTCACTCTTGGACACTTGGAGTTTTTGGAGCACTTTGGCATTTGAGCAAGAAAGGCAAGAATGCCGGAAAAAGGAGGAGCAGGAGTCAAGCAGCGACAACATGATTCTTGGTAGGTATCAGTTTGCACGTGTATTTTCCTTGCTAAATTTGGCATGCATGGTATTGCATGTGGTTCTTTGTTGTCTTGGCATGGGTTTTGCCAGGTGTGACAATGTTTTCATCCTAGCCTTGCAAATTTCGTATAGCCTTGATGAGATAGGTTCTCATACTTCGGTTGAGCTAGATGGTCGGATTGGATTCGAAGTTGAGTGGGGTGGATCTCCTAAATGACAAACACATGGCCTAGTGGTCCCTGAACCGGAATTTTGATCACGGTAAAGCCATTGGCCTAGTAACCCCTGAGCCATATTGTGGGTTGCGGTAAAGCGAGGTTGTGTGCCTCGGTGGGCCTAGGAATCCTTGTCAGTGAATGGCAGGATATGCGGTAAAGCTAAGAGGTGGATTTTTCTCTGTTGGACCTAGTAGTCCCGGGATGGGATGTACGGTAAAGCCTGGAGATATGGTCTCGATATAGGTTCTAGTGACCCCTGGATCGGACTATGGGTTACAGTAAAGCCTGAGAGACTAGGAGGCACTCAAATTCCTCACAGTGTTAGCAAAGAACTCCGGTAGCATTCATGCTTGTTTGGTTCTTTTTTCGGTTGGTTATGAGTCCCAAATTCATGCTTGGAATATGGCACGGGGGTGATTGGCTGAAGTATATTTGGCTCAACCAATCTATGGTCGGGTGGAATGCATAAGTCCCATATCTAGTTGGTTTACAGATAATATTGAAGAGCTCATTTCTCCGGTATTTGATATGCAAATATACTAGTTTGCGTATGGATTTAATTGTTATTGTGTCCATTGTATTTATGTTATTAATATGTTGTTTATGAGCATGTATTCGATTAGTGATGAAATATGGCTTTATTTTTTTTTTTTCCTTAAATGATTATCCCATGTATCTATGGTAAAATTATATATGATAGTTTATGATCTAAGGGAGCAATGCTTCTTAGCCATTCTCAGATAAGGAAGAGACCCCTTTGTTTAAATATGTTGTTTATACCTGTAGATGCTATGTTTATGACATGTTTGACGAAATGCCTGTCATGGTTGGGTAGGGTCGGATGAGTTCTGGTTGATGTGATTACTTCTATATGTTTGTTTTAATGTTATTTACCCTCTCCTGAAGTTACAATAAGTTTTGGGCAGTGACCTGGGCTCAGGGGCTGAAAATGTGGCACAAATCTCGAAGTTGGGCACAAAAATTGATTGTTTAGGCCTTAGCCGCTACCTTGCCAAGGCTAGCCTGCGGCTATAGGGTCTATAGCCTCTCCCTTTCCCTTACAAGCCCACGAATAAGCCTCAAAGGGGGTAAAAATCAGTCCCCCCTCAGGGAACAGAGCCCTGGAAGGTTGGGTTACCTCCTGGGGATGTCAGTGATGCATTGTAAGGTGTGTTTTTGGTGTTTCCGTCGATTCCACTTCGTTAAGGTCATCTACGAGGTTGAATCTCATATTAGTAGGCTCTCGTCACATGTTTATGCCATTTGGCCGGTTACTTGGGTAGATGTGGGAAGAGGGTGTTACAATTGCAATAATATTGCAAAATAAACATTTGTTTTACAAACTTAAACATTATAAGTTGCATTGGTCAATGTTAAACTAATAGTGATTAACAAACAAATCGATTACTAAGAGGAAAACAAATTGATTACTAACATGGACTAATAATTGATCATATTAGCAAGGGTAAAAGTATTTATCATATATTAAGAAGTGTAAATGTGTTCTAGATTAAGAAAGTAATAGTTATTGGAAATTATTTCTTCTTTTTATTATTATTATTATTTTTTTTTTCATTTAGTGAATTAAAAAGTTTAGTTGAGAGAATTTTAGCTGGTTAAAAAAATTAAAATTATTTCTTATTTTTAGGTTTTCCAAGTTTATATTGTAAAGTAGATAATATCATCTATATTTGATCACAATTAATTAGAATATATAAGTGAATTTATTAGTATAGATAAAAATATTTATTTTAATTTTGGATTTACAAGTGGTGAGAGGGATCAAAGATTTTAAGATGTAATTCTTTTTTTAAGTGCAAAACTTGAAAATAGTTATGCACCTTGAGAGATTTTATTATTCTCACCACTTGGTGGATCTGAAGTTAACATAATTTCATACTAGTTTTTAATAATATTATTTATATTTATATAAATTTCACAACTATATATATATATTATTATTATTTTTAGTTTTTAGTAGTTTGTTTGTTTGTTTATTTATTTATTTATTTATTTTTTAACAATGTTGGGTGCTAGTTTCTATTTCAAAAAAGAAAAGGAGAAATTTCCTTGTTACATGCAAGAGTTTATGAGGAGCAACAAAGAAGGCAGCTACAACAAAATGCTACACCTTCTTTGTGTCTATTGTTCAGAAAATACTGAAATACAGATAATGAGTAGATTCGAACAAACTGAGAAATAAGAAAAGCAAACTTAAAAGCCATGTTAAGGAGAGAAGATGATATATCAGTTGATGCTTATTGGGCGCCCGGTCGAAGCATCCGTGTTGTCCTCAGTGCCAACATTTTTCACATTGTTGGAGATGGAGCTTGGAGCTTAGCGTTTCTCAAGGATATATTTGAGGATTTGGACTGATTCTTCCGCATGGGCACACTAGTTGGAGAGTTCATTGAACTGTTGCTGAAGAGAGGTAACCCTGTGCAGGGAAAATTTCACATATGCTTGCTGCTTTTCGTCAAGGATTTTTTGGTGGGAGTGAATTGTTACACTAAAAACTGTCATCCTGACATTTTGCTATGAGTATGAGCTCATTATTACTCATACTTCCTCCTTTTGCAAGTCTAACATATCAGTTCCTCATGTCAAGCTTTCAAAATCAGAGAAAAGTTCCTAAAAATCCCCTAAACATTGGTATTGCACTTTCTCTATTCATTGCGTGCGGTCCCGCACCTAAAGTTCAGCTCTCCTGCGGAACCATACCGCACGTTCTTTGTTTTATAGGGGCGGACCTCTGTAAAACTCAAAAAGGCGAGAAAGTAAAGTTAAAAAGTTGATTTCAGATGATTTCTAGAAGATTCGAGATGGGAATTTTCGGGAATGGATACACTTTGAGAAGGTTCATGCATCCCTCACTTGATGGAGCTAACCCCTTGATGTAAGGGGCTAATCCCTTTGAAGGAGGATTCTACCCCTTCATATTTGGAACAGAAAACCTCCTCTTTTCTACTATAAAAAGAGGCCATGGGTAGCCTCAAAGGGAGTTCAAGCTTTAAGATATTTGAAGTTAAATGCTGTTGAGATTCAGACTCAGTTAACTAAGATTTTATGTGAGGTTAAATCACTTACCTCTATTCGTCTTGGTTCAATGAGTGCAATGCTTGTCAAATTAGAAGAGATTCCTGCTTCGGACCCCGGGAGGACCTGCACGACATCAAGGCAAAGGTTGTAAAGGTTTTCTTTTATTTGAAGTTAATACAAATATACTCATTTCTCTCATTAAACTGTTTATTTATGGTTTATTTCATAAATTCCTTGATCATTATGATGAGTATGGTTTATAATAATGTCTATACAGGTGAGTATGGTTTATAATAATGTCTATACAGGTGCTATGTTTGTGACTGCAGATTTATTGAGGAACATTCCTTCAGTGCACGAGGGACTTCAACGAGATCAAGCAAGCGCTGGACATAAGGTAGGCCTTACACCTATATAGCATTTTTATGAATTTTGTATGCTTAGAGAGAGATTAGTATAATTGGCTGTTTGTTGCTAGCTACTTTTAGTACTAGAGATATCGGTCTTGTCCGCAAGACGGATTAATCTACACAACAAAATGGCGACCATACTAGGGAAAGAACTTGTTGTTTTTGGTTCTCTTTTATTTTTGATTTGAGGAAACATTTTTTCCTGGTTTTTGATTGATACATATATGTCTGGGTAATTTAGATTTTCCCTGTTTTTGAAAATTTAGAAATATTTTAAGTTTTTCTATAATTTTTCCTAGGACCGCACTCTGGCTTATTTTGACAGTGCGGGCAGGTTCACACTTTCTGTAAAGAATACAGTGCGGGACCGCACCTGTCAATACTGGTTGCCTGCAGACCCTGTAAAATTTTTAGAAAACCTCCAGATTTATTTCTGTAGTTTATTTTTATTTGGATTTAGATTTTTGGTTTCTGCCCAGATTGATTATTGTTTCTGTCAAGAATTTTTTGTGAATGAACTCCAACAGTATTGATGTTTTGATGATTTTCTAGAAGATTTTGCATTTTGGATTGTTTTTCACTTGGTCTTTGTAGTGATTCGAAGCTTTGACAGTTTGAAGTATCTAAGATTACATTGATCTCTTTTTGTCTTTTTGAATCCGACCTGATTGTGAGAACATCCTTTATTGAGAAATAGAGCTTTTTGTTTCTTTGCGAATCTTCGAAAAAACTTGGTTTAAGGTTTTGAATTTCATTTTTTATAAAAACATATTTTGAGTGTTTTTGATCTGTTTGTTATTCTGGACGAATAGATTCTTAGTTTGTTGAACAACTAAGGAAAACATTCTAAAAAAACTTAAAGCTTTTATTCAATTTAGATTGTTTAAATTCAATAGATCTCAAGATTAGATTTTTGTAGTTTTGGGTAGTTTTTTAATTTTTATAGCTTTCTTTTGAAGGAAAATTGTTTTGTAGCTTCGACTTTGGAAAGAAAAAGGATTTTGTTATGAGCTTGATAATTTTTCTCATTATTGAAAAGACAAAATAGTTTCTTTCAATTATTTTTCATGTTTTAAAGAAATAATTAAAAGAATTGCATTCTCCAACTCTTTCTTTAGATAGAAAGTTCATTGAAAGAAAAAGAATTGAATATCATTCTAGGTGCATTTTAGTGTTTTTTGGAAATCGAGTCTTCACATCATCCAAAGTTTCATTTCCGCACCCATTGACTTAAGAAACAGCTCATAAAGGTAACGCTTAATTAAAATTCATCTAGTAAACTTTTTATTTCTAGGGCTCTTATCACCAACATAGCTTAGGCTAGTATCTTGGAGTAGGGAGTAATTAACTCTCCAAGATAGCTAAAACAAACAAGTAGACAAATCTTGCAGTAGGAAGAATTCCAATTGTTGCATGTATGCTCTGGGAAGCTCCTCTTATAGGAGTCAAGCACGAGATCATATCTGAACCAGTGGGGTAATTAATCCTTCCTCATTGGGAACGATAGAAGATATACATGTATTAACAACGGTAAACCTCAGATAGACAATTGTCGAGGAGCCTAGGGTCACTTGTCGGTATACCTTGGATTATTTCAAGGAGCCTTCAAGGGGATTGAGCTTTGTTACTCTGCCCTTGCGTGTGTGTCGGATCGTAGACTGTTCCCCCAGGTATATTTGTTTCAATTGGTAACCTTAGTGGCCATAATCTTTAGGATTCTTTCCTAAGGTGACGGTGGAGGGTAGATCCCACTGTACCTGGAACAGATGTCGGCTAGACTCACTTGGACTCTCCGGAGGGTTATCTTCACTCGAGATGGTATAGTGGAGAAACTTGCACCGGTCTGTTTCATTAAGCAGGTTGTCGGGGTAACTGTTCCAACCGCCCTTTTCGTGTTAAAATTTTACTAAGTTGGATTTCATCACCAACTAGTGTTTTTAGTACGGAAAGTTACTGTTTGTGTGTGGTTTGAACTCCTAGATTTTTTAAGCGTATGATTCAACTGTTTGTTTCTTAGAGACTTTAGGTGTTTTCATTGAAACTTTTCTTTGTTTGCGTGTGATTAGATAATTTTTAATCGTGGCGGAATTGCCGAGACAATCCCGGAGAATACAAGGGAAACCCCCTGAATATTCACCAAGTCAACTTGAAGGGCTTCGTGCTCTGGTATCATCCAGTAGTAGTAGAATTAGATCAACGGAAATTGGAAGTTCATCTATAGTTATACATCCTGATCATCAAATACCTACAATAGAATATATTCAAGAACCGATTTCAGTTTCTGAAGTTACTGGAAGTTTTTCGTCTTCTGGTGGATTAGCTGACGAACCTGAAATCTCTGAACCTGAAACTGAATCTTCTGTGTTGGAAACATCCTCAGGATTTATCACACCAACTTCTAGCGATTCTGGTTCACCTAGGGTAAGAAATATCATTACTGACAATCTTCCCTCTGGACTTATTTCTATTGAAGAACTTACTAATCCAGACGAAGACATATCTCTTCCCGACTCCCCTCAATCTATAAATCTTAGGGAGCGTGAATCTATTTTCTACAGCCCCATTCGAACTGATCCTTGGTATCTCTCTTTAATGAACTTTTTAGAGAATCCGGGTCTTGCTTTTTATCCACCTCGAATTCCATTTCATCCTACACCCAGAGGTTATTATCCGCCATCCTTTATGGCAGGAAAGTCATCCATGTTTTCTCAAACACCGGAATCATTTTTACACGGTGGTCCTTCTGTTCCTTTGGGATATCAGTCTCTATCTGGTACTTTCTCGGGAGCAGCTCCTCGACCAATTGAAAACGTGTTATCATCTGGTTTTAACGGATTTAATATTGAAACGTCGAACGCAGATCAAATTTTTATGATGTCTGGTAATATTCCAAATCTTCAAACTCAAGGCAGTCAGTTTCCTTCTGGGGGGAAACCTCAGGGAACTCAGTTACCGCCTGTGGGGCAACCTCAGGGAACTCAATTACCACCTGGAGGACAACCTTCAGGTAGTCAATTACCACCTGCGGCTCAACCTCAAGGTAGTTTTTTCCCAGGACAAACTGTGGAATCATATTATTTTTGGGGGCAACCCCAAGGACAGTACATACCTCAAGGGTATCAACCTCAAGGACAGTACATACCTCAAGGTCAACCCCAAGCTCAATATGCTCCTCAGGGTCCTTATCAACCCCAGCCTCAGTACGCGCCTCAGGGTTATCAACCTCAAGGTCAGTACCCAATTCAAGGTTTCCAACAGCCTTCTGCTCAACCATCTTTTCAAGGAGCTGGAAATTTACCACTTACTTATCAACCCTACGTTCAACTAGGTTATGGTCCTTACGTTCAACCTTCTATGGGACAATACCCCGGAACTATGGTGTGGGATCTGTCCCAATATCAACAGCCTTTACAGCCTAATGTACAGTTGCCTTATCAACCTGGACAGCCTTTGGTTTCTGGTCCAACCCAGCAACCTGTTCAACCAGCTATTCAAACTCCTGCACCTAGTTCAGTTCAGCAGACTGGGCCTAGTACACCTCAGACTCCGCCTCAAACTGCTGCAACTGCTGCAACGTATGTTCAACCTGTCACACCTGTTTCTGGAGTATCTATAGCCCCGACTTCTTCTATCCCTGTATCCGTGCAAATCCCTCAAGTCTCTGTACCTCAGTCAGTATCTTCCATTCAGACTACAGTTCAGATGCCTGCAGGACAAGCTGGTACAAGTACAGTTGTTACAAGTCAACCTCAATTTACGTATCAACCGTACCAGGGACAGCTGCAATTCGGTCCCTATGTACAGAATCCAAGCTATCAGTATCAGCCGTACCCTGGTTATACTTATCAACAACCTCAGTATGGTCCGGTTCATCCTGGTTTTCCAGGAGGTTACACAATACCTAATGCAAATCCGATTCCTAGTTATCCTGGGTATCTGCCTCCTGGATCTGCTTTGGCTTCTCAAGGTTTTCGCGACCCTAACCGTCAATTACCGTTTATCGCAACTTTGGACTTACCTGATTTGACGTGCCTTACAAATGATCCCATTTTTTATTATCAGAACTGGCCGCCAATGCCTCATAAGTTGCCCAGTGATATACCAAAATTCGAAGGTAAGTCAGGAGAGGATCCATCGAATCATGTTATGACTTATCACCTTTGGTGTGCATCTAATTCAATCATTGATGATTCGATTCATTTACGTCTTTTCCAAAGAACTCTCATTGGTCTTGCAGCCAAATGGTACATTGAGTTGCCACGAGGCTCGTTTCATAATTTCAGTCAGTTAGCAACTTCCTTTTTGACTCATTTTCAGTTGCCCGTCAGATACGACAATGGCACATAATTATTAACTTCGCTAAAACAATCTACGTCCACGTATATTTCTGATCATATTCATGAATGGCAACGTAGGAGTCGTTTGGTGAAAGTTTATGTTCCGAATCAAATTTTGGCAGAATTTTTTGTTAAATCATTGTTACCCAAGATCACTGAAGATGTAGCTAAGGCTGGTGTTGTTACTGAAGTGCAAGTAATTGCCCAAGCTCAGTACCTTGACCTCGTATATACACAGTCAAGTACTTTACATGAGAAAATTCCCGATCTTCCAAAGCAAGGTCAAATAGCTGCAGCTCCTTCAGGGTCTCATGCCACTGACGGTATGATTGGTACAGTAAGTTCTAAAAGTAAGAAGAAATCTTCAAAGAATTCTTCTCCTATTATAACTTTACCAGATTCCCCGAAAGGAGAATCTTCCCTCGAAGTTTCTGCCGACATTCATGTCGTCGAAACATCTACGACAAAATCAAAATCTGGTGGTAAAAAGAAGGGGAAGAACAAAAACAAAAAGAATTCGAAAGAGAAAACTGAAAAAAATTGAATCCAATGACGAAAAACGTAAGCCTCGCTATCCTTGTTTCATTTGTGAAGAAGATCATTTCACGAAAGAATGTCCATATCGAGCCGAAGTTACGAAATTCGTTAAAGGATCGCAACAACCTGCTGTCTTGAAGGATCCTTTTCCAATTCAAGATAGTAAGATGATTGGTTCTTCCTCGACTACTTTAGAAGAGCCTATTATGATGATGTCTCATGTAAGGGTTGCGACGCGATCGCAAGATTACGGTTCTAAGAATCCCGTTGATGGTAAAGAAGCATAATCTTCTAATGCAAACGCATCAACTACACCTCCTCCTGTTTCTGGTCCGCTACAGATCGAGAAACAAAATCCAGACTTAATAATCAAACCGCCTGCTAAAGGTGTTCTTCGTAAATCAGCTTTCAATCCACATGCGAGAGCTTCTCAGAATTACAATATTGTTGAAGACTTAGCTATTTCTCCTTCAGCAATGTCGGCTTTGGAAGTGCTGCAATCATGCCCAGTGCAGCACAAATTGCTTTTGTCTGCTATAGGAGCTGTTGATATTCAGGATTCTAACCTTATAATCTTCGATTTAGAAAATAGTACACCTCGCCTACCTCACCAAATGGCTTTCTAGATTCCAGTGTTAGTCAAAAACAGACCAATCTTTCGGACTGTGATTGATGAGGGAGCTTCAACGTGTATTATGTCGATTCAGTGTTGGAAATCGCTTGGTTCTCCTACACTTAACCAATCTCCGACGATTCTTAAGGCTTTTGATGGTCGAGGTTTTCACCCTTTTGGTATTTTGCAGGATTTATCCATAGGGGTTGAAGGTAAAATCGTTAATCTAGATGTGGAAGTGGTTGATGCCCCTCTAGATTACAACCTTGTTCTGGGTCGTAGTTGGTCCTATGCTATGACTGCTGTTGTTTCTTCGGTCTTTCGACTCATAAAATTTCCATATCAAGGAAAGATCGTGACAATAGATCAGTTAACTTATTTCTCGTCCGACCCAGCCTCTACAGAAACAATCCAGCATGTTGGTAAAACGACTATCCCTTATAAGGATGTTGGAGTGGGTTTGATTAAAGATTCTGCTTTACTAGGAACTTTTTCCTTTCCTCCTCCTAACGTATCGCCTTGTACTGCAAATATTCACATGATTTCGTCAGACGATATTATGTTTGATGATCCTTGGATCGTACCTTCCGAATCCGAGATTGATTCATTTGGTGGCATGATGCCCTTGAGTCCATTTGAAATTGCGTACCAGGTTGTACAGTCACTTTCCGACCCCTCTTCAACCGAAATTGATCCAATGAATGGGATCCAAGAGGAATCACTTTCTATATCTAGTTCAGTTACAACGACATTTCCTGAACTTGTTCATATAGATGAGAAAATTCGTGAGTTTTTGTCTGTTGATGATTTACCATGGGAAGATCTACATCACCGATCTTCATTTTTACCTGAATTAGATCATTTTGAAGATGATTTCGCTTCAATTTTTACTGCTGAATATGTCAAGGAACCTCATAATCCATTGCAAAATCCTGATTCTGAGTTAAATTTGGAAAATATATCTAGAACGGTTCCAATTGACATTTCAGTAAAACCAGGAATAATTGAAAACATTCATATAGGTGCTTGTTGTACAAATGAAGAAATTCAGACTTATAAAGCCCTATTTCAAGAATTCCGTGACGTGTTTGCCTAGTCTTATGAAGAAATGCCAGGAATTGATCCCTCGATCGTTGTTCATGAAATTAAGACTTACCCGGATGCTAAACATGTTCGTCAACGATTACGTCAAATTCATCCTAGAAAAGCTGCTGCTATAAAAGTAGAAGTTGAAAATTTACTTCGCGCAGGATTCATTTATCCAATTCCCTTAACAGATTGGGTATCGAATATTGTTCCTGTGACTAAAAAATAGAACGATAAGAGTATGTATCGATTATAGGGATATTAATCGAGCGTGTCCAAAAGATAATTATCCAACTCCCTATATCGATCAAATAATCGATGCTTGTGCTGGCAGTGAATTGTTTTCCTTCATGGATGGCTTTTCCGGCTACAATCAAATAAACATACTCCCTGCAGATCAACCCAAAACAGCTTTTATTTGTCCATGGGGAATGTTTGCCTATTGTAAACTACCTTTTGGATTAAAGAATGCTGGAGCAACTTTTCAACGGGCTATGTCTTATGCATTTCATGACATTAAGCACATTGTTCAGCCATATCTCGATGATTTACCTGCTCATTCATTGCGTAGGGCCGACCATCTCACTCATTTACGAGCAATTTTTATGAGATGTAGGCATTATCGGATAAGGCTAAATCCGCATAAATGTGTTTTCTGCGTAGAATCAGGTCGATTACTGGGATTTGTTGTCTCGAAAGCAGGCATTCGCGTCGATCCATCGAAGGTCAAAGCCATTGTTAAATTGCCTCCTCCTTCGACTTTACGCCAACTCCAAAGTTTGCAGGGGAAAGAAAACTTTTTACGTAGGTTTATTCCTAACTATGCCGAGCTTACAAAGGGTTTTACCCGGTTGTTGAAACAGAACATTCCGTTCTTTTGGGACGAGATCGCTGATCAATCTTTTGATGCACTTAAACACGCGTTGACCCATGCACCGTTATTGCATCCTCCCAACTACAACCAAGATTACATTTTGTACCTCGCTGCTTCTCATTCCACCATTGGGATGGTACTAGTTCAGGAAGATGAATCTCACAATGAACATGTGATTTATTATCTTAGTCGGAATCTGCATTCGACTGAAATCAAATACACACATGTGGAGAAATTGGCCTTGGCAGCTGTTCAAGTTGTCCAATGATTTAGACATTACATCTTGTTACGTAAAACCACAGTAATTTCTAATTGCAACAATATGATGTATATTTTGATCAAACAATTGCTAGGGGGCAAATATTCCAAATGGATAGTTATCCTGCAGGAATTTGACTTGGAATTTGAAAAATCCAAGGCAAAGAAATCTTTGGTATTTGCGGAACTGATGTGCAATTTCCCCTCTACTGATGCTGAAACAGTGGCAGAAGAGTCCATTGCGGACGAATCTTTGTTTCTCATCAGTACACTTGATCCATGGTATGGAGATATTATCATTTATCTCCAAACCCAATCTTTTCGGCCTGACATCTCACGAACTCAACGACGGAAAATACACTTCCAATCCCAACAGTATAATATCATTGGTGATACACTTTATCGTCGTGGAGCGGATTCTGTTTTCCGACGTTGTCTAACTCATGAAAAAGCTGAAAAGGTGTTAAATGACTGTCATTCTGGAGCATGTGGCGGTCATATGTCTGGGTATGCCACAGCCCAAAAGATATTGCGTGCAGGTTATTTCTGGCCAACGTTGTTCAAAGATTGCATTTATGCGGTTCGAAAATGCCACAACTGTCAAATTTTTTATCGAAAAATGCGCGCGCCACCCGCTCCTCTTCACCCTATAATTGCTGTTGGTCCTTTCGCAAAATGGGGTATCGATTTTATTACATGTAACCCTCACTCGGCCGGGGGGCATACCTATATTATCTTAGCAGTATATTATTTTACAAAATGGGCCGAGGCGATGCCTACATTTTCAGCTGACGGCAAGACTACTGCAACATTCGTATTTAATCACATAATTATTAGGTTCGGTGTTCCCCAAGCTATTATTACGGATCATGGAAGTCACTTTCGGAATGTCATGATGACCGAACTGACAGACCAACTTGGCTTGCGCCACGATAGTTCCACTCTGTATTATCCGCAAGCCAATGGTCTGGTTGAAGCCATTAACAAAGTTTTAGTCACCATGATCAAACGAATCATTGGTATTCACAAGGCGAATTGGCATTCCATGTTATTTTCAACACTTTGGGCATATCGAACCTCAGTCAAAACATCAATGGGTTTCACTCCTTTTCAACTGGTTTACGATTTGGAAGATGTGTTGTCGATTGAATGCGAAATACCGTCACTAAAATTAGCCATAGAATTACTTCCAGCTACGTCTGAAGAGGAGAAACATTTCTTGTACTTAGCCCAATTAGATGAGAATCAACGAAATGCTGCAATAGCAAACGAGGCTCATGTTAAAAGGATAAAAGCTCAGTATGATAGAAATGTGACCCCTCGAAATTTTTCAGAAGGAGACCTAGTTTTACTTTATGATCAAGCTAACGACAAGCTAGGAGCTGGGAAATTCATGCCTATGTGGCATGGTCCTTACATTGTTAAACGAAAGTTAGCAAAAGGGGCCTATGAGTTGATAGATTTTGACGGTGTCCCTTTGGATACACCCAGAAATGGACTCTATCTAAAGCGATATTATGCTTAAATATGGTGTGGAGATTTTGTTAGTTTAGATTTCTTTACTGTTGGTGTGTTTTAGATTAGAAAAGTGTGCCTAGTTTAGAGAGTGTGTTTTTATCATTATTCCTGCTTATCTGAGTTTTACTCTTGATATTGCAGATGTCGACGTCTCTTCAAACCTACATTGGTTTTGCTGATGGTGCTTTTCGTAGTACACGGAACATTTCTTCCACAGCTTTGGTTATCTATTCACCCTCTGACGAGTTAGTATCCATGCATGGGGTAAGCCTTGGTCAAACAACAAATAACATTGTCGAGTATAGTGCAGTGATTGAGTTATTATCTGAATCCATATCATTTGGAATTCGGAGTTTGATTGTAAGGTTGGATTCTGAACTTGTTGTATTACAGCTTAACAGGGTTTATACCATTAGAAATCCGGTGTTATTACGGTTATTTTTAAGAGTTCGTCTCTTGGAACGTGAATTTGATTACATTGAATATCAGCATATTCCAAGACATTTGAATACATTAGCAGATGCAATTGCTTCTAGTATGATAAATAGACATTTGCAATAATCAAAACAGTAAATCAAACACATTCATAACATGTACACAGATAGCCGGTAAATAGTGATACATGATAGTATAGGAGAGTTTTCAAAAAATATACATCGTCTTCGATCATAGGTTGGAAACACCTTATGATCGGCAAAAATGATAATACAAAAGTCAAAAATATGAGTCTACAATACGATCATCCCATCACTGATGGTGATCACGATAAGAAACCACTGCTCGGGCCACCCTACATAGGAACCTCCTAAAAGGTCCTGGAACACCAATCACATATCTCTGCAACCTGAGTGGAATGTCATCTATGCTCGTCTCTAGAATATCTAGAGTCAAACGCTCTAGATGATGCTCTAAATCAGTCAAAATTTCCGCTGATTGGCCTGCTGGGGCTGGGGCTGGTGCAACTGCAGCTGGTTGTTTTCTGTCATAAGGTTGGAGATGAGCTGGTCGCCATGGGCCCACATATGCATTCAAAACTTTTGGTTATTAGTTTTCAAGACGATAAAAAATAAAAAAAATTAGGATTTATCAAACGTTGAAAAATGATTGTAACTGAGTCATCCCACTGTTCCCCTGCTGGGAGAGCCATCTTTCGGTCGCCGCGGAAATCTATCCTGGCGTATGGAAAATCCTCTATCACAAAAAGTTGGCGATCCAGCCAACGAAAATATGAAGGAGGAAATCGGACAATCTCAGTACCCTCGATAGCATGACGAGCCATCAATGCGGACCAACGAACCATCCTCGGTTCTCGAAGTCGACCGGCATCAACAGCGATACTCTGTGGAGCTAACATGGGGATCCTCTCTAGAGCAAAAGAAACAACAATGGATCCATATCCAAAGTTATTCAGTTTCCCATTTTTTGCTCTGGTTAGTTGGCCTTTTACATTAGCCAACACAGCTTCACACCAGTTAAATATGGTGCCGCGAAAATAGTCCACGGCAATACGCATTTGGGAACCAGTAGCTACATGAAGCGCAGCACTCCCACACAGTTTGGTAACAATAAAAGCAATAACTTTCAATTCAGGACGGATGATGTGTTTTATGTCAATCCGTTTGTCCCGAGGATTTGCCTGGTCATTGCAGAATTCTAGTTGGAGACTAGCGACAGACTGGCCACCTGGCCTAGTCCCAAACAAAGAAACTTGTTCGCCCCTCTTGGACAAACCGGTCAAGAAATATATATCCTCCAGCTCAATTTCGAGCCGGTGGCCACCAATAAAGAAGCACTGGTCCTGCACATTCCATCTGTTCACCAACCATGTCAGGAGTTCTACTTGTGCCCTCATGCCTGAGATGGCCCAAAATTTGTACAAGCCACATGCTCTTAATGCCTATTGTGTGGGAAAATGGAGTATTGCGGCTTCATCCACTTCCTCGTGCTCACGTTCTCTCCAAATCAACATCTTGTCAATCCTACAATGCATAAAAAGGCAAGTTAGAACAATCTTATTTGAAATTTTTTGGGAAACAAATGAGAAATGAGTGTTTTAAATTCAACCGCGCGGGTACTGCACCTATGCTTTGTAAACAGTGCGTAGATACGCACGCATACTGTGTATCGGGTGCGGAACCCACGACTTTTTCCTTATAGAAAAAAGTCGGGATCCGCAGGTAACATGTGTCGCACCTGCGGACCCTGCGGGCGAACTTTTAAACCATTTTTTGCCCTAAAAATACAAACTAAAGCCTAAAAATGAATTTGAAACGGATGAAAAACAAGATTAAGAGGTCGTGGATTACCTGGGACTGACGGTTCTCGATTTCAACGGACGGATTTTCCAGAATCTTCACATGAACTTTCTTACCCAAAAGCTTTTTACTTTTCACTCTGGAACTGAACGGTAAAAATGAAATTGAAAAAGTCCTTTTTATAAGTTTTTTCGAATGGATGAATTTTTAATTTATTTATTTTTCACTTTAAAAAGGGTATTTTTGAAATCATTTTTACTTATCTTAAACAGGTATGTGTAATGTTTCAAGTTTTTGTGCAGAAACTGGATTTTTCAGGAAAGCTGATCATTTTTCAACAAAGAGCATACTTTTATCACTTTTTCGGACTCTTTCAAAAATTTTACGAAAAGCGAAACATTGGAGTCAATTTTGGTTATTTTCAAGACTCGTTAAACTCATGAAAATCCCGAGATCATTTTGCTATTTTTCATTCTCGTAAAACATATAAAAATGCCGAGTTCTTTCCGTCTTTTCCTGCTCGTAAATTAAATTGAAAGTCGGCCGTAGGAGTACATTTTTATCCCTTTTTCGAACTCATTAAAACTTACTGAAAAAGTGAAATCTTGAGTCCTCTTTTAAGCCCTTTTCAGACTCTCTAAATATGAAAAGATTGCCGAGTACTTGATTATTCGAACTCGTTAAAGTAAATGAATGATCGTCCCTTCAGTATAAGTTTACCCCTTTTACAGACTGAAATGGACTATTTACGAAAAAGGTATACGTTGACTAAATACGGTCAATAGAGTTCTCTCCCGCATTATTTTATCCTTTTTCGGGCTCGAGAGACTAAATTTACGAAAAAGAACACCCATGGAGTTTTCTCAAGTTTTTCTTCTGACTCCCTAAAACTGAAAAACACCGAGTTTCTCCTATACTGGACTCGTTAAAACTTAACAGTAAAGGACCTGTTTAATTTTCAACAGGAACGAACCACTCCTTCTTAGGGTTTGAATTTTAAACTAAGTTGGACTCATCCGAAGGATGAGCTTATAATCAAGCAAATGTTATCCTCCTCAAGCTTGTCAAAAATAAAGAGGTACTTGCCAGAAATGGTGGGGGAAAAAAGAGAAAAATGGGCGTGTTTGTTGTATTTTAAATTTTTCGAAAATCCAGTCAACCACTCTTGAACACGACACTTTTATTTACCTGGGTTGGGGAAATCCTATGCCTAACAGTTAATCAAACCATATTGAAAGTCTTCAGCCAGTTTCTGGGTATTAGCTTTGGGTCAATTGTCACCAAACCATCTGCAGTGTCGTTATGTGTTCAAGAGGACAGTTCAAATAAACCATTCCTCTGCAAAATATCTGTCATTCATTTTTGACCATCCCTGAGTCAGTCCTTGCCAATATATTTTCAAAACTTGATCTATGATTTCGTGTTGTGAGCTTGCCTACGACAGATCACTTTCTATCGACATCAGCACATTATCTAGGAAGTTGATCCAGAAATTGTCAGTACCTTGAAATCTGCATGCCTCAATGGCAGGTTTCTCGCCTTCGACGACAGGTTGCATCATTGACCTTCGATCGAATGATTCCATGAAATGTTCGACTTCAGCTCATTCATTCACATTTCATGGATTGTACTGGGTACTTTGAGAGCCATTGACATTACTGGTGGTTTCTCTCACACTTGTTAACAGTTCATATCATTGACTGGTAATCAAGTGGTTTCTACCATGTTTGACTTCAACACATTTTCACATGGATAGAATCGTACTAGTTCGAGATGCGGAAATCAAGACCCTGGATCTAGTTTCCACCATCCATGCTACGAGGAATTTTATTATTATACAGTAGACCATTCATTACAGATGGCTGCGCCCATGCTGTGTCTACACTATTGATGTAATATTAAAATCATTCCTGTATCAGAACGATTTGAGTTAGTTTCTAGTTAGTTTTAATCTGAGTATGGGAATGCCTACCTCAGTGATGACATATATATGTATATATTTTGCATTGAATGTTTTTACAGGTTCCGACTGGGGTGTCCACGGGATGATCTTTGAAATGATAAAGTACTGCACTCTTCATATATGACAGACTTCAGCTTCATCTATTCCAGACTTTGCACTTAAGGGGGCAATTTGTTACACTAAAAACTGTCATCCTGACATTTTACTATGAGTATGAGCTTATTATTACTCATACTTCCTCCTTTTGCAAGTCTAACATATCAGTTCCTCATGTCAAGCTTTCAAAATCAGAGAAAAGTTCCTAAAAATCCCCTAAACATTGGTATCGCACTTTCTCTATTCATTGCCTGCGGTCCCGCACCTAAAGTTCAGCTCTCCTGCGGAACCATACCACACGTTCTTTGTGTTATAGGTGCGGACCTCTGTAAAACTCAAAAAGGCGAGAAAGTAAAGATAAAAAGTTGATTTCAGATGAATTCTAGAAGATTCTAGATGGGAATTTTCGGGAATGGATACGCTTTGAGAAGGTTCATGCATCCCTCACTTGATGGAGCTAACCCTTGATGTAAGGAGCTAATCCCTTTGAAGGAGGATTCTATCCCTTCATATTTGGAACAAAAAACCTCCTCTTTTCCACTATAAAAAGAGGCCTTGGGTAGCCTCAAAGGGAGTTCAAGCTTTAAGATATTTGAGGTTAAATGCTGTTGAGATTCAGACTCAGTTAACTAAGACTTTCTGTGAGGTTAAATCACTTACCTCTATTCGTCTTGGTTCAAAGAGTGCAATGTTTGTCAAATTAGAAGAGATTCCTGCTTCGGACCCCGGGAGGACCTGCACGACATCAAGGCACAGGTTGTAAAGGTTTTCTTTTATTTGAAGTTAATACAAATATACTCATTTCTCTCATTAAACTGTTTATTTACGGTTTATTTCATAAATTCCTTGATCATTATGATGAGTATGGTTTATAATAATGTCTATACAGGTGCTATGTTTGTGACTGCAGATTTATTGAGGAACATTCCTTCAGTGCATGAGGGACTTCAACGAGATCAAGCAAGCGCTGGACATAAGGTAGGCCTTACACCTAGATAGCATTTTTATGAACCATACTCATCATAATGATCAAGGAATTTATGAAATAAACCATAAATAAACAGTTAATGAGAGAAATGAGTATATTTGTATTAACTTCAAATAAAAGAAAACTTTTACAACCTGTGCTTTGATGTCATGCAGGTCCTCCCGGGGTCCGAAGCAGGAATCTCTTCTAATTTGACAAGCATTGCACTCTTTGAACCAAGACGAATAGAGGTAAGTGATTTAACCTCACAGAAAATCTTAGTTAACTGAGTCTGAATCTCAACAACATTTAACTTCAAATATCTTAAAGCTTGAACTCCCTTTGAGGCTACCCATGGCCTCTTTTTATAGTAGAAAAGAGGAGGTTTTCTGTTCCAAATATGAAGGGGTAGAATCCTCCTTCAAAGGGATTAGCTCCTTACATCAAGGGGTTAGCTCCATCAAGTGAGGGATGCATGAACCTTCTAAAAGCGTATCCATTCCCGAAAATTCCCATCTAGAATCTTCTAGAATTCATCTGAAATTCACTTTTTATCTTTACTTTCTCGCCTTTTTATATTTTACAGAGGTCCGCACCCATTACACAAAGAGACAATGTTGTCCGGAGGCTGAACTCGTGCGGATGGTTGAGCAATGAATAGAGAAAGTGCGATACCAATGTTTAGGGGATTTTTAGGAACTTTTCTCTGATTTTGAAAGCTTGACATGAGGAACTGATATGTTAGACTTGCAAAAGGAGGAAGTATGAGTAATAATGAGCTCATACTCATAGCAAAATGTCAGGATGACAATTTCTAGTGTAACATGAATTTGCTCCAACTCTGCCTGAAGATTAGCACAGTGAAAGCAGTCCTCGCTGTGAGCCATAATGCAAGAAAGGAGATCTGATATCGGAGGGAATATGAAGGGAGGGCGTATGATGAAGGGAAGGTGGAAGCGCAGTGCAGGAGGCCAGCAAAGGAAGGAGGACGCATGGAGCAGGGGTTCAGCAGTGGAGTGAGAAAGCGCATAAGGGAGGGAAGTTGCGAGAGTGTGAGGAAATGAATGGAGGGCGAGGGGATAAATAACGCAGAGCTATCGGAAGAAGGCAGTGTGGGAGCAGGCCCGAGAAGATAATATCACGGGAGATAGGAGGGAGGAGGTACGGGAGGGCCTGCGATATTCAGATAATTTAGAGGGGGGAATCCAAGAAGATATATTTTTTAGCTGAGACAAGAGCATGGCAGGGGCATCATAGATAGGCCATCATTGTAGAATATCTGCCCAGCTATTCGAGCACATGCCTTGTTTGCTAGAGTGTCTGCGATCTTATTGTTCCTTTGGAGGACATGATGAAAATATATGTCTTTCATGTCTTTCGAAATGCTGCGACATCTGCTAACAATTTTGTGGAGGTCTATGTTGCTGACCGGTTGATTATGGATCATCATGTTGATGATGATAGAGGAATCCCCGAACACCATTGCATTGGAGATGTTGCTTTTTTTTAACTGATGAAGGCCTTGAAGGAGAGCGTAAGCTTATGCTTTGTTATTGGAGAGGGAGCTAAGACCCCACTCGAAGGAGAGAAGAGTTCTTCCAGTTTCATTTTTTATAATGCCTCCAACATCAGCAATGCCTGGGTTCGATTCAGATGCACCGTCAAAGAAGAGAGTGGGCCTTGAGCAACTGTCCAACCATTCTATAAATTCCTTTTCTTTTAGATGAACCTTCTATGTTTCATTTTGGTGTGGATGATTAGCTGAAGGCTTGAGGAAGCCAGAGCTGTCCAACAGGTTGCCTAAGAAGTTCCTTTCTTCCACTTGGAGGTCACTAATATTGATTTTGTTGGTGCTTTTATGAGCTATTGTTTCAAGAGTGAGGCTCCATGTTTTGCTACAAACCTTCCTACAGGAGGACTCTTTGTCATTGAAGATCTTTCTGTTTCAAGCGAGCCAAATGTTCCATAAGAGCATGTACGGAAGGGTGTCCCAGACCCTTCTGGCCAAATTTCTTTTCCTTTTTCCCCATGGGTGATTTTTCCTCTAGTTTTTAATCAAATCAGAAATGGCATTGTTGGGATCCAAGTGAAGCTAGTGGGGTGAAGTGAGGTCTATCCAACATTGAGCAGCAAATGGACACATGACGAAGAGGTGATGCGCAGTCTCTTCTACACATTGACAGTTGGGGCACCTGGATGGTCCATTCACACCCCTTTTTTTTAGATTTTCTAATGTGAGGATTTTGCCTTTGAGGAGATTCCATATAAAGATCTTTATCTATGGAATGGCTTCCAACTTCCAGACCATCTTCCAAGTTGGCCAAGGAGGAGAGGGGAAGTGATCATGGCTGAGTTGACAGTAAGCAGCTTTGACGGTGTAAGCAGAGCCTGCAGGATCCCAAAGAAAGCAATCTAAACTGTCTTTTCACAAGGGATAAGTGCCATGAAGCAGAATTTGGAGTTTGGATAGGTCTGCTTCCAAATAAGAAGGGATAGGGGGAAAGAGCCATCCAATCCAATTTTTTGATTGGTCATCCCACTTGGAAATTTGACTTAAAATATTTAGATCAAGATTTTGAAAATGGGAGAGGATGCGTTGAATGCCAGGGCTGTCCAAGAGTGGATTTTGCCCCATAATTATGTCTTTCCCAATATTGATGCTACTACCCCCAAATGGGACTTTGGAGAGATTGTGAGTTAAGAATGGAATGGATTGCTTACAGAGGGCCCAGATTTTGGAGCAGGGTTTGTTTGGGATGTCTTGATCAAGTAGATGCTGATGGGAATTGTTAAGATATTTGGATTCCATACCTCTTTTCCACCAAGCTTGTTGTCCGATAATTAACTTGCACACGATCTTCCCACCAAAGGCACTGTTCAGAAGTTTGGGTGAGTGAATTCCAAGCCCTCCACGTTCATAGTCTTGAGTGACCTACCTCCACTTAACAAGATTATATTTTTTCTTCTCATTTTTGCCACCTTGCCAGAGAAAGTGCCTCAGGATTGCTTCAAATTTGTGATGAATGCTGGCAGGGGCTTGAAGGAGACTGAAATGGTACAGGGGCAGAGATGAGAGGGAAGATTTGAGTAAGATTACTCGCCCTGCAAGGTTTAACCAATAAGAACCCCACTGTTGTACTTTTCTCTTCATTTTGTCTATAGTGACGTTCCAGACTTCATACTTAAAGGGCTAGCGCTGACAGGCATGCCTAAATAATTGAAGTGATCCCAGTTCAGTTTGTAGGAAACTCCAAATATTTGTGCAATGCTGTGAATGGTTTGGTTGGTTGCATTCCAACCATAGATGAAACTTTTTGTAGATTGATCAGCCCTCCGGAGCAAAGCATTAATTTTTCAAGGAGATATTTAAACCTGTGAGCTATTATGCTGGTTGCGCCACCCATCAAGAGAGTGTCATCTGCAAATTGCGAATGATTCATATTTTTGAAACTGTTGCCAAATTTAATTCCAGTGATGAGGCCTACTCTTTGCATATGATCCAAGGCCCTACTGAAGGATTCGACCATGAGGATAAAGAGGAAGGGACAGAGAGGGAAACCCTGTATAAGGCCGTGGGAAGACTGAAAGAAGGATGTTGGCTTACCATTAATGAGGGGGGAGATCCAAGGGTTTGAGATGCAAGATTTGATAAGGGCGATGAAATCTGAGTCAAATCCCATTTTATGAAGGACTAATAGGAGAAAGGAGTGTCTGACCCTATCAAAAGCATTGGCTAAGTCGAGTTTGAGAATGAACCCTTTCTCTTTGCGAGTCATACTTGAGTGGATAAATTCTTGTACAAGGATGATAGAGTCATAAATTTGCATTTGGGAGATGAAGCCTCCTTGATTTTCCGAGATGAGGTTGGGGAGAAAGGGCTTGAGGCACATGGCAAGGATTTTGGTAATAAGTTTGTAAGAAGAGTTGCAAAGGGAGATTGTTCTAAACCTAGAGAAGGAGGAGGGGCAGTTTTCTTTGGGGACAAGGGCAAGGTAGGTTGAGTTGGTGAAGCCCCCAATTTTCTTCTTTATTTGAGCCCACTGTATCATTTTGGTCAAGTCATTTTTTTATTAAGTCCCAATAAGTCCTGTATAAACTGATGGAAAAGCCATCTGGACCCGGAGCCTTTTCAGGATGCAAGGACCAAATGGCGCACTGAATTTCTACCTCTTCTATATATTTATTTAAAGTGTTGTTCATCTCCTCTGTGATCAGATTTGGCAGATATCTTAAGAGATTAGAGTAGTCTTCTGGCTCTTTTGTTTCAGTGAGCATATCTCTATAGTGAGTGGTGGCAGCAACTTTAATAAGTTCTTGATCTGTCTGAATTTTGCCTTCAGTGTCAATGATGGAGGATATGTTGTTTCTAGTCTTGCGGACAATAACTTGTTTGTGGAAGCAGGCGGTGTTCTTGTCATCTGCCTGAAGCCACAAATTTCTGGATTTTATTCTCCACTTCTCCTCTTCTTTTCTACTGATTCTATATACTTTCCAATAGAGGTATTTTTCATGATTGGAGTTTTCCTGATTTTTCCCTTGGGAATCAATGGTGTTATGGACAGCATCCAGCTTTGCTTTGATTTCAATTTTGATCTTGTCTGGTTCCTTATAGTGTAGTTTGGCCCAATCCTTTAAGGCCATTTTGGTCTTCTTAAGTTTGGTTTCCCAAATGAATGAAGGAGATCCCTCTATGTGCTAAAGCCAAATATTACGAACTAGCTACCTTGCTTCCAGAATGTCATTCCATAGAGGGCTATATTTGAAGGGGAGGGGGCCGAGGGAGTGATGATCACCAAGGGAGAGGGTGATGGGATAGTGATCAGAGGCTGAGGAGGAGAGGCTATTGGAAGAGGCGATGGAGAAAAATAAAGGAGAGGCACAACCACAAGAAATCTATCAAGGCACTCCATGATATTTCCCTTTCCTATCCTGCGATTGCTCCAAGTATATATACAATTTTTTGGGGCAATATCAACTAGATCGTGGTGTTGCATGATGGTTTCTAGCTGATTTTTAGAGGGGTCCGGGTTAAAACAACCACGCTTTTTTTCATTTGCGTGAAGGATTAAATTGAAGTCACCTCTGATAATGATATTGCTGCTATCCTCATTATCTATGTCTGTTTTAAGAGTACCCCATCAGATATCTTTATCCCTATAATGGTTGGGTCCATAGATATTGTAAATGATGATCTCAATGCTCTCTTTTATGTTCTGTAGCACCACTTTGATCCAGTTCTGCATTTTTGCTTAACTTTTTTGCTTCCAAGTGCTTTGATTCCAAGTAATGGCAAGTCCACCTAAGGCACCCCTTGATTCAAATTGGGTGCCCACATGATTCTTCATTCTATTTATTATTGTTTCCATGTCAAGATCTCCCTGCTTAGTTTCCTGCAGTAGAATAATATCCAGATTTTCCTGATTTATTAGGTCTCTTAGAGTTAAGATTTTTGAGGGGTGCCCTAAAGCCCTGCAGTTCCACGAGAGGGCTTTCATCATTTCAGGAAAGCAGAGCGAGAAATTGTCTTCCCTCCTTTCTCCTTTTTTCCTGAGTCTTTACTATTTTGCCCTAAATATAGGTTTTAATAGGGTTCTGAGTTCTAAGGGCTATATCCTTTTGAGCAGTTTCATCTCTATGCTGCTTTGATGACTTCCTTCCAGGACCAGTTTTCTTTGGATTTTCCAAAGTTACTCCATGTTCTTTTACTGATTTCTTAGTGATTCAGGTTGGGGAGGGGTTTGAAGAGGAGGAAGGGGGTTCAGGATTGATAAAGGAGGGGCGAGGGGAGGCAGTTCGAGAGGGGATAGAGAGAAGGGGAGGATCATCTTCAGAGGGGGAAAGGGAGGAGAAGGGATTGGAGGAGGCTAGAGAGGCATTGGAAGGAGCGATAGGGGGATCAGAAAGCTGATGGGAGGAGTCAGGGAGCTGCGAAGAGGAAAAGGTGGGGATGGAGAGGCTAGTTTTTTTTGGGGGTGGGGTGGGGGGGGGGCGCAGAGATGATGGTGCTTCTAGGGTTAGAATAGGTCACATTTTTTTTATAGTTTCCCATTGCGTGTCTGTATCCGAGCTTTCAATATAAATAACTTTAGAACATCTGTTAGAAAAATGGCCATATTCATGACATACCTTGCATTTAAATGGGATTTTCTCGTAGTCAAGTTGTTGGATGTATGTCCATTCGTCTAATTTTAGCTTGATCGCCTCAGGGAGGCCTTTACCCAGATCCACCTTGACGCAGATCTTGGCACAGGCTTGCATGTTGTCTTTTGGCTCGCTCCAATCTATGAACTTTCCTACAACATTTCCAATAGCTCGAACAGAGTCATCCCCCCAGCAGTGCAAAGGAAGGTGAGGAAGGTGCACCCACACTGGGACGACACTTGGCACATCAATTTCAGGGTCAAAGTCCTATGTCCATTTGTTGAGATACAGACCTCTGGTGTCCATGAAGTAAGGGTCGTTCCTGAAGTTCAAATCCTTGTCCTCTTTCGTTTCAAAATGAAAAGTGAAGTAGCCTCTACCGCAAAAACAAATAGAGATTTTGCCATTGATTTTATTTGACCAATTATTCTCAACCTATTTTTGAACAGTCTTCGGGGAGGGCCGTAACCTAGTAAATTGACCTATGAGACCCTTCTCGGCTAGAGAAAGGGAAACTATGCGTGGAATAATCGGAGGAAGGGCGACCTCCTAAATTCCATCAAGCTTCTTAACAAATTTAGAGATTTTTGTCCTAGGGAAAGGAGGAGCTAAGGAGTTGATCAGAGCCGAGAAGGCTTGGGCCTGATCCAAAGGAGAGGTCGCCTACGTGGAGGATTCCGGAGGGGCCATGCGCGCGGCAAGCAGCAGAAGGCCAGGTAGTGAGGGTAGCCGCAACTGCAGAGCGTGGGCAAGCAACAACGAAAAATGACAAGAATTGATTTAGTTCTCAAAGAACATGAAGTCATGCAATTCTTCGAAGAGAGACTTTCACAATAGCAAGAGCCACATTTCAACGAGCGATGGATATCGTTTTTTCTTTTTAGTTTTATTAAAACTTTAATAATACATATAATTACATAATACTTTATTTTACTCTAGACTAAGGAAGAACTCTACTAGGGTTAGAATTTATATTTTCCAGAATTCTCTATAAACCCTACTTTCATCATCAAATCAAGTATTCAGGCATTTTTTGTGTGAGATCAAGTAATCTCTTAGTCAATTATCACTAGTGTCCCCTATGAAGCCCCATGTGGAGAGGGCTACAACCCCCTCCTATAAAAATGCGGTGACTAGGGAGAACCATCCCACTGCAACAAATCTGGTATAGCACGAAGTGTAAGAGATAATGAGGAGAATGTAGCCTTAGGAACTCAATGACAATCCCAGCTCAATGGTATATTTTTTTCCACAAGCTAAAACTAATCCTAAATTGCTGATTCAGTCTGACACAATTGAGAGCCATATTAAATTCATGAAAGGACATGCACTCATTCATAAAATTTTATGGATTTGGCCCTCGGATAAGGACCTAGTCAAATTGATACAAATCAAATGGAAACCAAAAGGGAAGATCGATATGAGTTTGGGAGCCAAGGGTTTTTTTATGGTGATTTTCCATGACTTGGAAGATCGAACGAGGGTAATTGAAAATGGCCCATATTTCTTTAACAGTGTTGGGTTGTTTATATTATTTTTGGAGGAGAATTATAATCATGAGATGAAGAAGTTTTTAGTTGCCCTAGTTTTGGTACGATTGTTCTCTCTCCTTGGGGAATTTTGGGAACCTGTGATTCTAGAAAGTATTGGGAATGCTATTGGATCCTTTTTAAAGATATATGAGTTCACAAAACAAGGTAGATATGTTTCATATGCAAGGATATGTGTGTATATGAACATATCTCAACCTCTCCTTGAATTTATTGAGCTTTCCTACAAAGATGAGGTTTGGAATCAATTGTTAGACTATGAGCATGTGCCAATTTGTTTTCGTTGGTGTCATGAGTATGAGCATTTATTTAGGGATTTCCGATTAGCAATGCTAAGTGATAGACATAAACCCCACAAGCCAATCCTGACATATTTCAATTAGTGATCACTAAATGGAGGAACCTAAGAAGCTCGCAAGCTCCACCAAATGTGAATTTGTAGCTAGAAGAAAAAAGTATGTGGTGTTGTAGAACATCATTGAGGATATTGAGTTGCCAAAGGATATCATGAACTTGGACTCAACTGAAGGATAAAATTAACCTAGGGCTAACGCCAAGAGGAAATCTAGTAAGGATCTGCAAGAAACATTGGGTACACTAGAAAGTCAAGAGCAAGATCCACTGGATATGGAGGTCGACGAGGGCACTGATACTATCAATCATGAAGAGACTATCAATCTTGTGAAAAAATTCAAGTTGTTGTATAATGTTGCTAGAATAGATTTGAATTCATGGTTGTGGACCCCAAAGGAAACACTAATGTTTTAGTTGTTCTTTGGAACCCTTTGGAAGTTGTTTTCCAAAATTGGGTGGTTCTTCCCCGCATTCTTTCTAGGTGATTCCACTATATAGGATTGAAAGATATCAGTTGTCTCTCAGTGGTATATGTCCCACACATTTTTATAGAGAAAGGGGCTTTTTTAATGGACATCAATAAAATTTGATGCATTCATTAGGATGAGCTCTTGATAGTTGGAGAAGATTTAAACTTAATTAAATCCCTAGAGGATAAAAAGGGCGAGATATGGAAACATTATTTGGAGGCACAACATTTTATAGATATAATGTATGACCTCTGGGTGGTTGATTTCAAGACTAACAATGGGATCTTTACTTGGAATAATTGGCGAGGTAGAAGGCATCAGGTTGCCAACCAATTTGACCAGTTCCCGATGTCAAAATCCTTGATGGGACATGACCTCTTTGTGGAATTAGCTATACTTCAAAACATTGGATCTAACCAGTGGCCTATTCGCTTGTAGTTGGATTTGAAGGTGGGTCCCCACAATCACACTTACAAATTTGAGAGCTTTTGGTTTCTTTACGCAAAATTCCTAGAGATAACATAAGGATGGTGGGAAGAGATTCAGACTTGGGGGGTCAACCATATGCACACCTTCCAACTAAAGCTAAAAGAACTTAAGCTGAAAAACAAAAAATAAATCAGATTGAATTTGGGAATATCTTGACTAAGAAATAGGCCTTGGAGAACTTAATGCATTAGATCTAGCAACAAATATTTCTTAATAGGTGATCTACAAACTTGCTTCTTGAAGAAGGAATCACCCTTAACAAATTAGAATAGCGAGGGAAACAAGAGAAAATATCATGGAGACAAAAATAACTAGTGCATCGTATGAGATACAGGGAATGCAACACCAAGTTATTTCACAAAGCCGTAATCAAACACCACCATCACGATAGGATTTTTTTGCTCTCTGCAAAGGAAGGGCACCATCTAGTCTAGCACCATTATATAAAATAGGAGTTGGTTTCGTATGACCAAACACTCTTCTTGGATCCTACACCCAACAGGGGGAAACTATTTGTCAAATAACAACTCATATCCCCAGTCTTGTCCTCTCGGAATAGAATGCAATGCTGATGAGAGAGGTATCCTTTGAATAAGTGGAAGAGGTGGTCATCGTGATGCCTAGGAATAAAGCCCTAAAACTTGATGGATTTACCACATAATTTTCCCAAGCTTGTTGGCCCTTCATTGGACATAATGTTCAATCTTTGGTGGAGGAATATTGTCAAAATTAATAGGTATGGTAATGCCTTAAGGTCACTTTTATAAATCTTATTTCTAAGGCAGTCAGATAATATGACCCCAATGGGTTTTGACCCATGGTTCTCTGTAATGTGGTTTATAAAATCATTCAATTTATGATTTTCAATCACCTCAAGCTGATCTCGAAGGACATCATATCCCTAGAACATATTGGTTTTTTGGAGGCAGACAAATCCTAGATGGGATATTTGTTTCCCACGAGATCATCCATTCCTTGAAGAAATTTAAGGAAGAAATCACGATTATCAAACTAGACCTTTCCAAAGCTGATGATAGATTTAACTAGAAATATCTTCTTTCCTCCCTATCGACCTTTGGATTTTCCCCCTCCTGGATAGCCTAGATTCAATCTTTGATCTCCACCCCTTTATATTCTATCATGGTCAATGGTTCTCCCTCTACTCCCTTCAATCTCTAGGGGTCTTCACTAGGAGGATACCATTTCTCCATTTCTATTCATTTTGGTAGATGAAGGCCTAGGGAGGTATCTTAAAGATGTAGGTCATCAACACATCCTTCAGGATTTGAGAATTTATGGTAATGACCTATTCATCACTCGCCAACAATTCATGGATAATATTTTGTTATTTTCCTTGCTAACAGGGAAGGAAGATTCAAACTTAATGGTTATTTTGGGTGCACTTATGGAGCCCTCCGAGACACTGATTAATGGATACAAATCTAATATTTTATTCTTTAACACATGTGGACCAATTGAACGTCATTTTTCTCGCCTTTGGAATTCAAAATTGGTTCCCTGCCATATATCTACCTGGGGGCACCCCTGGTGGTGAATTCTCTAAGATTGGCATGTTGGTAGAACATCTTGCAAAGGATTGCAACCAAATTGGACAATTAGACTTTATGATCTGTAAACTTGGCAGGTCATATTCTTCTTCTTAAATCTATTCTAATTGCCCTACCAATGTATCAGTTTTCCTCTCTAGCTGCTCCAAAGACGATCCTTAAGTCTATCTCCTCCCTTTTTAGATATTTTATTTGGAGAGGGGCGAGGAAGGAAAATAAGTAGGCTTTGGTGGCATGGCATAATTTGTGTATCCATAAATTGGTAGGTGGTTTAGGGCTAAGAGAACCAAAGACTATGAAAAATATATTGGGAGCTAAATTTTGGTGAAGATGGTTGTATGGGGGAATAAAACTGTGGAAACAAAGTTTGGATTGGAAATATGGAAACTCCTATTCTCAGTTCAATAAATTACACATAAATGATTACCCCCTGGGTTCTTCTATTTGGAATAATCAGAACCTAATTCAACATCATGTTTTCTAGGAAATTTAGGATGGCATATTTGCACTTTTTTAGAAGGACGCATGGCAAAAAATGCCACATCTTAGGGATTGAATTGAATTTTGAGATATGGAAACCTTCACCAATAATAAACAGGCTTTCATTGTGGCAGACTTTTGGAAGTCATTTCAACAACTAGGTTTGTGGAAAAAATGGAAATTGATTGAGGATTGGCCACTTCACCCATCTTTGTCCTCTTAGGCCCTTTTATCCAAGGAGCTTCAAGATCATAAAATTTCTTTATCTGAGGACCAGGATAATATCAGGAGGGGTTATCAACCTTGTGGTATGTTCATATTGAAGGAATCTTACACTTTGGCCATGGGAAATCAAGAACTACCTCAAGATCCCCTTTAGAGGAAAATCTGGATGAGCCATATTTTGGCCTAAGGTCACCCATTTTCTCTGGCCGGTGGGCTGGTGGAGAATATTGAAATGGGATAAGAGAAGAAAGAAAGGAATTTTAGGACCATCACCATGTTCGTTGTGTTGAGACCACAAGGAATCCATGGAGCACATATTGAATTCTTTCCCTCACTTAGATCAAATTTGGTGTGAGCTATAAGACACTTTCAGTTCCTCTGGTTGACAGGTAAACAACATCTGGAAATTGTGGGGCAATGGAGACCTGGTTTGGATACCATCCTCGTGGTAAATAGATCTTGGAATTTGGCTCCAAGAGTTCTCATATGGGCCCTTTGTAAAGAAAGAAATAGGAGAATCTTCAAGCAAGATCCCTTAGCTGGAGAGTCTTTGTGGATTGATATTTGACAAAACATAAGGGGAATTATCCTTAAGGAACCCAAATCCCAAGATGATTGGAAGGTGAATCCCCAGGAGGCCAATATTCTCACTATTCTTGATATCTCCCCTTCCATGATCTCCACTTGGACTTCTAATACTATTCTTGATACATTTCTCCCTTTGTTGGTTTTGTTAAATTGAATTTTTATGGCTCCTTGAAAGGAAATCCTAGCCAAGATATTTATGGGGTCATTTTTTATGACTATGAGGGTATAATATTGAGATTTTATGTGGCATATTTTGGCCACACTAGTAAAAATATGGCATAATTTTTTGGGCTTGAAAAAGGCTTGTTGGTGGCTGCAAAGATGGGGTTCTCATGGCTTCAAGTAGACATAGACTCCAAACTAGTGATTACCATAGTTAAGAAACTTTTTAATGGATCTTTAGTGGAGAAAATCTCTAAAATATGGAGGCTAGAACTAGTTATTGCCCATATTCAAATGCTCCTCAACATGGTCCATTCTATTTTTTCTTCTCAATCAAGGAGATTTGGCAACAAAGCAACAAACCTGTTGTCCAACTTGGGATATCAAGACAAGAATGAAAAATTTAATATTTCCTAGACTGATAGGGAATGGTATAATTGGATAGAGTCTTTACAATCCATTATGGATGCAGGTAACAATCCATGATTAAGGTAAATATCATAATGATAAAATATACTGGGAGGGGCGCCCAACACCCTGTCGCCTCTCGAAGAATTTAATGGGGGTGTGGCATGGCTTGCCACTCCAAAGTAAAGTGCATGCAACATATAAATTCACACAAGTCTCCAACTTGTGTCATCTATGGGATATTTAGTGCAATGGTGATATGTGGGGAATTCCATTCAAGGAGCAACGATTATGCTACTTATATGCAGGTGGGAGTAAACTTTCCCTGACCTAGCTTGGTAATTCCGACAGTTGGGTGAGGATCAATAGACATATGGGACAATGCTTAATTCTTTCTAGATGAAGCATCGTTGTTTCATAGAGGGTGCAAGGATGAATTTCTAGTTTTATCTTGTTGCATTCTGCTACATAAGGAGGTGGCTATTATGTGGTATTCTGGGAACATAACTGCATGGAGGATTTTTATTCAAAGGGTGTTGAGGTTCTAGCGAAGGGCGCCTTCATAAGGCCTACAATATGGAGAGAAGGTATATGTATTTGATTCCTTTCAGCTCTTTTGGACTCACCTTCAACTAGAGTTGGAGTGTTAGTGCTTCCTCAACATGGTAAAATTTATGTTCTTGTTCAATGTTGTTATATTTTTGTGGTTTGGCAAGGGGGGATCTCTATTTGGAGCTCTTACCTATGAGTCCTTATCTTTATTGGCGATTTTCATAAATATTTTGTTGTTTTTTTCAGTTGGAAGCCTTAAGGTTGGATGAAAATTTTATATATTTTCTTGCTCCAATTTGAGCAAGTCACCTTCACTCTATTCTTGTTTGGACTTGCATCGTAACTATGTGAGGGTCAATTGGCATTCTAGTATTTTGTTTGCTTTTTCAAATGGGGTGTCTGGAATTTTTGTTACACCTGTGTCACTACCAAGGCTTTGTTTCTAGGTAGTGTGGTGGAACCCTACTGGAGATGGGGTTGTGGCTCACTAGGTCTTGCAGGGTAGCACCTAGGATTGTTTATGGGGGCTATTATTATTTCTCATCACGCCTAAATAGAGGATGAGATGTAGGAGAGGGTTTGTAGGACGAGGGGGTCATGGCCATCCTGACCGAATACAAGCCTAGTCTTAGGCTCAAGCAATTGCAACCCACTACCATTCAACAACCCCCCTAGTACTAGAGAATATATTAATTAGTCAAAGGAGCAAGTGACCTAGGACCGACGATCATTCTCAGATAGATAATTAATTGCAGAGGTTTCCAACTATTTACCTAACCCTTGTCACACCAAGGGACAAAGGAATCAATACCTGCACTTTGTCACTCTACACTAGCAACTAAAGGCTATGCTTGGTCATGTTCTTAGGGAGAAGCGAGAAGACGAGAATGATATCATCTCATTCTTGAATGATATTCAGAGGATTCAACATCAACAATGATATTGCCTAGAGAGATTGGATGCCTGCATTGCTCACTTGGAGATACATCTCCAATGTGACTCTTAGACTTCTAGACCAACAAGCACTAGTGCCTGGGATCCAACTCCCATGACTTCGTCAGACTCATAAACTCACCTTGTGGTCTTTGTTCAATTCGAGTCGATGTTATGTAGTAGCTTTTTGTTATATCTAGTTTTACTTATTTTAATTTACTGTGTCTACATTCGTACTAGCCAAATTTTGTAATGGCTTGACGCCAATTTTCCTATTTTGCTAGTTTCTAGTCCATCATGACATATCAATGATGTACTTTGCAATCTGAAGATAATACAAAATCAACTTACAAAAAAAAATACTTATAATTACATATATATGCCACATTTTTCTTTTATATATTTTATAATTTAATTTTTTAATTTGATGTGCATAACATTTATTATATATATAGAACTTAACTTTTGTAAAGAGAATGGGCTTTGTTTATTATCATGTATTCGAACTAATAAAATATTATTTTGGCATTGTTTTGCTGTGCGCTAGGTCTGCACATGATTGCAACCGCTGCATGACTACGCATTGCGCAGCAAGAGTGCAGCCATCCCCCTTGGGATCAAGCCCTGCCAGGGCCCCTCACCACCATGGACGCATAGGGTCAGTCCACCGCCACTCCTCCTCCTCCCTTAGTGGAATCGGCTTTCAACATGCTGCTTGCTTCTTTGCTAAAGAAGAAAAAACCTGAAATTGCCAAGTTTGTCAAAAAGCTAGACGATATTCTTGAGGTCTCCCTCCCCCCGGAGGGACCGATCCAGGTTGCTCTATCCCTAGCGGATCGGGCTCTTGTGGGTCAGTTTACGAGCCTTTGGCCCTCTTCCGCCTCAATAGAAAACTGGGTTGTCAAGAACTGGGTGTCGTTGATCAAGAACAATGTAACCTCTTACTTCCTAGGAAGAGGCTATTTCTTGTTCGAGTTTAACTCAAAGGAGGATAAAGATCTGATCTTCAGGAACGACCTCTAATTCATGGGACCTCAGGGCCTATACCTCAATAAATGGACGTCGGACTTCGATCCTGCGGTTGATGTTCCCACGGCTGTCCCGGTGTGGGTACAGCTCCCGAATCTTCCGATTCATTGCTGGAACTGGGATTCTCTGAAACATATAGGAAATAATCTGGGTAAATTCATTGATAGAGAAAATAACAAGGACCAATATGATTGTGCATGGATCTGCGTAGAGGTTGATCTAGAGGTAGGATTCCCGGAGGCAATAAAAATCAAAGTGGGTAGCTGGACCCATTTGCAGAAGCTAGACTATGAGCAGCTTCCATTCAAGTGCCATAAATGCCACATCTACGACCATTTTGCTAGAGGCTGCCCGAATAAAGGAGAAGCAAAGAAAGGGAAGGAGGAAGGGTGGAACTAGATCAAGAGATCTAAGACCTCCCACAAAAAATCCGAGGCTTCAAATGGACAGGGCCCCCAGGCACATATTGGTCCTTCCCAAAGAAGCCAGAAAAACCGATACGAGGTTCTAAGCTCTGCTACAGAGGAACCTCAGGAGGATGAAATACAAAAAAAGGTACCCCAGAAAAAGGCACCTCATTAGGATCAAGGCTAGAAGAAAGTGCCAATGAAAGGCATAAGGAAACCCAAGAAGAAGCCGCCGAGGAGGGCCAAGATTCAGAGGATTCCGAAAAGGAAGGGGAAATAGGAGAATCACAAACTTCAGCAAGAATATCAACAAGAGGGCGAAAGTCTGCTCGTGAAAAAAGAGAACAAGAAACCTATAAAGATAAGCTTCAAGGAAGTCAGCCCACTCTGGAGAAACTCTTGGCTAAAACTCCTAAGGTAACTAGAAATCAGACGTAGAGCTCCAAGGGAGCTCATCACTCGCAAAAAGGTAAATGATGAAGGTCATCTCCTGGAACTGTAGAGGAATGGGGAGAAAGGTGAAAGAAGAAGCTATGAGAATTCTATTGAGAACATAAGCCCCAAACATTTTATTAGTCCAGGAGACAAAAATGGAGGACATAGAGTTTCTCCAAAAAGACAAGAAAATTTGGAATAAAGGCAAGGGACAGGCCATCTCTGCTCGGGGAGCCTCCGAGGGATTAGGATCCCTTTGGAACAAATCCAAGTTTGTAAATATTAAAGAGATCCTAAACATGCATTGGTTGTATTTGAAACTTCAACATGTGGACACTTTGGAGGTAACTTGCCTCTTCAACGTCTATGTATTGGTAAATGTAGGGGATAAAAAGGCATGTTGGGATTCCTTCAAGACCCTGTCGGAATCAAAAAATCTGGAAAATGTAATTGTTGCTGGAGATCTTAACCTTACAATGCATGCGAAGGAAAATCGAGGAGGCAGCACGGTCATGGATCCAGCAAGGGAATGGGTGGAGGACCTAATGCAGGACTAGGATTTGCTCAACATCTCTCCCTCAAACGGTAAATTTACTTGGTCTAATAAAAGAATTGGTCCTGGGCATATTGCTGCAAGGTTAGATAGATTTTTGGTTAAGAGCTCATTTCTCCTATTAGGACTAGAGGCAAGATTTCAGATTCTCTCTTGTCTAGGAACAATCTCCAACAGAAATCACAAGAGAGGTTTTAGACAAGGAGGCAGTTCTCCAAAAAAATTATCATAAGACCTGCCTTCTGGAAGAGGAATACTGGAGACAAAAGTCTCGTAGCTTATGGCTTAAAGTAGGAGATCAGAATTCCTCCTTCTTCCATAAACAAGCTCAAGAAAGGAAATGCTTTAATTCCATTGCATAAATTAAGGAAGAAGCCACCTCTCATAAGGATATTATGAGCATCAAGAGAGCAACCTCCTCTCACTTCAAAAATATTTATACTAAAGATGGTGAGATGAAACCAAATTCTAAATTTTTGGAGGTGGTTCCTTTGAAGATCACTAATAGAATGAATCAACAACTGGAAGCAAAAATTACCAGCAAAGAGATAAAAACTTCCCTATTCAACATGGAGCTTGACAAAGCCCCCGGGCCGGATGGTTTTACTGCAAGGTTTCTCCAAACATGTTGGCAGATAGTGGAAAAGGATCTGCACAAAATGATTTTAAAGTCCCAAAATTGTCAGAAAATAGGGGGTAGCACTAACTCTGCCTTCCTTGCCCTTATTCCCAAGGAAAAAGGTGCTATTGCCTTCAACAGATTTCATCCCATCTCTCTTTGTAACATTGGTTACAAAATCATCACCAAAGTGATCGCCAGTAGATTAAAAGGACTCCTCCCTTCTATTATCCCGAAAAATCAAGGGGGCTTTGTTCAAGGGAGACAAATCGTGGAAAACTTCATCCTCGTCCAAGAGGCGATCCATTCAAGTCAAATGCGCAAAGAAAAAGGTATGGTGGTAAAACTTGATTTGGCTAATGCTTTTGATTGTGTTAGACATAACTTTATGTGGGAATTTATGTACAAGTTTGGGTTTGGGTCGAATTTCATAAATTGTATAAAAGCTTGTATTTCAGAACCATGGATTGCCCCCTTGGTAAATGGGAGAGAGGAAGATTTTTTCAAAGCGTCGAGAGGGTTAAGGCAGGGTTGCCCCCTCTCTCTGCTTCTCTTCATTCTTCAAGCCTCTGTTCTTAGTTTTTGCTTGGATCAGAAGCTGGCAGAGCAAGAGATTTTGGGTCTCAACATTACTCGAGGAGTAAAAAATGTAAATCATGCTCTGTTTGCCGACTATACTCTCTTGCTTGGGGCAGACACTGTTCTCTCAGCCTCAAAATTCAAGGAAGTGTTGGATGAGTTTTGTGAAGCTACAGGAAGCTCTCTCAACTATGGGAAATGTCAGATCTACTGCTGGAATATCTCAGCCAGTGGCCTTGTTGCCATATCCAGAATCTTGGGTTTCGCTGCCTCCTCAAATTGGTCCTCCTTTAAATATCTGGGCTTGCCCATTTTTCGGAGACTAGCCTTCAGCAAAGACTGGAGCCCTTTAATTGAAAAATTCAAGGCCAAAATTCAGGCCTGGGGCTTTTCTTGGTTAAATCTGGTTGGAAAAACAGTTCTCATAAAAGTTGTCCTTTGTAGCCTCCCCATTTTCCAATTATCTGTAATGTTAGCTCCTGCTAGCATTCTTAAGAAGATGGAGGCATTAATTTGCAATTTCTTCTGGAAAGGAGGCAACCAAAATGAAAGGAAAATTCCTTTGGTTAGCTAGGACAAAGTATGCAAGCCTATCATGGAAGGCTGACTGAACTTTAAAGAGCTAATCAACCAAAATTTAGCGATGGGAGCCAAGGCATTTTGGAAAATGATAGCTCCTCATCCAGGTTGGGCGAAAATAGCAATGTGGAAAAATATTTTACATGTTCAAGGAAAATATGCCTAAACAACCCCATCTCCATTAGTGGCTTGAATCTTCTCAAGTTTTATGCCAAATCTGCCTCCCTAATCAAAGAGCACTCGTACTGGATACCTGGTAAAGGCCAAAGCATAAACATTTGGACAGATCGAATCATGAACCATCCTCCAATTGCTAAAGCGGTCTCGCTCCAATCACTGCATTACTGTTTAACTAATGCATGGTTGATAACACTATGGGACATCTCGAGCTGGTGCGACAGTGAATGGAAAGGTTGTAACCTGCCCATTGTCCCTTCCACACTGGTCAAAGAACATGACTCACTACTCGAGCTGTTAAATGGTAAAGCACCGTTGAACACAAGGAAAGTTGATCACAGGGGCTGGGGTGTAAAGCCTGGCTCATACACAGCAGCGCAGGACTATATCAAATTGAAGGAAATACCACACGTCCCACATGGAAAGGACTGTGGTCTCACAAATCAATTCCGAAAGTGGATTTCTTTTGCTGGGCACTGTGTCACAAAGGAATCTTAACAGATGATCGACTAATGAAAAAAGGATTTGCAGGGCCTTCCAAATGCCGACTTTGCTGTGAGACTGAAGAGACAACTTATCATATTATGATGGAATGTAAATATGCCTAAGAAATCTGGCAGGATTTCTTGAGTCTATGGCGAACAAATTTTAAATTTCCCTCATCCATCAATGAGCTATTTGCAAAATGGATGTATCTTTATCCAGGATCACTCCATAAAAATGACAGTTTCAAGGTAGCCTGGATAACATTGCCAAAATTCATCTGTTGGCAAATTTGGATTGAGAGAAATAGAAGAGTTTTCAGAGATAAAGGACACAATGTGAATCTCACCATTGTGAAGATCAAAATCCAATGGAAAGAAAATCTCGGTGACTAGTTAGAAGACACAAATTTAAGTCAACAAGACTTAGAATGGGGCACAAGAATGGACCTGCAATTTATCAAAGAACAAAGGCAAATCAAACAGGAAAAAGTCTGGCAAATCAGAGGGAATGAGGAAGAATTTGCAGATTGGAACCTCAAGCAATCCAGATATACCCTACTCTTTGATGAGGCAGCAAAAGGTAATCCCGGAAGTGCTGGAGCAGGGGGAGTTATCAAGAATGAAGATGGAAGAATCATGTCCAGATATGCTTGGGGAGTAGGTTATACCACAAGTATCCAAGCTGAAGAGTTAGCTCTCCTGCAAGGTTTCAAGCAAGTCAAGGCCCTGGGGTTAGAAGAGGTCAATGTTATAGGGGACTCTCAAATTATTATAAAAACCATGGTCGAGAACTCCATCCCAGTGGATCTCAGACTTGCTAGAGTGGTGACTAGGATCATAATTCTGCAAAACTCCCTTCAAAATGTGAACTTTTTCATGTGAGGAGGGAGAATAATCAAGAAGCGGACATGGAAGCTAATAGAGCAATCCTCCTTTCAGCCAGTGCTCTATCAAGCGATAGGAATGAAGACTGGGATCCTATACCATAATTTGCTGCTATTATGTTCTATTGCATATTGCTGAGTCAGTTTGTTTGTATTCATAAACTAGGAAAAATTTCGGAAATAGAATCATTAACAACATGTAAGAAATTTGGAATTAGAAACAGTAAGGCCTATGAAGTGCTGGCTGAAGAAGAACTCTAGGCTCTAGCCCAACATTGTAATCAGATCACTGGAATTTTGCCAAAGTTATAATATAATCTCATAACCGTTCTTGAAAAAAAATAAAATTGATTATATATATATATGCTTATTAATTAAATTCAAATAAAAAGATATGAAATGTAATACTTACCATTATGATATGGTCTTATAACTAGAAATATTTTTTTTAATCATACGTTTATTAATTAAATGTATTAAGTTTTTATATGTTTATTAATTGTATGTTCTGAAATATCATAGTGACAAACATAAATCATTATAATTTAAATTTATTTTAATGTGATATTTTCAAAAAAAAAATGTTTGTAATTTTATTAATAAAAATAAAATTACAATACAACAAATCGAATTGAATCAATTTATTATTTTTTATTGTTTTTTTTTTTTTTTTAAAATATATATCATTCATTATTATTATTGTTATTTTTTTTGTCAAGTTGTCTATGATCCTCCAGGCTTGACCTATGGCTTGAGGAGATGCGACCCAGTGGCATCTAAGCCGTCAAAGTCACCCGAGGATTGCACCCGGCTTGGGCCACACCAGCCCTTAGTTCTCTGGACATTTTAGCATGTCTCCTCCCCCTAGCACAGGGCGCAACCACCCCCCGTGAGGTTTGATCCTGGGTTGCCTTGTTGACGAGGCCCATCCTCAATTGGTTGTGCTAGTGGGACTTGACATTATTATTATTAGTATTAATGTTTCATTTTAGGGATAATATAATACCTCTCCAAATTAAGCAGACATTTAAATGTTTACACATTTACAATTACTACAACATCATTCCCATATTGAGTTGTAGAGTGTCTATTGGTGCAAAAAAACATCATTATAGTCGCATCGTTTGTTTCCAATTCTTTATTTTAGCTTGTGAGCAGGAAATATTTTATGATGCATAATGTTAGAGACCAAGGTTTTCAACTCTATGCGGGATTAGTTTAAAAAGGTGGGCACTAGTTCTCCCACTTCAAGTCATCTCACTCCATCCAACGTTGGGGTCACTTCTCATTGTCCCGGTTTATAATGAGATAGAATTGAAGTGTTTGATAACATATAAGTGTTATATATTGTTCTTTAAAGTGGAGGCTTCAATGAAGTAATGTAGAGATTGTAATATGTGAACTTTTAGAAATAAAGAAGCAATTGAGAAAAAGTTATAAAAGGGAAAATATGAATGCACAATAAAAAGCTATAAAATCATCTTTGATTTACTCTATTTAATAGAGTAAATAATATGAAATGTAAGAAATAAATTTACTTATAAAAACTTGGGAGTACTTCAACTCAATATTCAGATTCATACTATAGAGTAAATAAAGTAATGAATAAATATACAATAAAAAGCTATAAAATCATTTTTGATTTACTCTATTTAATAGAATAAATAATGTGAAATATAAACAATAAATTTACTTATAAAAACAATAAGATACTTGGGAATAAGATACGTATTAGTTAAATTCAATATTCAAATTCATACTATGAAGTAAATAAAGTAATGAATAAAAATACAAAGAGATTTGGCTTTTTAGATTTTTTACGTTAAAAAACAATTGAATTTAGTCCATTCCAAATTCGATAATATAACCGAGTCTCTTAATATTTATTTAATATAAATCCACTTAATTCATTATAAATCTTCAAAATGCACTCTAAATAAATAATAAAAATCTAAATATCATAACACTAAGATGCACTCTAAAAACACCACCATTGAAGATTTCAGATTTCTCTAATACAGAATTTCCATCGTTATTAAAAAACAATACATATTAATTTATTATTATTATTATTTTTAAATTTTTGATATTAATACATATTAATTTTTTAAAACATATGGAACACATCTAAGATGTGTGTAAAGCACGCACTTCTTTTATGATAAAAGGGATTTGGAAATATTGTTTTACACGTTTTGTCCACTATTTTGTCTCCAACATTATCACTTGTTTAGGCTGCTTTCATGGCCAATACACTAAAATATTTATCTAATAGCTTCGGAGAACCCGTGTTGCACACTACATTGTGTTATATATACTTTTATATATTCGTATTGATTTGATTAGTAAAATAAAATAAGTGGGATGTTGTTTGATATTTGAGCAAAATTTTAATTAAAGCATAAGTATAAATTTGTTGGAATCTTTAAGGTTAAGAGTTTTTCATCTCAATAAATCAATTTAACTGGGTTAAGGTAAAAAAATGTAATTAGGTTTTACCTTTATAATTGCTAATGTATTTATGACATTATATGTATTTCACATTAGAAAAACAAAAGAAAGAAAAATAACTTTATTTTTCAAGCATGGGTTTTATGCTCAAGTCAATTTGTTTTATAAGTTAAGCATGTTTTTCATGCTTCGAGGGTTTATTGAGTCAAAATAATATTTTTCATGAGTCAATTATTGTACTAGAGTCAAGTCCCGTTTGGACTTTTGAAAGAAGCAAGAAAATTAATTTTGCAGGGGCCGAAAATCTATAGTTTGACAAGTTTTGGAAGGCGCTGACTTGAGTTGACTTTGACTTGTTAAAGGAGCTTGGAAGAGGGGGCTAACTTTGGTCGTCTTGGTCTTGGTGTTTCAGTCTTGGATTTCTCATTTGATCTAATTCTATAAGAAGAGAAGATTTCACTGGGTTTTCCCCTTTGAGGGGTTTTGCCCTGCCTTGGAGCCTACATCACGTGTTCATTGTCTTTTTGTGATCTTCATGGTTTATGGTTTTTGGTAATTTTTTGATGAAAAAAACATAATAAAAGTAATAGGAAACCAACACAACTTCACAACCAATTAATAATTAAAGAGAAATCACCCTAATTACTGCCTTATTGATTTCTCAACATGGTATTAGAGCTAAGGTGAGGAGAAGGTAGCTTGAAGATCACTCTTGTTGGCATAAGTGGAAGACATTCATCAAAGATAATTTGGAGGACATAAGGAAGGAGCATCAAATCCTGAGGTTGTGGTCCAATGACTACGTGTGGAGGTTTGGTCCCCACAAGTCCCTCGGTCCAATCATGTGCGAGACTATGTATGTCTGAGAAATTCTCGAGGCTATCAATTGAAAAAAAAGAAAGGATAGAAAGAAGGAGAAAGACTCATCATTCATATTGAAGGAATACTATTATATCAACTATTCATCTCTCTCCCTATCATTGAAGGCTCTTGGTTACTCATCATCTTTTGAATAAGATCATTATCTTATCAATCTCTCTCTTGGAAGCTCTTTGATCATCACTAATTTTGGAAGACATCTCTACAAGAAAATATCACTTAAGGAGCATCAAGAATATTGGGAACATCATCTACATTGAGTGTCTTGAGTGTTCAAAATTAGTTCCACAATAGTCATTTTTGTGTTGATGTTTCCATTCTATAACAAGACTCATCGTCAGGACAAAATCCACATAGAAGAGCTAGAATGAAGGATAATAAATATGGAATGGAAGGATAAGAAATTACTTGAAAGAATCACCACTCATCTTTGAAGCAACTTGAAATTACTATTGTACTAACCATCCTAGAACTCATCATTCTAGAAAATCTTTGAAGTCCTTTGGAAGGTCTTGGGAGCATCAAGATACTTGAAGGCATCATCAAGTAGGGCACTCTTTTGACAAGCAAGTAATATATTATTCTCTATGTCTCAATCTTCAACTCAAATGATTTCATTTTGCAAGGAAGGCAATAAGCTCAATGGATCAACAAACTTCCAAGCATGGAAGAAAATAATAGACTTGATACTCGTAGAAAATGAAGTCATGGACTATGTTCTTGGAAAAGTTAAAAAACCAAAATGTTAATTTGGCGGCTTAGTGACAAATTCCAATCATGGGACTAGATTCCTATTTTTTAGAGGACCAATCTGACACTCTCTATGTAGGGTTGGAAAGTAGGGTTTGATTTTTTCATTTGACTGTAGTTGACCATAGAATTCGGCAGTTGACTGCAAACAGTGACAATTTACCACAAGCTTCTGAATCAAGTTTTTGATTATTAACATTATTAGGTTCATCTCTTGGATGTTGTTTAGTTAATTTTGCTAGATAGTCTTCTAGTTGAAGATATGGATCATTGTACTCTCTCTTTGCTGAAACATTCAATGACATTCTAATCAGAAGAAGAATTTGAAAGGGTTTCCCCCCTTGTGGGCCCTGGTATCCAACCAATCCTGGTGTCTCTATGTGTGAATGCTTTCCTTCTATTGTTCCAGTATGTTCCGTTGCATTGATGATGATATTGTTCTTTCTATATAATTGCATATGTTGTTGAATAATGTTGTAGAACTAAATAACATTACGATGTTATGGGGTGAATTTAATATGTAAATGAATAAATGCAATTATCTAAAGAAAATAACAATATGCCCCTAAGAAAAATTAACATGGTACCAGAGCCGAGTTGAAGAAAAGTCATTAAAGATCACCCCTATGAAGACACCATTGATAGAAGAAAGTGAATATGGAGGAGACCTAAAAGAAGGCTAGCATTTGAGGGAAACCTTAGCAAATTTGGTTACTAGGGTTTGATAGCTATTATGAGGTTAGGATTTGGAAGAAACCCTGGATTATGACAAATATTTGAGATATACAATCTAGAAACCCTACTATGATCAGTGTAAGATGTTCTAGCACTTGTGATACATTTGATGTAGCCCTAGATGGGATAATATCAATTAGGCCTAGTTACTGATGAAGCTGGTTTAAATATATTGAAGGCAAAAATATTACAAGGACAATGGAAAATACTAACTATTGAAGGTTGATTCAAGAGGAAGATGATCACCTCTCATTAAAGATAAGTGCTTTTTCGATTTATGTTACCTCTTTATGACTTTAATCTTATTTAGATTTATTGATTTGATTATTGTTTATACTTCCTGCATATTTGAATATTTTAATACTTCTAACCTCCATATGAGATGTGATAAGTAGATCCTTTTAGAGGATCATCTAAGTTATAGGAAAAGAAAGCTAGTGCAGGAAGAGAAGAGCTAGTGAAAAGTTGACAAAGTACTACTAAGGTATATGAATACTTCCAGGTATGTAAGCTGCAATATTGGATGACAAGGTAAGCCCTGAGGTATAACAAGAATATCACCTTCATGCATACATATGAAAGTAAGTTTGATTTATGGCACATATGATATATTGATGCACTTGATACTTGGAAAGTATTTACATTTTAGACATGATGGATTTCCCGAAGTAGGCTAGATACACTATATAGTAACTTGATTCTACCATTAATTGCTTGTAACAAGCATGATAACTGTTATCACATTTGTTAAGTTCAAATTTTTTGAAATGTTGGCAATTGCAGTATCGGTAAAAATTTGTAATAAACAGGGGAAAATAATAAAATGTTGATGATGAGACTATCAACGCTATTGTAATTCAGAAAAGTTTAAAAAACATACGCTGAGAGCGAGAGTGTCAGCATTATTGGTGTTCGAAATTGTAGATAAAGAGTTTTCGCTGGAAACTTAGGTATCAACGCCAAAATGACAAAATTTAAATCTTTGTTTCATGTTGCACAAACATCCTCCACGTAAGCACAAATTTAATCATTTATCAACCACGCTTGGTTAATTATAAAGGGTAAAATCACATGATCAGAGATCGTTTCCGCTGTCGAGAGGTATGTGAGTTTAAATTCATAATCAAAGGGTTAAATATGTTGTCAGTTAGGTTATCATAATACATGACCTAACACATTTTCAAATGAATTACCACATATTGTTAAAATAACCCGTATCTTTGATGCTCATTATTGCTTGTGCTAAAAATTTCTCTGGTTGTTGAATAATTGGCAGAGATCAAGGATCGAATCCCGATCCCTTGATTCTGTGTTCGTTAGGATACGAAAGAAGAATGGGAAAAAGGTGGGAAGTTGAATAAGACTGAGCCGAAAAACCTTGATCTTCTTGAGGTTTACTCGGAAATTCAACAACAATTTCGAGAGGCTGGATGGGAAGAATTCCTCAAGCGGCGCATCGATTTTCACGATAAAGTGGTCCGAGCATTTGCGCCCAGGGGTTTGATTTAAAACAAGTAGAGGTTGGAGGAATTTTGTTCCAGCTGACAAAGGAATTAATTTTTTAGGTTACAAGTTTTCCCACAGATGGAGAGAAAGCTTTTAGAGGCCACATTTTGTCTGGAGTTGATGTGCTTTTATTTTTAAAGGATGAATTCAAAGAGAATAATTGGAGAGCAGGGGTGCAGAGGTCATAGTTAAAATATGAATGGAATTGTTTTCTGCGAATTATTTAGTCATATTTTACCTGTGAGGGGTGCTATAACGTGGTAAAACTATATCACTTCTATTTCCTGGCTCATTTGGTAGGTCGATTAAGAATCAATGCTTGTTACTTTTTGGTAGAAAGTTTAAAACATATGGCTCTCGAGTTTGAGAAAGAACAAACCCTTCATCACATTATATTCACCATAAAGCTCAAATAAAATTAATTACTAATTGAAAGACAGCCAAGGAAAACTGGGAGAACTTGGGATCATTTTATTTTATGGGGAGGGTTTCAACCTCAACCTCCTAAATCCAAAACAAGTAGGAAAAGGGGCAGTAAGAGGGAAGCCAAATAGGTCAAATACCCTAAAGCATGAAACTCATCTCAAGGAGCTTCTGCTGTAAAAATAAGAAGTCAGAAGAAGGTAGAAAAAACCTCTACTCTAGTTCCTCCATTACCTAGAGTTTACACTAGAAGGAGTGATAGGCTCAGGATTAAGCCCAAGGATGACAAAGCCTCGACTGAGAAAGAACCCACTTATTTTGAAATGTTTAAAGGGGGGAAAAAGCCTCACACCAGGCCCTTGAACAAATTAAGACTGAATATAAAATTAAAGAAGAACCCAAATCTTGCTAAAGAAGTCATAGATGTGGATAACGTTCCACTAAGAGACTTGATTATAAACAAGGAGAGAGCTACTGGTTCGAAAAAAGCAAAGAAAACAAAGGTTGCCAAGAATAGAACTCACATGGAGACTAGAGAGAGCAAAAGATAGAGGATGGACAAGTTGGATGTTCTGTTGGAAGTAGCTAGTACCCTTAGCTGAGAACTGGTTGTGATCTTTTAAGCTTTTGATCCTTCATTGTCAAAGTGAAATTTTGGTCTGCTATCGATAAAGCGCTTGTCGGAATTTTTGCATAAGAAAGGATGAAGGAGCACTGGAAGTTTCATTGTCGATGCATTTTGGTGAATAGTCTGAAAGAAAACACTGACAGTCGACCCGTCATCAAAATTATCAGTTTCTAGTTGCTAAAGGATGATTGCGGGATTATCAACGATTACATGAAAGGGACCTGTGAAACATAAGCTATGCAACATAAATTCCATTTTTGAAGTAATGACAAGGCATGATTCCCAACAAAGAAGGCTGAACAAATATGCACTTTTATGTCCCTGTTTTAGATCGGTTTACAACAAGTTGTTTTGATTAGATACATATATGTGTTAAATACTTTTTATATGCATGTACTTAAATGATATACATTGTTATTTTTAGATGATTGTAATTAAGGATAAGCTAGAAACTTGTTAGAGTTATCATATTTTCTATATAAGGAGTTTCTAAAAATTGAGAAAGGGTTGGAACCTTTTTGAAAGATAACCTCTTTTATGTACTGTGTGATCAAATTTTAATGAAAGCAGTCTATGTGAGCAGTTTGTAGAAATTCTTGTGTTACGATTCCCAGTTTGTTTCTTGGTTTAATATTTTCCTCAATGTCTGAATACTGAGTGTTTGAAATTGGGATTCATATGTTTATGCTCCAAGTTTCTTTATTTTCAGAAATTCAATACGTGTTTTTCACCTAACTATCACACCGATTTTATTTGTTATTTTCAAAATTCCTACAATTGTCAAAGGAATTTTCATTATCTTGCTTTTATGTTTGCTCACTGAAACTGTGATTATATAAAGTTGATTGGGTCAAACTCCACGCCCAATGGTGAAAGTTTCTCATAGTCCAACCAACCTCAGTTTTTATTAAATAAATATAGCCATAGGAATTATTGTAAACCTTCTACCACTATGACCTTGGGTAGTTAAGTTTAGGGAGAGATTCCTCTCCAGGTTGAAGGGCCAGCTTTCAACCTCAAAGAATTTTAAGGTTACTTTAGAGTTTTTCCCGTAGCCAGGGTTTTCTCTAAGTGATAACAGTAACCTTGACCATAAAAGTGTAACGATAATATTGATGCTCAGGTTCTCTGTGTTCACCCTAGTTTAGTAATTTTGACAATATGGTAAAATTAAATTCCCCGACTTGGTGATTGAATAATGTGAAAGAAGTAATGTAGTGCTTATGATACTTGAATTATAAGACACTGACCCTTGATGAAAGTTTGATGTCATTTTCATATGTGATGATGAAGTAGTTTATGACTATATATCTAATACGGTTTGATTTCATGACCTAATAGTTTTACTGATGCATGACAATACTATGATAGATAGGTTGATGTCTTAATTAATGTTTATTGAAGTGGCTTCTCATTAAGAGGGAGAAAATCTCAATTAGACCCCAACATCAATTATTATTTTCAAATGACTCTTGACTATTGAAGGAAGGATTATGGACATTAATATCCATCTGATGTTGTTGAAAAAGGTTTGGAAAATTTCTTATCTGAGCAGAGAATATTTCTTCTAGCTCAAGTCCCAACCGTTGGGAGAAAGGCTTAAGTGTGCAGTTATAATCTTCCCAACTACACAGAAGAAGGCCTATGGGTGTGGTTGTAGGATTCAAAAACTGAAATTTTATGCATGAAACCAGGAGCACACCAGGAGTATGACATACCTACAGACATGGAGCAGATGATGGAGAGTTCTATGAGCAGGGAAGTTTCTAAGACCTACATAATTTTTGACTTATTATAGAGAATGTGAATGTATTTTCTATTCTTGTGTTTGCAGGGGTTTGCATTATGCATATCAATATGTTGTCTGCCTTGACTTAATCATTGAATCTAGTATATGACAGTTGCAAGGGTTTGAAAATATATGGTTTATTGGTTTAATATAGATGAGTGGTATTTAATTTTGACATGATGCTTGATATTTCATAGATATGTTTTAGCTTATGGATTGATTGAAGTCACAATGATAATAAATTAGGGTTTTTATCATATTTGGTACTTGATAATGGTGATTTTCCTTAATGTGAAATGACAATGCTATATGGTTATAGTGACTTTCAATGACTAATATTGGTATTCGGTATTGATTATGTATTGGCATCAGTAAAGCATAAACAATTGTGATTCAATATGAAATGATCTCACAATGAACGGATGAAACTTATATGACTTATCCTTTGTGTATGCATTCACATCTAGGGACAAAAATAATTTATGTGGATGCCTTGATGAAGATTGATATTGCTTAATGACAATTGTTAACATGTCAAATAGATAAGGTTGTAACACGGTACTTGGATGTGAGCTCCACTTGGGGACTTGGATTGAAAAGTTTAACAATGATATGGCTTTGATATTTGTTTTAGTTTAACATTTAAGTATTATGGTTGTAGAAAGCATTGTATGAAACAAGCTCCTCAAGTTTGGTATGTCCGCATTGTCAATTACCTAGTAAATCTTGAAAGATGTGTCGAACCAAACATATACTTCAAAGTGGTCCAAGGTATGCCTTTGAATTTTGGTTTCATATGATGACAATCTATTCTTGGTAGGTAAAAAGCCTCTGATGATCAAAGGAAGAGGGAGTTCTCCTTTGATATCGAGTTAAAAGACCTTGGCATGATGCACTACTTTATGAGATTAGAAGTTTGGGAAAGGAAAAGATGTTGTGAAGTTATTTGACATACAAATCCTTGGAAACCTCGATGGAATTAAATTTCAATAAGCTATACAAAGTTATTGTTGAAATTGACTTGGAAACCGATAGTTGATTGAAGCATTGATGTTTTGTGTGAACAAACATCTAGATATATGTTTTGTAGGGAGTAACTTAAGTTAATTCATTATTGAGCTACTTCATACAAATTGGGTTGCGCCAAGATATTTGCATGAGAAGCTCCATCTTGGTTTGAGGTACACTTCAAGATATGTGTGACTACATGTGTTATGCAACCAACTCACAAAACAATAGAAATAGTAGTTCAACGACTTAAAAAATATCCTCTTCGAGGGGGAAACCTCCTTTACATTACATAAATGAATACTTGGATGATTCAAATGACAAAACCTCCTTTCTATATATAGGATTCTAAGGGGTCACAACATAATCAAAGCCGATGTAACAATAATAATGTAAGGTCACAACAATAACAATAATGGGCTTCTATGGGGAAAAATAATAACAATATGGGGACTACATGGGCACAACAATAACAATAAGAGGCCACACTAGCATTATAGGGACCTAACATTCCCCTCTCCCTCAAAAGAGTGTTTTCCTCAAATATTGAGTAGTTCTGGATGCTTATGTATAAAATTCTCATCCTCCCATGTTAAATCTTCAACGGGTAAGTTCTTCTATTTGATGATATACTATGAAATTTATCGAATCCATAGTTGTCAAGTTCTTGTTTTCACGACTACTTCAGGTTCCAATATGATTTTTCCTTCCTCGTCAAGTTCTGGCAATATTGTTTGAACTTGAAGCTTGTCACCAATAACCTTATTTAAGCAAGAAACATGGAAAACTGGGTGCACTCGGGAAGATGCAGGAAGCTCTAATTTGTATGCCATAGTATCAATATTTTGCAACACCATGTAAGGACCATAATACTTTGGTTATAATTTATTATCCTTCTTATCTTGCTTGAGGGACATTTTTTTGTATGGTTGTAGCCGTAAAAATACCCAATTGCCTACATCAAAACTTATTTTGATGCGATGTTGATCTGATTGTTGTTTCATTCGATTCTGCGCCAAAGTGAGGTTATCCTTTAAGAGTTGGAGAACTTGTTGTTGATGCTCAATGTGATCTTCCACTGCTTGAAATTTATAATTTTCTCTTAAATATTATGTGATGGACGATGGATGATATCCATAAAGTTCCATAAATGGGGTCATTTTTGCTGCAGTATGTAAGGAAGTGTTATACCACCATTCAGCCAGAGGTAACCACTTGAACCATTGTGTTTTCTTATCAGATGCAAAGCAACGAAGATATCCTTCCAAACATTTTTTCACTATCTTGGTTTTCCCATTAGATTAAGGATGATAAGATGAGTTATGAGTTAATTTAGTACCTAGACAAGAAAATAATTATGTCCAAAAATTTCCAGTGAAAATGGGATCTCTGCCACTTGCAATAAACTTTGGGTTTCCATGTAGCTTTTCAATTGTTTCCATAAATGCAGTAGCAACTGTAATGGCTTTAAATGGATGAGATAATGCACAAAAGTGTGCATTCTTTGTAAGTCTATCAACCACCACCATGATGACACTCTTTCCTTAGGACTTGGGTAAACTTGTGATAAAATCCATTGACACCTCCTCCCAACGTTGACTTAGAATGGATAAAGGTTGTAACAGACCTGGGGTCTTAATTGTCTCAACTTTATTTTGTTGGCAAACCAAACATTCTGCCACAAACTTTTGAATATCAGATTTAAGGCCATACCAAAAACATTCATTTTTAACATGCGGTAAGTTTTTAAAAATCCCGAGTGCCCTCCTAAGGGAGAGGTACACAATTCCAAAAGAATATTTTGTTTGAGTTGGGAATTCTTACAAATATATAAGCGGTATGTCTACCATAATGAATCATTTTTCCATCTAAATGTATCCGATGTACTGGGATCTTGCTGCAACTTTTTAATGAGTGTCCACACTTCTTCATCATTCTTCCATTCATCCCTTACTTCAGTTATCAAATCTTATTGGATAATTTAAATGGCACAAATCAATGCTTCCACATCCTCATCCTTTCTTGGGAGTGCACCTGCAACAACATTTTGCTTCCCTGCTCATAACACAACATTTTTGCAGATGATTTCAAAGTCATAACACAACACTTTTGTGCCCCATTTTTGCTGCTCTTCTGAAGATAATCTTTATTCCAAAAAGTATTTAAGACTATTATGATATGTTTTTACCTTGAAGTATATTCACATTAGATAAGGTCGCCATTTCTTTAGTGCATGAAGTATTTCCAACATTTCCTTATCATAAATAGGATTGTATAAATACTTTCCTTTGATTGGACAACTTTCAAAAGTAATGGGTCTTCCTTCTTGCATTAAAACAACACCAATTCCATTTCTTGAGGCATCACATTCCAAAATAAAGGTTTTGTGAAGTCTAGCATAGCTAAAACTGGTGCTTGGCACATTGCATTTTTAAGATGTTCAAAGGCCTTAGTTGCTTTTGCAGTCCTGGAAAATGCATCTTTCTTCAGTAATGTTGTTAGAGGTGTTACTATTCTCCCATAATTCTTAACAAACTTGCGATAATAACCTGTCAACCTAAGAAATCCTCGCAGCTGCTTTATGGTTGTGGGGATTTTCCTTCCTTAGTGGCTTTAATTTTGTTAGGGTCTACCTTAATACCCTCATGAGATAAAATATGACCTAGATATTCCACCTCCTGTACTCCAAAGAAATATTTGGAGGATTTTGAATATAATTGTTTCTCCTGCAATAGTTTGAGTACCCTCTCAACATGTTGAACATGATCCTTCCAAAAAACATTTGTAGATTAGTATATCATCAAAAAATACTAACACAAATTTGATAAGGAAGGGTTTGAAAATGGAATTCATCAAACCTTTAAATGTAGAAGGTGCATTGGTAAGGCCAAAAGGCATGACCAAAAATTCATAATGACCCTCATGAGTTCTAAATTTTTTTCTTCGGAAAGTATTTATTCTTCATTCTAATTTGATGATATATTTAACGAAGATCCAACTTTGTGAAGTAAATTTATCCATGTAATTCATCCAATAATTCATCAATGATGGGAATGGGAAATTTATCATTAATAGTGACCTTGTTGAGCTCCCTATAATCCGGACACATGCGCCGTGATCCATCCTTCTTGTGCACCAATACTACTGTGAAGTAAATTTCTCCATGTAGTTCATCCAATAATTCATCAATGACGGGAATGGGAAATTTATCTTTAATAGTGACCTTGTTGAGCTCCCTATAATCTGGACACATGCACCATGATCCATCCTTCTTGCGCACCAATACTACTAGAGCCGAAAAATAACTTTGACTAGGTTGAATTATACCGACCTCTAGCATTTTTGCAACCATAAATTTAATTTCACTCTTTTGGGCATAGGGATATTTGTAAGGCTTGATGTTTGGAGGAACACTTCCTGGGATAAAATGAAAAGCATGATCATGATCACGAATGGGTGGGAGGCCTTTGGGAGTCTCAAATACCTTGGAATGATTGTCCAATTTTTTTTGGAGATCTGGATAAATAAATGATTTCGATGTTTGAACCTCTAGTGAGCATGATTGTGTTGAAATGGCAACAAGAATGGCACCCCAAGGGGGCTTCTGATTTAATTTTCCCTTAATTAATTTAGAAGTAAATTGTAATTCCACATCTTCTGACAACTTGTACAATTTAACTGGGTTAGTGAGACTTAATTATCTCAGTCAATTGGAGTTGGAGGTCAAACTAGAGGTATGTACGATATCTCCCTCTTTTTAGGAGCCCTAGTTGAGTTATTTGTGAGTTGTAATTAGTTAAGTCAATTATTTGTGTTAAAATCAATTTAACTAGTTCTAACTGAGATATGAGTTAGTGATAGGTCCAATGAATTAAATATGATTTAATTCACATGCAGTGATCAATATATTAACTGATAATTCACTATAAATAGTTGTTGCATGTAAGTTCTAAGGAAGGACTAGTTGAGATTGGGGTTAAAGGGAAGATAACTATCAATTGTATAATTAGAAAATTGTACAGGACATGCATGAGATCATTAGGAAGCCTTGGATGTATTGCGAAATCTATTGATGGAAATTTTACTAATTAATAGGGGCTCAATTAGCCCAGGAATGCGTGAGAAAGTCTAGTTTGGTAGAGGAAAGGAAGTCGTTAAATATTGGACCAAACTTGCTTAGATCAGAGTGAGATAGTCAACAAAGTGCAGAGGTTTCTCAGGAAGAGAAATAACATTGTGTTATTTCATGTTCTTGACTTTATGCAATATACAGATAACAGGGTTTTTAGCTGAGGCTTTCCCGAGATACATCTTTTTGTTGTGCGATTGATATTCTTTTTCTTACTTGTTTCTGTGATTGTGCAATTGAAATTGGTTTCTGCAATTTGTAGAATTGATTCAGTATTTTGTTTTAGTACATTAAAAGATCAATTGAATCTATTTAGATATTTATAGATGGTATCAGAGAAATATTTTTTTGGGCGGTGAGTTTGTAGAGAATATCTGGAATTTTTTGTGCAAAATTTTCAAAAAAAAAATAGCAGATATGGATTCCTTGCGAAAAAATACCAAATTTAAAAAAAAATCGGTTGAATCAGAGTTCAGATGAGGGAGATATCATCGAATTTTATTTATTTATTTATTTTTGTTCAGAAATTTTGTGACATTGGGACAATTAGAATGCGGATATGAGTTTCTAGAGTGCCCATATGATGCGATATTTAGAAAAGGAAATTTTTTCCTTAGACGCATTTCCATGGGACATATGAAATAGATCGATGTGCAAGTCAATATATTGTATGCACTTGAGGTATAAGATGCATGCAAAGCTTTTAGGAGCAAAGAAAAGGTTAGAGACTTGGTGGTTGAGAGGGAGCATAAATAGCCTCTCAACATGCAACCTCATAAGAAGCCTCATAAGGTTGTGGAGCAGACATAATTAGAGAATCATAGAAAAAATCGAGTGTAGGCATCCACTCAAGAAGAAACCTCCAGTAGGGGGATATTTTGAGCCAGGTGGGCAGAGGGAGCACATGCAGCCATACCTCCAGGTGAGAGGTGGGGCAATGTGAAGTCATAATCCCAAGAGAAGAAATTTGGGCAGGGTCCATAGAGATTTCTTGTCTCATGGATCATTACCTTTCTATGGGCGCCCACAGTACACAGTAGCAGGATGGATCAGTGGCGATTGATGCAGTCATATGTCAAAGTGACAAATGTTAGATACTGAAGCGCAGATCAGAGTTGGCAACAATGCAGATGGCACATATGTAGACATTGTAGTAGCTAGCAATAGTCAGAGACTTTGGAGACAGATGCATCATACTGATTTAGTTTGGATGATTTTTTAGTTTCAGAATTTGGAGTAGCAAACAACACTAGAGAAGTGCTGCATGCAGAACATTCCAAAGGTACAAGATCGAGATAGATTTTAATTCCTTTCTTGTTGAGAGGGGGTGTTGAAATGGAAACAATAATGGCACCCCTAGGGGGCTTCTAATTTAATTTTCCCTAAATTAAATTAGAAGTAAATTGTAATCCCACATCTTATGACAACTTGTACGAGTTAACTGAGTTAGTAAGACTTAGTTAGCTCAGTCAATTTGAGTTGGAGGTCAAACTAGAGGCATGTAGGGTGTATCCTACTTTTTAGGAGCCCTAGTTGAGTTATTTGTGAGTTGTAACTAGTTAACTCAATTATTTGAGTTAAAATCAGGCTAAATAGTTCTAACTAAGAGATGAGCTAGTGATAGGTCCAGTGAATTAATTCCGATTTAATTCACATGCAATGATCAATCAGTTAACTAATAATTTACTATAAATAGTTGTTGCATGTCAGTTCTAAGGAATATCCAGTTGAGATTGGGGTTAAAGGGAAGATACCTATCGGCTGTATAATTAGAAAATTGTATAGGTCATGCATGAGGTCATCAAGAAGCCTCGGATGTATTGCACAATCTATTGATGGGAATTTCCTAATTAATATGGGCTTACTTAGCCCAATAATGTGCGAGAAAGGCTGGTTAGGAAGAGGCAAGCAAGTGGTTAAATATTGGACCAAAATTGCTTAGATAAGGGTGAGACAGTTAACAGAGTGTAGAGGTTTCTCAGGAAGAGAAAAAACATTGTATTGTTTCATGTTCTTGACTTTATGCAATATACAGATAACAATGTTTTTAGCCGAGGCTTTCCCCAGATACATATTTGTGTTGTGTGACTGATATTCTTTCTCTTACTTGTTTATGTGATTGTGCGATCGAAATTGGTTTCCACAATTTGTAGAACTAATTCAATATTTTGTTTTAGTACATTACATGACCAGTTGAATATATTTAGATATTTCTACAAATTGTGCAATTATGCCACATTTTTCTTTCTTTAGAAGCTTTTTCATGCCATTAGAGCTAATTATAATTCCTGTTTTCCCTGCAATACCTCTTAATTAAACTTCCTTTTCATCCCAAAAAAATTTCAAGAAAAGTTCTTGAAAATTAAAAGTTATCGTACCCAAAGATTGTAACCATTGGAGTCCTAGTACAACATCAGCACCACCCATTGGAATGGAGAGCATTGGACTATTCAATACATATTCCCCCATGGTGAACTTGATATTATGTCACTTTCTAGAGAAATTTATACTTCCTCCATTTGCAACCATCACTTGACACTCTGGTGATGGGTATAGGAAGCAATTCAATTCCTTGGCTACCTTATAATGAATAAAATTATGGGTACTACCCGAATCAATCGACATTATTACCCTTTTCTTCTTGACATGTCCTTCTATCTTGAGGGTTTTAGGAGTGGTACTAATTCATTCCAATGCATTACAAGATATGGTAGGATTCATTTCTTCTTTCTCTAGGGTCGACTCTTGGTGTATATCTTATTCTTTTTAAGTTTCTTGTCACTTTGCTTCCTCCTCTTCACAATCTATGTAAAATAATTTCTTCTCAGCACACTTATGACCTTTAGTGTATTTTCTATCACAATTGTAGCAAAGACCTTTTTCTCTTTTTTCTTCCAATTTTTGTGGTGTCAACCTTGTAGGTTGTGGAAGGCTAGGAGCGGCAACGTTTCCATCTTTATAGTTGTGAGTGGTAAGCTTCCTTGTTGCCATAATTTTTCTTTCAATTTTGTTGGCCAACCTGAATGCCTTCTCCAATGAATCAGGTTCCCAAAGGCAAACCTCATGTTGGATGTTATCCTTTAAAGTCCCTATGAGTACATCAATCCTATCTCTTATGGAATATCATTTTCCCTTATATTCAATTTTTGGAAGTCCTCAATGTGCTCCACCATTGATCCCTTTTGTTTCAGATTTATCAATTGGATAAAGAAGGTGTTGCTCTTTGTATCCTCATAATGTGCTATCATTTCCTCCATAAAAATTGACCAAGTGACAAGTGATTTACGTGAAAAAATCCATTGATACCATACAAACTGATTGTGTTCTAAATACAAGTTGTAATGCGTACCTTTTGTGTGTGTTGGACTTTATAGAGATCAAAATATTGCTCCATTTGTAGTATCCATGTTACCGGATCCTTGCCATCAAAATTCCTCATATTGATATTTGGAATATGGTGGGTCTTCAATCCAACGTTAGATTCTACGAAATCATGATTAACATTTCTTGTGTTCTAATCATGAGCTTCATCTAATACCTTTTTTCCATTAGGAATCATTTCTTGTAGCAACTTTGTCAAATCTGCTTTTAGACCATTCTTCAAATCTTCCATGTTTCCTTTCATTTTTTCTTCTATACCATCCATATTATCTTTCATGTAATCCCTAAAACCATCCATCTTAGCTTCCATGTCTGATTTTAAACCATCCATGTCATATTTCGTTGCTCTTTGTGAGAGCGAAATTTGTTGCACTTGGTCCCATAATTTTGATATATCATGCTGCAATTCTTCCTCTTCATGTGTCATAGTAGATTTTTCTGAGAGCTTAATGGGTGTAAAATTATTTTTTTTTGGAGGAATTTTATAACAAAATACATATATCTATGCTTCAATATTCCCTTGGAATCAATTCAAACTGATTTTTCAAACAGAAGTTATGCAACTTTTTTTTTTTTTTTTTTTAAATACACACTTTTTTATTGCTTTTAGGAGCTCGATCTTGAAATGATTGTAACTTTGTAATTTTGGATCTCCCAGGTCTGAAATTTCATCTTGTGGTATCCCTTTGAGTCTTCTTTCAAACCCCACAAGTTAGACCGAGATTGGTTTCTTCAATATAGAGTTATGCCAAATCTCCCATGATGACCTAATTATGGACTAGTTTAGTAGAGCAAAGTTGTATGGGATGCCACGTGTTTTTTAACATTCAGCCTTGAAATTTTACTGGAAAAACTACAGTCTGTGCACTTGCAGATAATTTTTACATAATTCGAATCTGATGTCTGAAACGAAAGTTATGATGATTTTCCCTAGGTCACTTGTTTGAGATGAAATTCTGGAGCCTGCAAAAACCCTAAATTCCTCGGATCATATCTCCAAAGATATGGCTAACCAAGATCTGAAATCTTGACACGAAGTTCACCAAGATTTCAATTCCACGTGGTCAAAATTTCAGCTTCAAAAGCCTTGTGGGAAAAAGTTATAACGAAAATTCCACGATGACATGTTTGAAGAAGCAGAACCCTAGAATCCAAAGTTGTGATACCAAATGTTATGCAACCAACTCACAAAATAATAGAAATAATAGATAAACAAATTAAAAAATATCCTCTTCGAGCCTACTTTAAATTACAGAAATGAAAAATTCTTGGATGATTCAAATGACAAAACCTCCTTTCTATATATAGGAGTCTAAGGGGTCACAATATAATCAGAGCTGACATAACTATAATAATGTAAGGGCACAACAATAACAATAGTGGGCTTCTATGGGGCACAATAATAACAATATGGGGACTGAATGGTTATTTAATTATGAATTATTTAATTTTCTACAACTGCATGGGCACAACAATAACAATAAGGGGGCTAAACAATAAGGGGATACACTAGTTTTATAGGGAACTAACAACATGGATGTATTGATGTTGTTTGGGATCATTATTGATGAGCAAATCTGGGTGCTACTTTAGTATGAGATGTATCATGATAATTTGGATGCAAAGTTTGTAGCTTTAAACATGGCCAAGGTTGAGTACATTGTTTCTAGCATGGCTAGTTGTGAGGTAGGTTGAAGAAACTCTTTGGAGAGCTATTTTGAACAGTTTTTGGATGTGATAGTGATACATTGCGATAATAGAGAGTGGGATCCAATTGGCAGAGAATATTGTATATAGAAGGGACTGCGATATATTCATATATTAATACAATTTTTATGTATGAGACAAGATTAGGCTTGTGGTTGCTGCCTCCATGAGAGGGAGGATGAATAATGTATCCTTTTATGACATGTATTTGTTCTAACATAATATTTGATTTGATGTCTTGCATAAACAAGAGAAAGCTGCTATTGAGACATTATGATTGAACTCTTTAGTGAGTTATTTAATCGAGTACCAGATATGAGCATGTTGATATGTTTATGATCTACAAAGAGAAGGATTGATTGAGGACACTAAGCCAGATCCCCCCCTCTCTGAGCTCCCAGGGTGAGGAATTGAGATGTAGGGCTCTTGGGGTTGAGGGATCTCTGAAAATAGGGCATCACCCCTATCTCTTACCCATAGGGTGGAATATATTGGTCCCCTATCTTGGTCTATGCAGAGTATACCCTAGTTGGCATCATACCCACAAGCTAGGTTTGTTGGGATTATCGCTCCCCATCTAACCAACAGGTTGAGAGAGATTGGAGGTGTGTGACCCAAGCTGATTATGATGTAGGTGTTATACCACATGAATCTTAAGGGTCATTTTTGGGAATATTAATGGGAAGCAGGATGGATGATATATTTTTTATTGAGATAGCGTGGAAGATGTTTACTCCCCTATGTGATGACTCCTATTGCTTGACATAAGGTGAAAGATGTTTGCTCCTCTATGAGATGACATGAGATGAGAGTGTCCCATAGGACCTTATTCATTGCCATTGGATTTCAGGTTGAGAATGAGCTTCCCAATATTGTTTTAGGTTGAGATGTGCTCTCTAATTTTAAGCTCTCTGATGTTTCTTGGGTTGTAGCATTGAGCTCCCCACTGGCACGTGATTCGAGGTGGTAGCAGTGGCTCCCCGATAAATAGAGGGTGGTATATTTGACTCCCCTTCAAATTTAAATTATTCTTATTTTAGATTTGAGAATGTTCAACATATGAGTAGAGACAATCAAGAGATAAGCAAGGATAAGTAGAGATGAGCAGAGATGAGTAGTGACAACATTTGATGACAATATACTTGAGATAGAATATGATTTGATGACATGATACTCGTAATGATTATATGTTGCAGTTGGAATTTCTCCCTAGTTGAGAGGAAATGTTAATTTTGCAGCTCAGTGACAAATTCCAATCATGGGACTAGATTCCTATTTTCGAGAGGACCGATTTTGACTTTTGAATCACTTGATTTGGACAAGGGAAAATGTATTTTTGAATTGAAGCCCACATGTGCACAAAGGATAGGTTGGAACAAAAGAGAAATTGGACACTCTCGGATGGCTATAAATACAAGTCAAGTGACCCTCATTTGGAAATCATCATGATTATTCTTCTTTCTTTGGTTTGGCTCACACAGGTTTGAGGTGGTTCACGAAGATTGGTTCGTATAGGTCCAAAATTGTAGGCTTCGAAGCTCACATGTGAGGTCTAGGGTTTTGGTTTCCAACCATAGGAATGACACAATAATTTTTTGGTTGCAACTGCAGACACATAGTCTAATAAACTCAATTGGAGGGTTTTAAATGCACACACGTACACTCTCTGCATGCGGTTGGAAACTAGGGTTTTATTTTTTCAATTAACTGCAAAATTCAACAGTTGAATGCATGCTTCTGAATCAAGGTTTTTATTATTATCATTATTGGGTTCATATCTTTGATGTTTTCTAGTTCATTTTGTTGGATAGTCTTGTAATTAAGGATATGGATCATTGTAATCTTTCTTTTCTGAAAAATTCAATGACAATCTAATAAGAAGAAGAATTTGAAATGGTTTCCCCCCTTGTGGGGTTTTTCTCTGGTCTTCGACCAATCCTGGTTTCTCTATGTGTGAATTATTTTCTTCTATTGTTCTTGTATGATTCGCTGCATTGATGATGATATTTTTATTTCTATATAATTGCAAATGTTGCTTAATAATGTTATGAGGTTGTGGGGTGAATTTAATATGTAAATGAAGAAATGCAATTATCTAAAGCAAATAACAATATAGCCCTAAGAAAAATTAACACTGAAAAGGACAAGACTCAAGAATGGGCCAAGTATACTAAAGGAGAAGTAAGGGTTCAAAGGATTCTCATTGAATCCATTAAAGATCATCTTATTCCATTTATTGCAGATTTGGGCACATCAAAAGAAATCTATGACAAGTTGGTAAAACTCTATTCGGTCAGTACCTCAAGTAAAAAAATATCTTTAAGGAACCGACTATACAAGACAAAATTATCCGAGTATGAAGATTTGGTCTCATATCTTCTAAATATTTCAAAATTGAAGGATCAAATACAAGGACTTGGAGAATTTTTTCTGATTCTAAATTGACCACCTGTGTACTCAATGCTTTATTGTAACATCCCTAGTGAAAATTTCATGTAATAAAAGTTAATAAAGGAAAAATAATAACCACGGTTATGGGACACTTATTACAATCTGAATGTTGGGAAAAACATCCTAGTGTGGGTATTCATTTGGTTATTATGGCTAAGGAAATTGACAAAGGCATTTGGAAAGGAAAAATGGCATTTTTGGAAATTTATTTATGAAAATAATAGAAATTAGCAGAAAAGGAAGGTGAAAGGTCACATGTTGCATGTGAGGAGGAAAATGAAGGAAAATAATGGAAAATGAAGAAAATAGAGGTCTAGTTGATAAAAAAGATTCTAAGGATTAGTTGGTACCTTTTTTTCAGTTAAATTTTGGAGCTCTCTCTCTATTCTCTCTCTCATACACTCTTGGACACTTCGAGTTTTCTTGGATCATTTTAGCTTTGGATCAAGAAAGGAAAATATGAAGCAAAGATCAAGCAAGGAAGAGTAGGATCAAGAAACTACAACGAGTTTACTTTCAGGTATCGATTTGCGTGTGTAATTTCCTTGCTAGATTTGGCATGCATGGTTATGCATGTGTGTTCTTGGTTCTCTTGATGTCATTGCCATGGGTTTTATCAAGTGTGACAATGTTCTTTAACCTTTCCTTTCCATTTATGGATAGCCATGGTGTGATGGGGTTCTCATGTTTTGGTTGAGTTGGATTTCCAGATGGATTCGAAACTGAGTGAGGTGGATCTATTAATGAAAGAACACATGGCCTAGCAATCCATGAACATGGATGTGGATTGCGGTAAATCCAATATCATAGTAACCCCTAAACCAAACTATGGGTTGTGTTAAATCCAGGTATTGTGTGCCTCAATGGGCCTAAGAATCCTCGACTGGTGAGCGACGAGACATATGGTAAATCCTAGAGGTGGTTTCCCTTGATCATGCCTAGGAATCCTTGCCGGTGAATATCGGGATATACGGTAAAGCCCAGAGGGTGGTGTCTTAATTATGGCATAGTAATCCCTGGGTCAGACTGTAGATTGCGGTAAATCCTAAAGACTAGGAGACATGATAATCACTCACGTTGTAGGTGGAGAAATACAGTGGCATCCATGCTTGTTTATGACCTAGTGATCCAGTGAGGATTGCGGTAAAGCCAATTTATATTGATGAAGGTGAGGTGGTTAGCTTTGGGAAGCCTTGGTTGGTTCTTTTGGTTTGAGTCCCACATTCATGCTTGGAATATGGCACGAGGGCGATTGGCTCGATATATTTATGGCTGTTGTATCCTCATTATTTTTATTGTTTATATGCCGGTTATGAATATGTTTTATGACAGTAAAGAGGTATGGTTCTCATCATGTTTGAATTGCAAATGAACGAGCAATGAATATATGACCTAATAGATGGTAATGTAGATAATGATATAAGGCATCAATGCTTCTTAGCGATTATTAGATAAGGATAAGACCCCTATGCTTAGATATGTTATTATGACCTATAGAATGCATCTTTGTGACATGTTTGACAAAATTCCTATCATGGCTAGTAGGGGTACAATCAAGTCTCTGTTCAATAATTTTCATTGGCATCATTGGCTCTATGTTTCATTTAATTTCTGTAAATTTCATGAAGTTCTGGGCAGTGACTAGGTCCTAGCCCTGGAATTCAACCTTAAATCTCATAGTTGTTGGCATAGAACTATCTGAAAAAGGCCATGATCGCACTCAGGTAGGCTCATGGGAGCGACTGAGACCCATAGTCACTTGGAGGGCTTGGCGAGGGAGCGACTAGGGCTATAGGAGCTTGATTTGTTGAGTTTCCTCAGGGGTTGGTCACCTAGAAAAGTGGGGTAACTCCTGTTGGTTATGTTGGTTATGTGGATGATCAGTTTGGTTGAGCTTTGTCGGTTCCACTTCCTTAAGGTGACATAGGAGGTTGAATCAGATCATAGTAGAATCTCATCACATGTTTACCCTAGAGGACCGGTTAACTTGGGAAAATGTGGGAGGAAAGTGTTATCAGAGCGTGGTTCTGTTCTCTTTGGGGAATGCCTAGTTTTTGTTCTCTTTGGATGTTGTCTGATACTACAAAGTGGTATCAACGCATGGTTGAATCCTTGGACTAGATGGGCGGTGTGTTGGTCATGCAGACATGTCGGTTTCATACGTGTTCCTTATGTTTTTGGTTTATTTTATTGTTATGTATGCATGGTGGTATTCATTGTTATAGTTGTGTTTCCATATAGGAGTTGATGATGTTGTTATTGGGATGCATTAGTCATGAGTGCATGTCAGTTGTATATGCATTTGTTATGCATGTGAGTGTCTATATGTTGTTATGCATGCATTGTCATGGTGAAGGTTGTTGTGCATGAGGTCATCATGATGCTATTGGCATGTTATGATGCTAATGTGTTGGTTGAGATGAAGCAAGAGATGCAAATTATCAAAGCGAGGTTACATCACTGGACCTCGGGGTAAGAGTAGATTGTCATAAAGGTTTGTATGGTGGGTATTGTTGAGCCCTGATTTTGCTCAATTTTGATAGTATTCTAAGACCTTTCTTCCCCCTTTTTGAACTCTTTTTGACTTCTAATTACTCTCATTTCACCATATTACCTATGTTTTGACCAAAAGGATGCTTTGTGCTTGAGGTATGCAAATTAGCTTAAAAAGTATCTTTTTACCTTGTTCCTAAGTATTTTTGAAGCTAAGTGTTTCATAATCGAATTATTTACAAATGCAAAGTTCTACTAATTGAATCTCATGCATAATAATCACTTTTTGAAGCAGTTCCATGATTTCCTGTAGATAGCCTGTGATCGCTTATTTCCTGCAGATACTTTGTGATTTCCTGTAGATGTGGATTTCCTGTAACCACCCAGATTTCTTGCAGCAGTATCAATGGTTGATTATGTTCCAGTTAGTCTCAAGTAAAACAGAAACATGGGTTTTATTAGGAAATCCACCTACATGGACGCTGTCCTATTGGCTGCCTCAAAACTGTCATCAAAACCACCCATATCTTGAGTCCTCTTCTCAATGGAGGGATTGGGGAAAAGTTCCAACAACTTAATGAAATCAGTTTGATCCATGGTTTTAGTCATGGATCAAACTCAACAGAGATATTTTTGTTATCCTGTTTAGTTATTATTAGTAAACAGTTGCAACAGTAGTTTTCCTAATTCGGGAAAGCTTATGCCTCTGTACTTGTATAAATATTGTTAGGTTTCATTTGCAAGGGAGGTTGGACATATTAGACTTGTATATCATTGTAATATTTTTTTCAGATTAATGCAAAGTTACATTTTCTGTTGATTTTGATGTGTAAACCATTTTAATAGTGAAGGGGTTGTGAGTAAGGGAGGGCCCCCTTTGCTCACAACTCCATTAGTTACAACTTTATGTTTCTTTGATTATTTTATGCATTAAAATAGTTATTTGCACAACTATTATTTCTCTTTTCTGAATTGCAGCAGCACACGTGTAATGGTTAAATGGTGAAGTTCCTTTGATAAATGTGTTTGGAATCATTTGATCAAGTTTTGGTTTATATTATGGAAAGCTAAATTGATTTTTATGGCTATTTTCTTGGTCCTTTATCTTTTCTGATCAACATCAAAAATCTTAGAAGCCGTAGAGGGATGATTAAATCCACTCCATAGCCTTTGCTGCCAAGTGTTGATAAGGAAAAGAGACATTAGAGTTGTGTGTGTGTGATTAGTTTAATTAGAAAATCACTTAAAGTATTGGCCTGCATATATCTTGCACAACATCTCATAAGCTTACCTACCCCTGATTGATGATTTATGTTTGTCAAATTATAAGTCTACAATTTGCCTCAAAATTTTGGTGCCATTGCCGAGGAGGTGCTAAGGGATGATACTGAAAGTGTTTTAGTATGACTTCTGTTGTTTGAGATTTTTCAGGATTGGGGGAGTCAAAGTGGTAAGACGCCGGGTAAGGCCTACGCACCTGCAGAGATCAGAATTCACTAAATGCATGTCTTGATTGTTTGGTAAGTAGAAGTTTTTGAAATTGTTTGCATAATATATGAATATGGTCCAATATTTCCATTTTTTTTTGGTGGTGGTGTGAGCACCACTTCATTCACTAATAAACTGGCAAGAACAAGGAAGTCTACAAGAAATAAGGCAACAAAGGAAGAATAATCCGAACAAGAGGTCTATAGTCCTGAAAAGAGCTTGGTCGTTGATCCTAAGCAGGTTAATACTTCCACAACAGAATATTATGTTAGAAAATATTATGTTGCTAACCATTTAAAACCTCCTCTTGCAAAGAATTCAACATCTCTTCTCATTGGTCAGTCCGAAGAGGGATTCCTCGTCAATCCTATTCAAGAACCAGAGTTCCGGACCATTGACTCTAAAGAATCTGTAGTTTAAAAGGGTCCTACTCTCTCCTGGTATGATATGGCCCATCTAAAGGGTATCGGTAACAAATATGGGGAATATAATGAGAAGGAAGAGGAGCTGGTCAGATTTGAATTTCCTATCAGGGACACTGGTGGAGCTACTAAGATGAAAAACATTCCTCTCTCAGCCTTGCCTAATTTTCGGGGTGTCTCTAGTGAAGATTGTGATGCCTTCTTATTCAAATTTGATGTGTTGTGCAGAAGCTACGACTATTATTCCAATGCTCAAAAGCTGAAGTTGTTTCCTGCTACATTAAAGGATGCAACTCTTAGGTGGTTTATGGGGTTGGGCTCAAAATCCATTGGAACCTGGGATGAAATGAAGCAGATGTTCCTGAAGAAGTATCAAGATTATTGTAAAACTAGGGAACTTAGGGAAGAAATTTGTGGCATGACTCAGAAGGAAGGGGAGATCCTTGAGGACATGGTGGAAAGATTTCAATATAATCTGCAGAGATCCAAGATGAATCAACTTAGTAAAGAGACCAAGAGAACAATTTTTCTCAGGGCAATCAAACCAGAATTTCTGGAGATTTTGAACTTGATGGAAGTAGGTGATATATAAAAACTGATTTATGATGATGTGTGTGAGATGTGTCGATGATATTCAAGGGGAAATTCTAAAATTGGAGGAGGATTAAGAGACACTTCTTCTAGGCTTGTCAAACTAGTTGCCGAAGCCGGAGTAACCAGAGCTGAAATGGGTAATTTATTTGAAAATTTTAAGACTGATATTCCTAACACTTTCCCTTCACAATTGGATGCTTTGCAGGCTAAGAAGAAACAAGAGGAATTAGAGAAAGCCCTGGCTGTGTTCTGCTCCAAATGCAGGAAGAAACATGCCTTAAGGGAATGTTCTGTAGACAATATAAAGGTATGCCAATTTTGTGAAGTTAAGCATTCTACTAATCAATGTCCTTCTCTTCCCGAGATTAAAGCAACATATATAGAAGATCAGGGAGCTGACAATGCACTCTATGCAATGGCACCTCAAAAACCATGGCAACCACATCCTACATGTATTTCACAACAACATTTTCAAATTCCTTATACTTAGAATCCGATGTGGAATATTCCAATGCCCTGACAGCCCTGGCCTCCACAACAACCTTGGCAGGGGAACTTCTCTTACCCTGCTGCACATAATTTTCCATCTCATAATTTCTATTCACCACAAACCATACCACAACAAATGGTTTAGCCACAACAACAAAAACTTCAGTTGCCTGCCCCACCAAATCAACCTCGTCCCACACAACTTCCTACCCAACCAATATCTAACCCCAACAATAAAACATCCAATATTCTCAAAATATTGGAGTGGTCACTTATCCCTCTTTTCCTACCTATTGTATTGCACCACAGCCTCTACAGGAAATTTTTGTTCCTTTGCTGCAAGAATTTCTTGTGTCGCTGTAGGAAATTAAACTCAGATCGGGAAAAGTGGTGACTCAACCTGGAAAAATTGAAGAGATTATAGAGGAAGAAACTTTGGACATACCTAAAGTATAAAACACACCTGAACTAGCAGAAAAAACCACTTTAAAGTCACAAGAACCTTCCTTGTCCCATACTGTCCCACCTCCTTTTCCAGAGAGGTTGGAGATGAAAATAAAACAACCCGAGTTTGATATTGTGTCTGAACTGAAAAATGTATGCATTAAGATCTCGTTACTGCAAGAAATTAGGGATATCCCGATTTATGCCAAAACAGTATGGGAGCTATGTACCAAGAAACCAAGGAGGCAGAAGAAACAACCCTCCACAATTCAAGTAGGTGGGAAACTTGCAAGCCTTATGTCCACTAGATTTGTTACAGAGAAATATGAAGAACCTGGAATCCTGTGGTTGCCAAATTTATCAATGGGTATTTGATAAGGAACACTATAATTGATTTAGGTGCAGCCATCAATGTGATGAAAATGGAGACTTTATCCCACATATGATCCTTTTACTTAATTCCTACTCCTACCATGTTAGAATTAGTAGACAAGTCTAAGGTAAAGATAGAGGGTGTATTAGAAGAAATTGTCATTTCATTGGATTCTTGGGAGTACCCTGCAGAATTTTATGTTCTTCAACCTGAAACCAACTTGGGAGGGCATCCTTTGAGCTTGTGGATTCCTTTTTTAGCCATGGAATATGCCTACATATGGTGTAGGTCTGGAAATATGACCATCACTCATGGAGCTGAAACTAAGCATATCAATTTGTATCCCCCTACTAAACCCCTCTTGAGATCAGAAAATACTCATTGGGTTGAAGAAGAGGAACATAATTCAAAATTGACCCAACCAGTTTTGAAAATAGCCCAAGCCATGAGCCTTAAGGAAAACTCAAAGGAAAATATGATAAATTGTTATATATCTAATCCTTATTTTTCACAGCATTTGGAAGGGAAGACTAGTCATAATATAGATATCATTACTAACTTGCATAATTTTTATGAACATAGAACAACATATGAATTACATTCATCCCTCTTGTCTGCATTCGCTGCATATTCAATGACTGAAAGTGGAGGTAAGTTAATTGAAAAATTTCCTGGAAAAACTTTAAACATCAATTATGCTTTAACTCTTGAACAAGAGAAACAACTATTTCAGGCATTGAATTTTTTTTCGGAGACATTTGATTGGGAATATACAGACATGAGGGGTATTCACCCAGATACATGCATTCATCATATCTATATATAAGGAAATGCCATGCCTATGAGACAACAACAAAGGAGGATGAACCCCGCCTTAAGAGAAATTGTAAAAAATGAACTATAGAAATTGTTAAATGTAGGGTTCATCTATCCTATCTCAGATAGCCAATGGGTATCTCCACTAGTTATTGTCCCTAAAAAGAATGGTAAATGGCGAGTGTGTGTATATTACAAGGAACTAAACAAAGCTACATTAACAGTTCACTTTCCCTTGCCTTTTATAGACCAAGTACTGGACACTTTAGCAGGAAAAAAAATATTTTTCCTTCCTAGATGGGTTTAGCGGGTACAATCAAATTAGGATAGCTCCAGAGGAACAGGAGAATACAACATTCACATGTCCCTAGGGTACCTATGCCTATAAGATAATACCATTTAGTTTATGCAACGTACCATCCATATTTCAATGAGCGGTCCTTGATGTTTTCTATGACCTTTTGCATGATTGCATGGAGGTCTATATGGATGAATTTATAGGAATGGGTGATACTTTTGAAGAAGATTTACATAATCTTAAGAAATTTTTGCAGATATGTAGAGAAACTAATCTTTCATTGAGTAATGATTTTTTTTTTTTTATGATTATGACTGAGGGTATTGTTTTGGGTCATCATGTTTCTGCTACAGTAATTAAAGTTGATCCGGCTAAGGTCGAAGTAATTGTAAAGATGCCCCCACCAACCAGTCAAAAGGGAGTTCGAAGTTTCCTTGGACATGCAGGCTACTACAAAAGGTTTGTTGAGATTTTTACAAAGGTAGCCTCTCCATTGTTTAAATTATTGACTAAAGAATCTGAATTTCTTTGGAATGATGAGTGTCAAGCTGCATTTGATACACTCAAGGAAAAAAAAATTTCAGCCCCTGTTTTAAGAGGTCCAGATTGGAAATTTCCCTTTTACATTTCCATTGATTCCTCTAATTCAACCATAGGAGCAGTATTGGGTAAAAAGGAAAATCTTGTAACCCATGCTATTTATTTTGTTAGTAAAAATTTAACTCCTGCAGAACTGAATTACACTGTAACTGAGAAAGAATTCCTTCTTGTAATTTAAGCTATTAATAAGTTTAGACATTACATCACTGGTTATGAAGTTTTTGTACACATTGATCATTTTGTTATTTGATATCTCATGAACAAACCAGTCACTAATGGCAGGATCACTAGGTGGCTTTTGCTGCTACAGGAATTTGACATCGTAGTATTGGACAGGCCGAGAAAAGAAAATCAGGTAGTTGATTTCCTATCTAGACTCAACCATACACGTGAGGATTTCCGGTACTGGATGTTTCCCGATGAGAATTTGTTTGCTATTTCTGTCAAAACACCTTGGTTTGCAGACATGGCCAATTACCTTGCTACAGGAAAGTTGCCACCCTACTTTTCATCTAATCAGAAAAAGAGAATTGTTAGAAAAAGTGTTGATTACTCTTGGATTAAGGGAGACCTCTTTTTCACTGGACCTGATTTGATTATTCGTAGGTGTGTCAAAGAGGATGAGATATATGATATCTTGAGAGCTTTTCATGATGAACCCTGTGGAGGGCATTTTGCAAATAAGCGGACAGCCTATAAGATCGTCCACTCAGGTTACTATTGGCCAAGTCTTTTCAAAGATGCAAAGGAGTATGTCCGTAAATGTGATAACTACCAGAGAATAGGGCGGCTTGTTCAATCGAATGAAATGTCATTGTAGCCACAGGTTCTCATATAACCATTCGAGAGGTGGGCTCTTGATTTTGTAGGTCCCATCAATCCTATGTCCAAAGGTAAGAAGTATATTTTGGTTTGTACTTATTATGTTACGAAGTGGGTGGAAGCAAGGGCATTACCTAGAGCAACGGAGAAAGCAGTGGTAGAATTTCTTTTTTCAAATATTTTTGTAAGATTTGGGGTACCAAGGGAAATAGTTACTGATCAGGGTACTCAGTTTGTGTCAAAGATTGTGCAGGGAATTGTACAGAAATATCATATTACTCATCGGAAGTCCACCCCTTACCATCCACAGGCCAATGGCATGTGGAATCAACAAATAAGGTGTTGGAAACAATCCTAACAAAGACAATGCAATTACATAAGAAGGATTGGTCTGATCGACTTCCTGAGGCATTGTGGGCCTATAGGATCACATGGAGGAACACCACTGGCTTCTCTCCGTATGAATTGGTGTATGCAAAACAAGTTTTATTGCCAATTGAATTTCAGATCAGAACTTTTAAGATGGCAACAAATTTGGGCATAGACCTTAATGAGGCATAGCAGCAGAGAATCCTGCAGCTCAATGAGCTGGATGAGATTTGGCAGGATGTTTTTCAGCATACTGATATGATCCAACAACAACGAGCTAAATGGCACCACAAATACATTAAGAAAAAGCAGTTCAAAGAGGGAGATTGGGCATTGTTGTTTGATACGAAATATAAGAATTTTAAGGGGAAATTTAACACACGTTGGTTGGGCCCCTATGAAATTGAGAAAAAATTTTATAATGGATCTATTCGGGTTAAAACAATTGATGATGGGAATGTTACCTTCTTGGTGAATGGGCAAAAACTCGAGCTTTATCAGAAACCCCAATCTAAGGAGGAATTTGTGGAAGAGATTGTGAAAAAGAAAGAGTTGGAAATGGTGGGAGAGGGAGTCATTCCTTTCACGACCTCTTCTTGATTTCCTGTTGATACATTGAGCTCACTTTTTTCCTCCTCGTGCTTAGTAAACCATTAGAGGAATGTTTATTCGGCACACGTTTATTCATTACAAGGAAAGACCCTCTAGCAGAGGTTCTAAAGGAGGTTTTTAGTGTTATAAAATTGGCCAAAATTGTCAAAAAAACATTTTCTACAACATTCGTTTTCGGTAACAGAGGTTTTAGCGGAGATTCTAATGGAATTTCAACACAAATAAAAAAAATTGGTGGCTGGAGGTTATTACAGATGTTTTTTCATCGGTGTGCTACTTAGGTGTCAACGCACCAGTGTGTGTCATCTAGATGGTCGGCCCAGGCGGTCGAAGGTGCATGCACCGGGCCGTAAAAGTCTAAAACCGCACCAGGCGCACTATAGGTGATACAACACACCAGGTCGTTCTAATTGGGAGTGGGATTTGTGCAGTGCCCATAGGTCGTATCCATGCACTGGTTCGTAATATTATAGAAATGCACCGGTGCATAGTATCACACAAACACACCGATTTTTCTAATTTGTATTGGTATTTGTGCGGTGCCCATAGGTTGCACAAACGCATCGATGAGTAGTCTCACATAAATGCACTGATGTGCAGTATCAAACAAACACACCAATTTTTCTAATTCGTATTGGTATTTGTGCGATGCCCATAGGTTGCAGAAACACACTGGTGAGTAGTCTCACATAAACGCACTGGTGCGTAGTATCGCACAAACACACCGAGAGTTATAATTGGTATTGGTATTTGTGTGGTGCTCATAGGTCGTAGAAATTCATCGTTGTGTTGTATCATACAAATGCATCGGTCTACATTAACTAACACATACTGGTGTTCATTTTCTATTTTTTATAAACATTGACCTGTGAGAGTGCAATTATTATGATTTTTAAAATTTCATTATTCATTAAAAGCCGACACATATCTTATAACAATATTCATATTAATTAAATTTATATTAATGCATTTGAATGTTGTTATGAAACCAACCCCAAAAATAAAAGAAAAGAGAGATCAATGCCTCAGAAATAGCCACTTCAAGGGGGCAACCTCCAATACATTAAATAAATGAACAATTCTTGGATGATACAAATGAAAAAACCTCCTTCTATATATAGGAGACCATGGGGCCACAATGTAATCCTAGCCGACCTAACAATAATAATTTAAGGGCACAATAATAATAAAATGGGGGTTACAAGGGTACAATAATAACAATAAGGGGGTTACATTAACAACAATAAGGGACTATACTAGTAATATAGGGACCTAACATGCCCCTCTCCTTCAAAAAAGTGTTGTCCTCAACACTTGAGTAGCTCTGGGTGCTTCTATATAAAATTCTTATCCTCCCATGTAGAATCTTCAGTGGGTAAGTTCTTCCACTTGATGAGATACTCTGAAATTGATCGATTCCGTAGTTGTCGAGTTCTTGTTTCCATGACCGCTTCAGGTTCCAATATGATTTTTCCTTCCTCATCAAGTTCTGGCAATATTGTTTGAACTAGAAGATTTTCACCTATAATCTTCTTTAAGCATGAAACATGGAAAACTGGATGTACTCGCGAAGAAGCAGGAAGCTCCAATTTGTATGCCATAGAACCAATCTTTTGCAACACCTTGTAAGGACCATAGTACTTTGGCGATAATTTATTATCCTTCTTTGCTTGCTCGAGGGACATTTGTTTGTATGGTTGTAGCCGTAAAAATACCCAATCTCCTACATCAAAACTTCTCTCGCTGCGATGTTGATCTGCCTGTTGTTTCATTCGATTTTGTGCCAAATTCAGGTTATCCTTTAAGGGTTGGAGAACTTCTTGTTGATGCTCGATGTGATCTTCCACTGCTTGAACCTTCAAATTTTCTCTTAAAGATGATGTGATGGATGGTGGATGATATCCATAAAGTGCCATAAATGGGGTCATTTTTTCCGTAATATGGAAGGAAGTGTTATACCACCATTCAGCGAGAGGTAACCACTTGACCCATTGTGTTCGTTTATCAGATACAAAACAACGAAGATATCCTTCCAAACATTTATTTACTATCTCAGTTTGACCATCACATTGAGGATGATAAGATGAGCTATGAGCTAATTGAGTACCCAAACAAGAAAATAACTCTGTCCAAAAATTTCCAGTAAAAATGGGATCTCTGTCGCTCACAATAACCCTTGGGTTTTCATGTAGCTTTTGAATTGTGTCCATAAATGTAGTAGCAACTATACTTTCTTTAAATGGATGAGATAATGCACAAAAGTGTGCATACTTGGTAAGTCTATCAACTACCACCATGATGACACTCTTTCCTTTGGACTTAGGTAAACCTATGATAAAATCCATTGAAATGTCCTCCCAAAATTGACTTGGAATGGATAAAGTTTGTAGAAGACCTGGGGTCTTAATTGTCTCAAATTTATTCTGCTGTCAAACCAAACATTCCACCACAAACTTTTGAATATCAAATTTAAGGCCATCCCAAAAAAATTCTTTCTTCACCCTGTGGTAAGTTTTTAAAAATCCCGAGTGTCCTCCTAAAGGAGAAGTGTGCAATTCCAAAAGAATATTTTGTTTTAGTTGGGAATTCTTACAAAGATATAAGCTATCTTTGTACCATAAGGAATCATTTTTCCAACTAAATGTATCAGATGTACTAGGATCTTGCTGCAACTTTTGAATGAGTATCCATACATCTTTGTCCTTCTTCCATTCATCTCTTGCTTCAGTTATCCAATCTGGTTGGATAATCGAAATGGCACAAAGCAATGCTTCCACCTCTTCATTCTTTCTTGAGAGTGCATCTGCAACAACATTAAGCTTTCCTTTTTTGTAGATTATTTCAAAGTCATAACCTAACATCTTTGTGACCCATTTTTGCTGCTCTTCTGAAGATAGTCTTTGTTCCAAAAAGTGTTTAAGACTATCATGATCAGTTTTCACCTTCAAGTGTCTTCCCATTAGGTAAGTTCTCCATTTCTTTAGTGCATGCAGTATTGCTAACATTTCCTTCTCATAAATAGGTTTCTGTAAATAATTTCCTTTGATTGGATGACTTTCAAAAGCAATGGGTCTTCCTTCTTACATTAAAACAACACCAATTCCATTTCCTGAGGCATCACATTCCAAAATAAAGGTTTTTGTGAAGTCTGGCGTAGCTAAGACCGGTGCTAGGCACATTGCCTCTTTAAGATGTTCAAAGGCCTTAGTTGCTTCAGAAGTCCATGAAAATGCATCTTTCTTCAATAATGTTGTTAGAGGTGCTGCTATTCTCCCATAATTCTTAACAAACTTGCGATAATACCCCGTTAACCCGAGAAATCCTCGCAACTGCTTTATGGTTGTGGGGACTTTCCATTCCTTAATGGATTTAATTTTGTTAGGGTCTACTTTAACACCCTCGTGAGATACAATATGACCCAGATATTCCACCTCTTGTACTCCAAAGAAACATTTGGATTTTTTTGCATATAATTGTTTCTCATGTAATAGTTTGAGCACCCTGTCAACATGTTCAACATGATCCTTCCAAGACCTGCTGTAGATTAGTATATCATCAAAAAATACTAGCACAAACTTTCTAAGGAAGGGTTTGAAAATGGAATTCATCAACCCTTGAAATGTAGAAGGTGCATTGGTAAGGCCAAAAGGCATGACCAAAAATTCATAATGACCCTCATGAGTTCGAAATGCTGTTTTCAGAATATCTTCAGTCTTCATTCTAATTTGATGATATCTTGAACGAAGATCCAACTTGGTAAAATAAATTGCCCCATGTAATTTATCCAATAATTCATCAATCATAGGGATGGGAAATTTATCTTTAATAGTGAGCTTATTGAACTCCCTATAATCCAGACTCATGCACCATGATCCATCCTTCTTATGCACCAATAATACTGGAGTAGAGAAAGATTTTTGACTAGGTTGAATTATACCAGCCTCTAACATTTCTACAATCATACGTTCAATTTCACTCTTTTGGAAATAAGGATATCTGTAAGGCATAATGTTTGGAGTAACACTTCCTTGAATCAAATGAATAGCAAGATCATGATCACGAATAGGTGGGAGACCTTTGGGAGTTTCAAACACCTTGGAATGATTGTCCAAGGATTTTTGGAGATCTAGAGAAATAGATGATTTTGATGTTGGAACTTCTAGTGAGCATGATTGTGCAATTACACCTCGTTGTTCTTTCTTCATAAGCTTTGTCATGACATTAGAGCTTATTATCTTTCCAGGCTTCCTTGTGATACCCCATAATTCGATTTCCTTGCCTTCCGAAAAAAAATTCAAGAAAAGTTCTTGAAAATTAAAAGCTACCGTCCCTAAAGTTTGTAACCGTTGTACTCCTAGTACAACATCAACACCTCTGATTGGAATGGAAAGCATTGGATTATTCAATACATATTCCCCCATGGTTAGCTTGATATTATGGCATTTTCTAGAGCAATTTATAGTTCCTCCATTTGCATCCATGACTTGACATTATGGTGCTGGGTATAGGAAACAATTCAATTCCTTGGCTACCTTACAATGAATAAAATTATGGGTACTACCCGAATCAATCAACACTATTACCTTTTTCTTCTTGATATGTCCTTCTATCTTGAGAGTTTGAGGAGTGGTAATTCCTGCAAATGCATTACGTGATATGGTTGGACTCATTTCTTCTTCTTCTAGGGTAGGTTCGTGGTGTATATCCTCTTCTTTTGAAGTTTCTTCTTTATTTTCTTCCTCCTCTTCACAATCTATGTAAAATAATTTCTTCTCAGCACACTTATGACCTTTAGTGTATTTTCTATCACAACTGTAGCAAAGTCCTTTTGCTCTTTTTTCTTCCAATTGTTGTGGTGTCAACCTTGTAGGTTGTGGAAGTCTAGGAGTAGAAACACTTCCATATTTATAGATGTGAGTGGTAGGATTCCTTGTCGCCATAATTTTACATTAAATTTTTCTTGCCAACGTGAATGTCTTCTCCAATGAATCAGGTTCCCAAACGTGAACTTCATGTTGGATGTTATCCTTTAAATTCCCTATGAAGACATCAATATTTTGTTCCTCTGGAATATCAGTTACCCTTATATTCAATTTTTGGAAGTCCTCAATGTGCTCCACCACTGAACCCTTTTGTTTGATATTTATCAATTGGCTAAATAAGGTGTTGCTCTTTGTATCCTCATAATTTTCTATCATTCCCTTCGTAAAAATTGACCAAGTGACAATTTTTTTACGGGAGCAAAGCCATCGATACCATACAAATGTATTTTTTACTAAATGTAAAGTTGAAATGCGTACCTTTTGTGTGTTTTGCACATTATTGAGATCAAAATTTTGCTCCATCTATAGTATCCATGTTACGTGATCCTTGCCATCAAACTTCCTCATATCCATCTTTGGAATATGGTGGTTCTTCAATCCAACATTAGAGTTTATGAAATCACGATTAAAATTTATTTTGTTCTCATCATGAGTTTCCTCTACTATATTTCTGCCATTAGGAATCATTTCTTGTATTAACCTTTTCATCAAACCTTCCATGTATGCTTTTAGATCATTCTTCATGTCTTCCATGTTGTCTTTCATTTTTTCATCGATCTTAGCTTCCATGTCATCGATCTTAGCTTCCATTCCATTCTTCAAACCATCCATGCCTTTCTTAAAACCATCCATCTTAGCTTCCATGCATTTATTCAAAACTTCCATTTCATTTTGTTGCTCTTTGTGAGAGCGAAATTTGGTGCACTTGCTCTTATAATTTTGATATGTCATGTTGCGCTTCTTCCTCTTCATGAGTCATAGTAGAGCCTTCTTAAGGCTTAATGGGTGTTGAATTATTTTTATGTGGAATTTTAGAACCAAATACTAATATCTATGCTTCAATATGCCCTTGGAATCACTTCAAACTGATTTTTCACACAAGGCTTATGCAATTCGAAAAAAAAATACACACATTTTCTTGCTTTTGAGGAGCTCGATATTGAAACTGAATTATCTATGTGATTTCGGATCTTCAATATCTAAATTTCGGCCGTATAGTATCCCTCTGAATCTTCTTTCAAATGCCATAGGTCTGACCTGATTTTGATTCTTCAAGGCAAAGTTATGCCCAATCTCCCACAATGACCTAATTATGGACTAGTTCAGTAGAGCGAACTTGTACAACGTGCCATGTGTCACTGTTTCCTCATTTAGCTCTGAAATTGATAAAAGGAAACTACAGTCCATCTTCTTGTGGAAAATTTTTACAGAATTCCAATCTGACGCTCATAGAGAGAGTTATGACAATTTTCCCTCGGTCACCTCTTTGAGATGAAATTCGGGAGCCTGAAAACACCCTAACTTCCATAGATCATATCTATGAAAATGTTGCGAACCAAGATCTGAAATTTTTACAGGAAATTCCTCAGGATTTTGGCTTCACTCTGTAAAAATTTCAGCTTCTGAACCTTTGTATAAAACAAGTTATAGCGCAAATGTAACGATGACCTGTTTTAGGTGAAATTCGGGAGCCTGAAAAAACCCTAACTTCCAAAGATCATATCACTGAAAATGTATCGAACTAAGATCTGAAATTTGTACACGACGTTCCTCAGGATTTTGGCTTCGCTCTGTAAAAATTTTCAGCTTCTAAACATTCGTAGAAAAAAAGTTCTAGCGAAAATTCCACAATGACCTGTTTGGAGCAGGGAAACCCTAGAATCCAAAGCTCTGATACCAAATGTTATGAAACCAGCTCCAAAAATAGAAGAAAAGAAAGATCAACGCCTTAGAAATAGCCACTTCAAGGGGGAAACCTCCAATACATTACATAAATGAACAATTCTTGGATGATACAAATGACAAAATCTCCTTTTATATATAGGAGACAATGGGGTCACAATAAAATCGTAGCCGACCTAACAATAATAATGTAAGGGCACAATAATAATAATATTGGGGTTATAGGGGTACAACAATAACAATAAGGGGGTTACACTAACAACAATAAGGGACTATACTAGTAATATAGGGACCTAACAAATTTGATGTTTGGATTAATTTGTTATATCATATCATAATTATTGTGATTTTGTCAAATCCATTATTCATCAAAGGACGACACATATCTTATAATAGTATTCATATCAATTAAATTTTTATTAGTGCATTTGAATTTTATGTTTGAATTAATTTGTTGTATCATATCATCAGATTTCACATCTCTCCATTATAATATTTAATCATCTATAAATTTAATGAGTGGTGTTACATTTCACAACGACAATGGAGAACACAATAGAATAAATTAAAACATATTTTGTTATATATATATATGAATAAGACACCTTTTTTCATACAAAATGGGACAATTATTGGTATCCCATTGTCTTTCAATTGGGACACTATGTCCATTACATTAAACAAAATGTCTGATTTCACAGACAAATATTTAAAAAATACAATGCCTTGCTTTGATATCCAAACATAATGATCATCATTCTTCGCTTGAATTGCTGTCACTGCTTGAGCTACTTCCACGACTTGGGTTATTTTGAGGAATGTTTTGTTCACGGTGTTGATTGTTTTCTTCTTCTTCACTTTCCATCTACAAACATAAAAATAAACTGTAATGAGTGTATATACATTGGTGAGAATAATGAAATTGCAATATTAAATAATATACATCAATCTAAATCGAAAATAAATGACGTACCATAGCAACAATTGACTCATGAAATATACACATTATTTCAAAACCTAATTTCATGTTATCTTTCAAGATTTCATCTGTTGGCGCAGTTCCATACTTCGCTTCCTACAAGTTTTATACCCCATAACAAATCATATATTTCATATAAAATATTTTTTTGTTCTATTAATTATAGGCAGAGCTAAGTAAAAAATTATCGATAGATGCTTACAAATTCCATAATTAATTTATGATATGCCAACATATACTCAAAATCCATATTTAACCCAATGTCAATCAATTCATCTGATGGTTCTTCTTTGTATGTTAGCACCTGTTTGAATACATTCAATGATGATTGTTGTAAAACAACTTAAAATATATAAAAATAAAATCTAGTTAAGTTGTTATAAGGAAGTAACAATTACTTACAAACTTAGATATCAACCTTTTTCTTCCTTGTCGTCGTGTTTTATGTGCTGAATGGGTTCCTTTTTATTTTCTTTTCTGCAAGAAAATACTTGAAAAGTAATATTTAATGCTAAATTGTTTATTTATTTTACCTAATGATCGAAAAATTCAATGATTACATATAACATTTGAAGCACGTTGTTGTTGAGATAGCTCCTCCTACAATGCAATTTTGTCCATTTATTTGACCATCTCCTTGTACACCTTTTTGGACATTTCTACTGACATATTTCTGATATCAACTCGTTCATCTTTTGAGATTTTCATAATTTTCCTAAAAATGTAACATGACAATAAACTATTTAATTTTTATATTGATATATGAAATGTAAATATAACAAAAGTGATATCTATAAATAATTCTAGAAAAAAAATTTAAATGAATATTATTTTTTCATTCCTTCTTTTTTGTTGTTGTGCGTTTTTTATATTAAAAGTCTAACATGTCTCCTTGACCAATTCTCTGGAAACTCTTCCTGTAGTTCAGATAAAATTTGGTTCTTGGAATCACTGGATTGATTTTTGTATTGTAAGTGGAAAGAACGTCTATACACTTGTTCCACTAGATCCCTCAAACTTTTGTAAAAGTTTTCCCCCCTTTTGTTAGCCTCCAACACCACTCCAGATGAGCTAAGAAGCAATTCATTTTCATTTGCATGTTCTATTTTTTTTCTTTTCTTAGAACAACATTCCTTTTCTGAGTTGTTGGTCCTTGTAGAACATTAAACATATGTGAATTAATAAATTGTTTGAAACATGTTATCTAATAATTTTAAGTATATTATTAATGAAAATTAATAAAAGAAACTCATATTGGATCGATAGTATTTTTTCATTCACCTGATTCATCCTTTTGCAATTTTTCCATCAAGCTTTTATGCTCTTCTGGCCCTAGATCAAAAATAATCTTATTGAGCTTCATCATTTTGTGGCTCTGCATGATACACATTAAACAATACATATTAATTAAACTTACATATAGTTCAAAAATAATATTTTTTGTAAAGAATTTACAAAGAACTTGCCTTTTTTGCTTTTCTTGATGTGTTATTAGTATTTTTGTTACTTGATCTCTTGTGAGCCATTTATTTATCAATATGAAACCTGTACCATATCATTCATTAATATTTTTTATAAATAAATCATCAACTTTTCAGATAAAAAAAAAATCAAGAAATAGGTGTGCTTTTCATGCTGTACGCACCGATGTCGGTGTATCATGTTCTTATAAATGCACCGCCAAAAAAGTATAAAACACAGTACGGTGGTCTATGTCAATAAGGAGCACTAGTGCGTTATATGTTAACCACTACACCGATTAACACAGACAAAATAATAAAAATCGTCTAGTGTTAGTTTTTGTAGCATATGGTGTCGTGGAGGGGGTGGTGCGGCCTGTTCTTATAAATGCCTCGTGCAAACAGGGGACCACCATACGATGCTCTCTGTCAACAAGGAGATCTGATACGTTATATGTTACATGGTGCACCGATTAACACAAAATAAATTTTTTTTTTTTGCCAAACAATACGTGCGCGGTGCGCTATAATGAAATAGCGCACCAGTGCCCTATTTTACATATGGTGCACAGATTAAAAAAATGTTTTTAAATTTTTTATCAAACAGTATGTGTGCGGTGCATTGTGATAAGCCAGTGCAGCGGTGCTCGAGGTTACGCAGGGCGCACTAATTAAAAAAATTCAGTTTTTTAAATATTCACATAAGGGCCGACATGGATTGCGATCCGACTATGCAAGTCGTCCTGTGGGTTAGATGTCATAGACCTATATATATAACAATACAAAAACAAGTTGATTCTGAAATCACATAAACAAGAAGAAGCAAGGGCAGAAACAAAAAGTGTGAAGGGTTTAGGTAAAATGGATTTTTTGTTTTGTTTTTGTATTTGTTTTTTTGTTTTTTTTGTTCGTTTGTTTGTTTGTTTTTGTTTGTTTGTTTGTTTGTTTTTGTTTTGTTTTTTTGTTTGTTTGGTTTTTTTGTTTTTTTGTTTTTTTGTTTTTTTGTTTTTTTTTTTTTTTTTTTTTTTTTTCTGAAAATGAACAACACGTTTAAATTTTTTACTTATTGCGTAAAAAATACTGCAGAAAATGTAAAAAAACAATAAAATTTAATCACAAGATCGTTTGAAATTCTACGCTATAGGGTTTGAATCACTAGAGGTTTGGAATTCTGATTGTCTGAATATTTTTGTTCGAAAGTATTTCGCCGCTCCACAGTGCTCTCGTGCTCTTTTGCTCCAAGTATGTCTCGTGCAAATCCTTGGCTGAATTTTTTTGCAAAAATAGTGAAATAATGAAAAGTGTTTAGTATTAAAGATTTTTTTTATGAAATTAGATTTTCGAAAATATTTTGCCGCCGTTTTTTCAATTTATCGTTTTTTTTTTTCACTTAAAAAAATAAAGTTGTGCTTCTTTATTTGCGCCTTTTTGTCACCGGTGCGTCAATTAATAACATTGCACCGGTGCGTCAGTTAATAACACGGCACCGGTGCGTCAATTAATAACATTGCACCGGTGCGTTAGTTAATAACACGGCACCGGTGCACAGTAACTAAAACGCACCGGTGCGGTTATGTGTACATAAGCACTGATAACAATAAGTCCATTTTTAAGGCACCAAAATTACTTTTAGTTGTGTGCACTAAAATTTATTGTTGATTTTGCTCAAATGCAGGGAGAAAATATAATAATTATATCGGATGGACAATTCTTCAAAATCTAGCTCGTTCTATAATATTTCTCAAATTCCATCGCGGAGTTCTCCCTATCCATCTCGAGACGTAATATTTACTTCAGATTTTATTTACATTTTCATTATCTAATTGAATTTATGTTTTTTATCCATGTCAATCAGCTTAATAAAATTTATAATGTATACAAATTTGCAGGTTCATGCAAATTTATAATCGAGTTCAGATGCACAAAATATTCAAACAACTCCAAAACGTCGGAAGCCTTATCAGGAGCAGCATACCGCAAGGTGCATTTGGTAGCTGAAAATGGACAGCCGTTTCACCCTGCCAATTGAAACAATATTGCATCTTCTAGCCACAATCCCGGGACAATAATGGTAATAATAATTGTTTGGTATATTAATGTAATTATTTCAATTTAAAACAAATTAATCATGCATTGTCAATGTTCTTACTAATTGATATCATAGATTTTGTCCTAAATATGTTCAAATATATATTTTGAATTTATTAGGATTCTAGTGATGATGAGCGACCTACCTACCATCTTCCATTGCACCCACGAAAATATGAAATCGAGATAAGGCTAAATTAAGAGAAAAAATCAGAGAAGAACGATACCAAGAATGGTTGAATCAACCACCGATTCAATTTTCGCTACGTCTAGATTCACTAATTAGGAATGACTACATCAATAGTAGTTCTTCACAAGTTGGCAATGGAGGCAATCAAATAGAGGTTGGTATGGATGATTACTTAAGGGATACAACTACCATGGAGATAATGTTGTTATATGCATTCCAAAACGATGATCAAATAGGGGATGATTCTCATATCGCTGATACCTTTTTCGAAAGCCTTAAACTTGCTTCCACCAACCCTCTCTTTGGACCTGGCGGTCAGTCAAAGTCTACCCAGTTGGGGACAATGATATTATTGTACTACTAGAAAGCAAATTCTGGCTTGTCGAATTCATGTTTCTCGGAAATTTTGAGGTAAGTTACCATAAAGTCCTCCCTTATATAAATTTGAGAAATATAATCACACAATGAATATTACAAATGGTCAATTTTATGAACGTTAATAATTATATCGGAATTAATGTACATTTAATATTTTCCATGATCACCAACTACAGGTTATTCAAAGCTAAGGTTCTTCCGAGTGATAATGTCTTGCTCGGTAGCTGCGAAGAGGCAAAGAAATTGTTGAAAATCTTGGGTGTTGAGTACATATCATATCATGCATATCCAAATGATTGTATTATATATAGAGGAGAATATGTAGACAAAGAGATATGTCCGAAATGTGGGCATGGTAGGTATGATAAATTAAAAAATAAGGGTAAATCACATGGTCCTCCTTTTAAGATATTGATGCACATGCATATAATCCCAATTATTCAAAGGCTCTTTCGTTGCAAAGAATTAGCTATGTTGCAGGGATGGCATGCCTCACACAGAAGTGAGTTGGGATTTATGTGAATCCCAACTGATTCAATAGCCATGAAGCATATAGAGGGTACATGGCCCGAAAAATTCAAGGATGAAGTACGAAGTCTATGACTCAGCATAGCCATGGATGGTGTCAACCCATATTCCCTCCAGAACACCAACTATTCTATTTGGCCTGTAGTAGTTATCAATAAACATATCCCCCCATAGTTGTCCGTGAATAATGAACATCTTATGTTGGCTCTCATAGTCCCTGGTAGAAGACAAGTGAAGAATATGGATATCTACTTACAACCAATGGTAGATGAATCGAAGGAATTATGGGATGGGATAAATGTATACGATGTATCAAGACCCATTGGAGCAGAGAGGATTTTCATGTTGTATGGCATATGTGCTTACACGACACGTGATTATCTAGGCTTAGGAGTTTGCTATGGTAAATTACATGTTTATTGATTTGTTTATATACGTAACAATATTATTTCACATATTAGTTATTTAATTCATTGTAATTGTTCTGATCTTCATGATATTCTTTAACATGCAATGCATATAAAGTGTATACAATAATTTCGCAAGTCTTGTAACAAAAGGGTATTTTGGATGTAAATGTTGTGGACCTTCTCTGAGCTAGATTGTCCAATAACATACGAAATCTAGTGTATGAATGCTCCAGGTTATTCCTCCTAGAAGAACACCCTTACAGAAGAGTAGCATTCGCTTTCAATGGTAAATGAGAGAGAAACCAAAGTCTTCCAATAATGACACCAGCTGAATGGCTTAGAGCATATGAGAGAGAGAAGGAGAAGGAGTTCATAGAAATGTTCAATTCAAATGGGGATCCTATGTTCGATGATCCAGAATTATTCAACACTTATGTTGCGAAATTTCCCATTAGGATGAAAAGGAAATCTATCTTTTATAACCTCCCATATTGGGAGCATCTTAAGATTACCCACTTATTAGATCCCATGCATATATTTAAAAATGTTTCATCTTCTTTATGGAGGCACATATCATCGAAACAAAGTTACACATTGGCTGTTAGGAAAGATCTTATTACTTTAAGAACAAAAAAGAAACAATGGCCAAGACGATTAGAAAGTACAGGATCAGAGGTAGGCGCTGGTCCCTCTAATTCATGGTATTTCAAATAAGGTGATGTCCCATGGATTTAAAAAAAAAGATGATATTTCTTTGGCAAAGGAAGTTATAATGGGTGTGAGGGTGCCATATTCATACGGTCTTCACTAGGGCGCTGCTTCACCGTGGATGACCATTTGTCGGGGTTGAAATCACATGACCATTTGAATCTTCTAAGAGTATGTATAATGTAAAAAGCATGATTTTATTATTTGTTATATTAATAAATTTTATCCCATGTAGAGATCATAAAACATAACTAATTTTGTATATTGTTGCACGTGTTTATAACTTTGCAGTGTCATTATCCTTTGTTCGTGCGTGGGTGTGTGAAACATGAATTCCCTCAAGACCTTGGAGGTGCCATATCTAAATTATTTTCATTTGTACGTTGGATCACGTCAAAGGAGATTCGTGTGGCTAGCATTCCACGGTGGTGTCAAGAGATAGTTGAAATTGTTTGTATGTTTGAGAAGGAATTGCCGACGAGTTTCATGGACTTGCAGGTTCATCTTCTAATCCACCTAGTAGATGAGGTTGAATTAGTTGGGGTGGTTTCTTGTCGCTGGATGTTCTTCTTAGAGAGGTACATGAAGAAATTGAAAGGTTTTGTTCGACAAAGGGAAAAACTCGAGGGGTCTATGGCAGAGGGGTACATATCATATGAGTCTTTCTATTATGCCAGTGAGTACATCAAGCAGATCTACAAAGACCAGGTGCAGTGATTTTGGATGATGAAAGGGATGAAGACAAATGAGAAGGGGAGATGCTCCAAACGAATGGAAAAAAGAGTTTGATAAAGAGTAAGTGACTTATAATTTTTCAAATTTACACAAAGTAAATATTCATGTTGAACTTCGATATAATGTATATTTTGATCTCTATGTATTATATAATGTTGGGATGATTTCATCAGCGAATGCAGAAATTGAAGCAATCAATAAATTCGTTCTTTAGAATTCCGAAGCGACACAACCGTGGGTCGCATTGTACAAATGAAAGAGGATGAAATGGGATAGTGACAGGAAATAATTCAGATGGTTGAATGGTATAAGTGTGCCTTATCCCGATTATTTGAAAGAAAATATGCGAAAAATATGCCCCAACAGTTGGGTTGCTGACCAAGTCAGAGAGAAATACGGTGCAACCGATCGTTACCCGCATGCTGAAGAGGATGCACTAATCGTAGGGATTGGGTGCACCAACTCGGTAGTAATCTATTTAATTTATATGTACATTTGAAACTTAATAATGCACCTTTCAAATGTAGTTACATCTATATTTCATATTTTAACTGTTGGGTTATTATAAGACACATGACACTATGATTTTTTTAATTTTTTATAGGTGCATTTGTTCCCATCTATGTGGGCATATGGACACCATTTTCGCATAGAAAATGCCGATGATGGACACATGACACAATACTGTGGAGTGGAAGTCAAATTCTATCAATCTAGTTGATCTAGCCACCATGACCAAAACCTAGTACGAGGGACATTAGGTTACGTCGGAAAGATACAAGAGATCATTGAAGTGGATTTCTCTTCTTTCCAATGTGTTATTTTTAGGTGCAAGTGGTGGGCACCTTTGATCGGAATAATGTAAAGGAATATCGCGATAGTAGGCTGATATGTATCAACTCTAGAAAGATGTGGGATGAAGCTAAGGAGCCCTATGTTTTCCCCAAACACTACAACCAGGTGTTTTTTTACCCAAATGTGTTGGATAGGGATTAGTGGTTCGTATTGAGACATGACCCTAGATCAAAAGATATTTTTGAGAACAATAGTGTTATCATGCCAAGCGAGCTCGAAGATAATGAGGGTGATCATGAGAACCGAGAGTGATATGGTACATGTGCTGTTTCATCAATAATTATACTTTTTAAGATGGGTTTTATAAAGAAGACGACTTAATTACCTTATAACTTATAAGACTCTTTTTTTTCGAAGCATTATAATATGTATTTTGAATTAATTGGTAATTTGCATTGTGTTAATGTTAAAATCAATATTTCACTTGATAATTTGCAATTATGTTGATCTAAAAAACAATGACGTACTGTATAAAGTTCTTTTTTTTGGTATGTAAGATCATAATAAAATAATGATAATTCTAAAGTACATGAATTTATTTGCATTATTTTCTAAACTTTATTATGTTACAAAAATTCATATTATTCTAGATTTATTTTTTTACAATTATTTACAATTTTACAAATTTAAAATTTTTAATAAAATCATTTCACATTAATACAATTAAAATTTTACAAATATTTTACACACAATTACAATTAAAATTACAATTAGAATTAGACTTAGAATTAGAATTAGAATTAGAATTACAATTTTACAATTTCACATACAATTTCACTTAAAATTACAATTACAATTTTAGAATTTTACATACAATTACAATTACAATCATTTCACAGTAATACAATTAAAATTTTACAGATATTTTACATACAATTAGAATTAGAATTAGAATTAGAATTTTACAATTTCAAGTACAATCACAATTAAAATTACAATTACAATTTTATATCTTTACATACAATTTACAATTACCATTACAATTTTAGAATTTTACATAAAATTTACAATTACAATTATAATTTTACAATTATATATATATACCATTATAGTTACCACTTTAGAATTTTACATACAGTTACAATTTTACAATTACAATAATTTCACATTAATACAATTAAAAACTTTACAAATATTTTACATGTAATTACAATTAAAATTAGAATTAGAATTAGAATTAGAATTAGAATTAGAATTTTAGAATTTCACATACAATTACTATTAAAATTACAATTACAATATTTACAATTATAATTTTAGAATTTTACATACAATTACAATTACAATTACAATTTTACAATTACAATCATTTCACATTAATACAATTAAAATTTTACAAATATTTTACATACAGTTACAATTAAAATTACAATTACAATTTTACAATTTCACATACAATTACAATTAAAATTAAAATTACAATTACAATTACAATTACAATTTTAGAATTTTACATATAATTATATTTAGAATTAGAATTTTACAATTCTACATATATACAATTACAATTAAAATTATAATTACAATAATTTCACAATAAATTAAATATTACATTTACAATTAAAATTTTAAAAATATTTTACATACAATTACAATTAAAATTAAAATTACAAATCCAAATACAATTTTAGAATTTTACATACAATTAGAATTAGAATTAGAATTTTACAATTTTACATATATACAGTTACAATTAAAATTACAATTACAATCATTTCACAATAAATTAAATATTACAATTACAATTACAATTTTACAATTTTACAATTTTACATACAATTAAAATTAAAATTTGAATTACAATCACGACATAATATTTAATAAATATCATGATTTAATATTAAATTAAATAAACATCACGATCATGATAACTATCGTACAAACATCACATTCGACTAAAAAACACATTCAAATTCGCTGACATCATCTAATCATCGTGATCATGATCATATAACAAAACACAATTAGCATTGTATAACATCATCACAACACAAACATCAAACATACATCTCATGTCAAATAACTGCTATCACATACACATCTATCTGCACGCTGCACATTAAATGAACATATCTAACATGACCTAACAATATACACATCATGATGATCACCAACATGTAAATTAAGTACAACTGCAACATGAACATAAAATACATGGACCACACACACACACACACACATATATAATTGTATAATGTAAAAATTATACAACTGTAATATAAATGTGAAATATCAGTTGGTGGTACATCATCAATAATAGTACTAGTCGAGGCCTACTCAGTTAATGGTGCAGCCTCGAAAAGCTCAGATAGATGTCGATCATCACGTGCCTACTGATCTGGGGGTGCCTCATGCTGATCAGGATCAACTATTGGTTGCTCATGATGACTCGACATGGATGGTCTAGCCTGCTCATGATCATGAGTACTACTGGATGCTACAGGATGCTGATCATGATGACTCGACGTGGATGGTCCAGCCTGCTCATGATCATGAATGCTGGATGCTGCAGGCTGAGAAGGTTGACTCAACGTGGATGGTCCAGCCTGCTCTCCATCATGACTACTGGTCGATGCTGCAGGATGCTCATCTGTGGCGTGAGGTGAACGATGATCACTCCCCTGATCGTGATCATTAGATGATGCGTCGCTGCTCTACTGTCGATGTATTGCATTTTGACCACACCTACGTCGAAGGGCCCTCCTCAACCGCGTAACTAAGCTGGTAGCTCCTACAACATGCCGCATCAGGGTGAACATGTCACGCGGCATGCCTCTCCACATCTATACCAGCCTAGCATAGGCCTGCATCTCTCTCATAGTGGTGGGCCTGACTCCCACCTCCACAAACAGTGCACAGAGTTGGCCGCCCAACTCCATCCTCAATTTACTATCAGGCCTACGCGTTGCAAAAGGCGGTACCGACGCACCATGAGGACCATGTCTATCTGCACCAGCCTGATCCTCGGCATCTGCCATATCCTAATCGTCATCAGGATCTATACCTGGATCATTTGGTGGCGGTGGCATCTCATCGCCATCAAATGACCTAATGTCTGCAAAATATATATAAGTACACAACAATAATTAGACAGTTTCATTAAACAATTTAATAAAAGCAAGTTAAAGAACATGTTAGAATAAATTTAAATAAGACAGTTTTATTACCTCTATCATCTGGCAACTCATCATCTGTGAAGAGGATGTTGGCACACCCTCTCCAATCCAAACCAACATACGGATAGGGGATCGGAACGAAGAGATGCTCATCAACACTGGCTAGCAACTCCAATGCATCATGCGATATCCTCGCGGAAAACTCTGACTCGCCCCTCTTGGGCATCATCTATCCCCACATCTGCATCCGTACAAGCAACATCGGCCTACGAGGCTACCTAAAAAAAGGAGGCCTCGTCTCTGGAAACCTCTCAAAAAATAAACAAAATAGCTCTGAAGCAAAAGGGAAGTTCACCCTCCCTTGTGCCTGAGCACAACATCTATCTAAAGCTTGCCACAAAAAAATGGTAGACCACCTCACAATTCATGGATCCTGTAATAAATAATCAACATAAAATAGAAGCGGGCAACTAATGCGTTGCTCGTTGCTGGTATGGTGTGCAATGGTCGAAATAAGTAGTGAGAGGCACCTCACCTCCTCTCCACCAAATGAAGCAATATGTAATTGACCTCTGGAGACCTAAAAATCTGAAGGAGACAATATATCTGCGCTAATGTATCTCTGGGAGTACACCAACTGACTCCTTGCTGCATAGCCAACGGGGACCTCTGGGAACGAGGGAAAATCCACCCCTCTCCTTGATAGGCTAGTAATTAAATAGATGTCCTCCTCAGTGGGCACGTACCACTTGCTAGGACCAACCCGCAAAGCCTGTAGGTGGGCATTCCACCTGCGGATAAGATGTCGCAAAAACACACCATGGCCCTTTAGGGATGTAGCCTCCTCATAGAACTTGAGGAGGCCTATCTCCCTTAGGAGCCCCTGGGTGGCTGCTATAATAGGGTGAGGGTACATATCTCTCTCCCTCTCTCGTGCCTCCCACAGGCGAACCATGTTATACTGGTCCGCCTATTGTTGCTGTTGTTCCCTCTCTTCTCTCCTTTGACGTCGCTGAATGATTGACATATTAAATACAATTTTTTTATTAAATGAGACATGTATTTAGGAATATACATATATATATTTTTTGAAAAAAAAAATAGTCGATGCACCACAAAAATTAGGCATGCACTGGTAATGGTACGTCTTTTTTTGTCGCGCACTGAAGGCGGTGCACCTCAAATTTTTCAGCGCACCACTCTCTTGGCATTGTTACAAGGTCAACGGTGCGGTGGTATAACAGACCGCACCGTTGACTATGTACCAGTGTCGGGAGGGTGGTGCGTTGACCAAAATATACACCTCGAGGCTTATAGTTTAGGAAGCGCATCACCCTCGTGATATCACTACATAGTCAATGGTACGGTCATTTACATGACCACACCGTTGAATATGTAAAGGGGGGCGGTGCACTGACAAAATTACCCACCCCAGGGCAGATATTTCCATCAATGCACCGCATTCCCGCAATTCGACATGGTCAATGGTGCGGCCGGGTAACCGAACGCACCGCACTTCTTTTTATTTAAAAAAATCATAGTGCACTCTTTCGGTCCCACCCCAGAACCGGTGCAGATACCGTTAGCACCGCGAACCGGTGTGAGCCAAACGGCTCGAGCGCAATGCGCAGGAATTTTTGTTTTAAATAAGGTGAATTTTAAGCTATTTTAGAAAACTAATCCACTAAAAGGTTTAATTATGGAAAAACAAGGAAAATAACTGTACATTTTGCCGTCAAGGAGGCATATTGGTTGTACAATTTGCAAAACTAAATTTGCCCATTGTTTTGCAAAATTCGAAATGGAGATGGTGGGTAATGGACAACATTAGTGCGTGTAATGAGAGCACCAATGGCAGGGCGCCTCACACATGGTAAATTTGCACCGGTGCTTGAGAGCTCTGGAGCACTGAAAAGTGAAAAATGCAGATTTTTGGCCGTCATTTTTTATTTATTTATTTAACCCTGTTTCGGTGCGTGGGTTTTATAGGTGCACCGGTGTGATTTCTTAAAACCGCACCGGGCTGTTTTAGTTTTGGCGCGAGGTTTTAGGTAGCATTGGTGCTGAATCTTTGTAGAGCACGGGTGCGCTACAGTAATGAGACGCACCGAGCGGGTTTGTACCGAGCGCACGGTGTCTTGGTGTGCTAATGTTTTATGCGCACCAGTGCTTTCTCTAGTTGAACTCACTGGTGCAGTTTAGGATGATAAACACATTAGAAGAAAAAAATCCGCAAAAACCTCCACCCGCCAACCTCCTCTAGTAACCTTCGCTACAAATGGATGTCTGGGCTATTTTTATAAGGGGTTCCTCTAAAACATCTGCTAGAGGGTCTTTTCCTTGTAGTGATTCCTTTTTTTGGGCCCAATGGACTAATTGCGGAAAAGGAGCTCCCTTGGAGTCTTCTTTTTTAGTATTTAAGACTCTCCAAAATTGAAATTTGGCGTGCATGGACCGCCTTGGGCTCGGTAAAATCACAGGTTGGTATATCCTTTGGGATCCTCTCAATAATTTATTTTTATTTTTTATTTTTTTAGTTTTTATTTTTTAATTTTTATTTATTTATTTATTTAAAATTTTTAAAATTTTTAAATTTAAATTTTAATTTTAAATTTTAAATTTAATTTAATTTTAATTTAATTTAATTTAATTTATTTTAATTTTTAAAATTATTTATTTATTTATTTACTTAATTTTTGGATGATCGTGTTGGAATGATGTGGGATCTCTTAAGGCCCTCCTTCCAACAATCTTGGCCCATCGACATCAACAAATTATCTGGGTCGAAGATCAGAGCCTTATGATGCCTTGAAGGTTGTATACCTTAATGACAGGCTATCTCATCACCAACGATGGTGATTGATGACGGCTCCTTGACTACTGGATCCTATTGGGGGTTCGATAAAAACTCATATATTCACACCTGATAAGATGCATCAGATGTACCTTGTCCCTCACTCTCATTAATGGTGATGGACCTCACGTTGGTTAACAACTAACCTTAATGGCTGGTAATCCAACGAGATCACTGCAAATTCGACATCAACACCTATATTCATGTGCAGTGAACTGTACTAAAAGGGGAAGAGACGGTTTCTTGTAGAAAATTTCAGCAGTTGTAGTTCCTGCAGCAACACCACTTATTTCATGAAGAACAAATTTTCGAAAAAACATTATCTTAAATTAATCTGGCAAGTACCGATCATCTTCATCATTAGTTGGGACCATGAACTATACAATTTTTCATATGATGTGGTTTCAAGGTGGGTTATTATTTCAAGGCAAGTGCAATCGTCACCCAAGTATTGGACCATTGTAAGGTAAGATCGAGCATGTACGATTGGAGTCAAAATAATTAAGGTAAAAGGGTAATGGTACAAAATTTTTGAATTTGCATAAGTATGAGTCATGGTCACCCTCGCAGAATAAGGCCGCTATGAGTCGTTGTGTCATAAACTGAGTTCCATTCTTGATCATTATTACTCTGACATGTCCTTGGTTATCTTTCCAACAATTATCCCATAGGATAGATCATGATGACAGTCACGATCACGTCCTGCGTTTTTTGAAAGTTCCCTCATTATCCTGAATATTTCCCAATTTAAACTATCGTTGTCGAGTTTTTTTGCTTATTCTTAGAAGCATCTTGGTGAACTAAATAAAATCTGCTCTCCCTCACTCCTAGCTATGTCGAGAATGCAGTCTTCTTTTAGATTTGAACCTCAGGGTCCTGCGTTACTAGATGCTGACCAATGGAGTAAAGCAAGGTTGGACAAGGCGGGATGGCTGCCTCTGTTCCTGAAATTTAGCGGGCATAATTCAGAGGTAACGAGGTCTTTTACCCTAAATATAAATGGCAACAAAGCATAGGTGGGGAATGTTCAATTTATATTGACGGAGGATTTGGTTGCTTGAGCTTGTGGAATTCCACAGGAAGGGTAGTGCTGGTTCAAGAACCAACAATTCAACAAGGATATTTGCACGCCCTTCCTCAGAAAAGAACATGCAAACCCGGATTGGAGCAAAGGAATCCTTCAGGATTACCTTAGAAGTAAGTACCGACATCTCTTGTTTTTCCTACAGAAATATATAATCTGTAAAGGTCATTTTGGGCTAGAATTTTTGTTTCATATCCATCTCCTCAGCCACTTCCGAGACATGCCCTTTAATTTTCCCTATTATCTGAGAATGTCCCTATTGAAAATGTTTACTTCTGCCAAGGAGAGGGCAACACATATAGAGGAGAACTGTTGAGTTTCAATAAGATGATGATCCTTGTGAAAATTAAGCACCTACACTAGGTGGGGCCCACAGGCTCTTTTTAGGTGTATGTCTATTTTTAGAATGGTGAGCAAATTCTATTTATAGCGAGAGTCTATTTATAGATGGTTGAGAAAATTCTATTTATTGATGGAGTTCTATTTTTGGAATGCATGTGCGAATTCTGTTGGTAGATCACATGTCTAAAAATAGGATGCATGTTGATTATTATTATCTCGTAATAATAATTAGACAATAAATACTAATCTATTCTCTTGAAGCACTTGATTTCAGTTAATTGATGTGGAAAACCAGTTGACTGAAAAAATTTCGAGTTCTTGGTTGGTGGGACATGCAAGTGGAATTCGTTGTAAATGAGTGATACAAAGTTGTAAGAGAGTTGGATGTGTAGTTATGTGAGTAGTAAAGTAGTTTATCTAAGCTAAGTGAGTTAAACTCAGTTGTGCTAGTTGTAACTAGTTGTAACTAAAGATGCACTAGTGAGAGATCAGTGAATTAAATATTAAATTAATTCACATGGAGTGATCTCACATGCAGCTGAAGATTTACTACTTTTAATTACATGCATGTAAGATCCAGTGGAGACCCAATTGAGAGATAGGTGAAAGGGACAATTTGACTATTAGTTGTGACATTAATGGGTGCACACTTGCAACCAAACACACATTGGAGATGCCAATGAGGATTGCGCACTCAAGGAAAGGCAAGATTGAATTCATTCGGGGATTGTGATCAGCAGGGATTGCGTAGTGGAGGCAGGCTATCAGGAAGCAATAAATTGGTGCATGAATATGCCAATTTTTGTATGACAGTATGAGACGATTGTATATTGTATTGAGAGCTCTTGGATTAGAGTTTTGTATGATATTGTTTCATGATCCATGATATATACATAATATATGATAGTGGGTTTTTTAGATTTATGCTTTCCCGGTAAAAACATCTGTGTTATGTGTGATTTATCTTTCTTTATGTGTTTGCAATTGGCGATTAAATTTCCACAAAGATTTAAGTATAAGGATTCTGTATTTAACAGTGGTATATAATTTTTAGATCAGGAGAATCCATGCAATACATAATTTTATTAAAATTTATACATGGTATAAGAGCAAAGAAGATTGCAATATTGAAGCAGTAGCTGAGTTTGTTGGTGGAAACAATTTGAATTTACTGCAAGAATTTCTTGGTGCGATAGTTGAGTAAACATCGAAATGGATTTCAATGGTTTGCGGTTAGAGTATGCACTCGAGGGTAGCTCGAACTACATTGCATGGAATGATAGGATGGAGGTGGTGCTTGAAGATAATGGCTTGAAAGAATTCATCGATAGTGATGCTCCTAAGTCCACTTCGACGGATGTTGCATTACTTGACGCCTGGAAAAATAAAGTAGCGAAGACGAGAAGAATTCTATTGGAAGGTGTGCAAGACCATATTGTCTCAAGCCTTCATGGGAAAGCCACTCCATTTGCAATGTGGAAGGATTTGACGGATCTTTTCCAAAGTAGCAATGACTATAGGAAATTAGCTTCGAAGGATAAACTTAGAAATATCAAGATGGAGAAGGGCGACAATATTCCTAAGTTTCTCACAAAGTTTGTCCAATGTCGGGATGAACTAGGGAGTATGGGAATCACGGTTGCTGATGATGATTTGGTGAGCTTGGCTCTCTTGAGACTTTCTAAGAGTTGGCACAATTATCAAGACTCCGTTAACGAACGAGAAAAACTGCCAGATTGGGAACGACTATGGTCGAATCTAGTGTAGGAGGAGTTCAGGCGGAACACCAGAGATGGCTCTTCATCAAAGCATGATGATGAAGAGGATTGTGCTTTGGCTGCCAAGGCAAGGAAAGGGAAGGGGAATAAATCCCATTCAAAATCTGAGTCTAAAGGCAAGAAGCTTGATTTGTCCAAGGTGAAGTGTTTTCACTATCACGAACATGGGAATCTCACCACTAACTACCCATAGAAAAAGAAGAACAAGAAGGCTACTGGAGCTGCAGCTAGTGAGGCCCTTGCCTCACAATTTGAACTTTATTTCTCTTTGATCGCATGCTTGGTTTCAAGCGCAATGGTATTGGTGTGGTATCTTGATAGTGGTTCTTCCTTCCACATGACGGGAGATAGGGAGCTTTTTGGTGACTTGGAGGAGAAAGATCTCCAAATGCATATAGATATGGGCGAAGATGGATGATACAGTGCGACCAAAATTGGTACCATTACCTTTGAGAGGGAGTCAGGTAAATCATTTCCATTGAAAAATTTATGCATGTTCCAGTTCTGAAGAAAAACTTGGTCTCAGTCGTGATGTTGGAGGATAGAGGTTATGACGTTGTTTTCAGCGATGGAAAATATTTCCTGCGACATAAAACAATGGGTCAAACCAAGAGGATAGGGATTCGAGTCAAGAATCTCTACAAGCTGGAGGTAGAAGGCTGCGCTGCAATGATGGGCAAGGCAGAAAAAGTGGTGAGCCGGGATGAGGGAGAATTATGGCACAGGTGATTGGGCCATCTTCATCATGGAGCTTTGAAAGTCATGCAACAAATATCTATTGGAATTCCATTGGGAACACTTGCTCAGTTAGATCAGTGCAAGGGTTGCACCATGGGGAAGTATGCAAATTCCACCTTTCATGAAAAGGAGAACCATGCTTTGGTGATCCTAGAGAGAGTTCACACAGACGTGTGTGGACCATTCTCGGTTGCTTCAACAACAAAACCCATGTATTATGTTATTTTTGTTGATGAATTTTCTCGTAAATGTTGGATCTTCTTCATGCAGAAGAAGGATAAAAAATTCTCAAAGTTCTGTGAGTTTAAGGCATTGGTTGAGAAAGAGTCGGGGAAGCAAGTGAAGGCTCTACAAAGCGATAATGGTGGAGAATACATCTCGAATGAACTCAAAGACTTCTGTAGCAAAGAAGGAATTCAGAGAGAACTCATAATGCCTCATAACCCACAACAAAATGGGGTCGCGGAGAGGAAGAACATAACGATTGTGGGTGTTGCACGAGCTATGCTGCATGATTAGGGCCTACCAATGCATTTGTGGGCAGAAGCATGCAACACTGTGGTTTATGTGAAAAACCATTATCCTCATAGAGTACTTGGCATGAATACACCTAAAGAAGCTTTTACTGGTAAGAAACCATATGTTTCTCATTTAAATATTTTTGGCTCTTCTGTTTATGTGCATGTGACCAAGAATGCCAGGAAGAAGCTGGAGCCGATTGTTAAAGTTGGGATATTTGTGGGGTACATAGAAATACCCCATAATTATCGTGTGTATTTTCCAAACAGTCAAATGACTGTGGTGCAAAAGGATATAAAATTCAATGAGGAGAAAGTCATGAAGTTGTCGCTTGAGAGGGAGCTAGACTTGCATGCAGAGGAGGAACTTTTGGTTCCCAAAGATGAGTCTCTAGATGTGGATCAGCTACAGGAGGAGGTTCATGGAGTGGAGGAGTCCACTCACGCAGAGCCAAACATCAGAATTGGCAGAAGGCATACCACATAAGCTGAGAGGCTGAAGCTTGATGCAACACAGAATGTAGGAGTCCCTACTTCATAGCGTAGACAGATACAATCTCCTGACAAATTCACTGGATACATGGCTCTCATGAGAAAATGTATTGTGACTAAGCCATCTTCATTTCAGGAAGCAGTGCAGGAGCCCACATGGGTAGATGCAATGGTGGAGGAGTATGACTCCATTGTCAGAAACAGTGCTTGGGAAATTCTTCCAAGGCTGGTTGATAAATCAGTGGTAGGTTCAAGATGGATCTACAAGGTAAAGCAAGTTGTTGATGGGAGTGTTGAGAAATAAAAGGCCAAATTTGTGGCCCGGGGCTTCTCACAGATCGAGGGGATTGATTATGAAGAAAAAATTGCACCTGTCGCATGATATTCTTCCATAAGCACCATCCTTTCTCTCTCAGCGCAGATATGTTGGCACATTCATTAGATGGATGTAAAGACTGTGTTCCCTAATGGGATCATTGAGGAAGAAGTGTACATTGAGAAGCCTGAAGGATTTTAGATCTTCAACAACGAGTCACATATTTTCAGACTCAAAAGAGCGCTGTATGGGCTGAATCAAGCACCCCGTGCTTGGTACACTCGGATCAAAAGCTATTTCACCATACTTGGCTTCACCAAGAGTGAGGCGGATGCAAACCTATACCAAATTGTGGTGGAGGGTAAGCTTTTAATCATTGTTATTTATGTTGATGATTTAATACGAACTGGTGATGAGAAACTGATACACTCATGCAAGGAGGACCTTGCAAAGGAGTTTGAGATGAAGAATATGGGCCTCCTTCTTTATTTCATTGGATTGGAAATATGGCAGCGAGAAGGAGAACTTTTTGTGTCTCAAGGAAAGTATGCAAGGGAGATACTGAGTAAGTTTCACATGGAGGGCTGCAAACCCATGGATACTCCTCTTCCAGGAAACTGGAGGAAAGAGGACACTACATCTGGAGAGGGTAGTGGATGCTACTATCTATCGACTATTGGTGGGTTCGCTCATGCATTTATTTAATACAAGACCGAGCATATGCTATGCGGTGAACTAGATTAGTCAAGCAATGGTTAAGACTACCAATATCTTTCGGAAGGTGGGCAAGCATGTCCTGAGATATATCAGGGGCACATCTGAGTATGGCTTATGGTACAGACAGACGGATGAGGTGAATTTTCATGGCTTCACAGATGCAGATTGGGTGGGCAGCCCAACAGACAAAAAGAGAACATTAGGAGGGGTCTTCAGTATCGGATCTACGTCTTTTTCTTGGTACAATAGGAAACAAAGATCCATGGCACTTAGTTCAATGGAAGCATAATACATGGCAGCAAGTCAAGCTGCATGTGAGGCTATCTAGATGAGGAAGATCTTGGTCGGTTTGTTTGGTTCTCATTTAGATCCTACAGTGATTCATTGTGATAATCAGAGTTGCATTAAAATCTCGATTAATACTGTGTTTCATGATACATCTAAGCATATAGATATCCGATATCATCATATCAGAGATTGTGTGCAGTGTAAAATCATGTTGCTTTAGTACATTCCTACGGAAGATTAGGATGTAGATATTCTGACGAAGGCGCTCACCAGGAGAAAATTCGAATACCATAGAGACATGATCGAGGTGAAGGATAATCCCTTTCTTGTTGAGAGGGAGTGTTGAGATTCAACAAGATGATGATCCTAGTGAAAATTAAGCACCTACACTAGGTGGGGCCTGAAGGCTATTTTTAGGTGTATGTCTATTTTTATAATGGTGAGCAAATTCTTTTTATAGCGGGAGTATATTTATAGATGGTTGATGATAGCAGCCTGAGGGCTGCAAACCCACAATCATACTTTCTATGCAAGTAGAAATGCATACACCCGATTCAGTTTTCAGTGGAAATTTTCAATTTGGTCAATTTCTAAATATGCGGCAGTTTCACCTTTTCGATGGTTATAAAACCATGGTTATTAAAAACCAAACAATCCAGCCCAGATTTCAAATGCTATTGCGGAAGCTTTACTTTTCTCAAATATCTATGGTTAAATCATAGTCCAAACCTGTTTCATTTAATGGAATCAATATTCATCACTTTGGAATAAAACCCAATGCAAGTCTTTCATTCTTACACTCACCATCTCACATAAAATTCAACCTTGACTTTTGATTAAATCCAATATAATAATGGTCACGGCTTTATGATCTCACATCAAACATAATATATCAATATATATTATGTCCTCACATTAAATGTTATAAAACATTATGATAAACCTTTGACCATCGCATTCGCCCATAAGCATTTATATATAATTGCCATTATTCAACCATATGTTTACCGTGTTAACTTTCTAGTTTGGTTTAAAAACCCAATTCACATTTGTTCGGGTCCACCGCAATTTCAACTTACCTTGGTTTAAATTCCACGCATCTTCATGATGTGACCACCATCCGAACCTTGGATCGGATTATCCAACAGAAATCACATTCAACTTAAACCCAGAGGTTATCATTCTAAAGTTATGCGAAATTCATGGTTTTTAAAAACCACTTCCAGCCTATGTGTCAAGCGCTTAAAAATGTCGCATTTCAATTCAAAGAAACTGCTTACCGTTTGGAAGCCACGCGAAAACCATTGTTGGATTTGCAAAACCGCTTTATGGCTTCACTGTTCATCACACGGTTCTGTTTCTGCCTTTGTTCAAGATTCCGATTCACAACATCATTGCTGTTCCTTCAATATTCTTGTGGGTTCGAACAATACGGTTTCTCTGCAATTTAAACCATCCATCGATTAGTTAACTCAGTTTGCTAACACGACTCCATATTACCAGTCTGTCACGTTTCATCCATGCCTCGATCTTTGTTTAAATGATCTCTCCATAAAATGAACTGGTTTACATTCTCGGTCTCCACCAACAGACCGGCCTACCTCAGATCCTGCGTGGGTTTTTATGGGAGTAAACATGCCATCAGTTCATGCGTGCACTGTCTTGTAAAGAACATCAAGCCCATTCAACACTGTTTCCATCGACTCCACCATTTCATTTACTTGATTAACACAAATTTCCTCTGCAATTCAGAACTTACAATCTTGGTTTTTAACAGTTCCATAACCATCATTTCCATTACAGTAAAAAAACCCAAATCTTTACTGCATTTAATCAATCCATTAATTATAATTACAGTAACCCTAAAATGTGAGATACATCCAGCAAATTATTGTCTCAAATTAAAAATCTATGGAAAATTCTTTTAATAGCATTGATCTATTCTGAGATCGATGATAATTTGATCAATCACACAACATTCAATTAAAATAATTTTCTTCCTCAACCACATAATCAAACATGTAATTTTAACATAAATGATAGAAATCTTCTCTGTTTCGTCAATCCCATTGCACACTATATTCACTCAACTCAAACTCAGAAATTGAGTTTTTCTGCATTAAAATCAATATTTACATAGGATTTCTTTGGCCTGATATTCTGTATCAGTGGCCTTTTCCTATACTACAGCCCGAAGGCTTACAAGCAAATCCTGTTTCTCAATCCTCCCCTAATTAAATCTTTTCTCTGTACTTTATATATAAAAAGGTCCTGAATCTATTTTAATTTTCAGTTCCTGTATTGTCTCAACAAAATCCTAAAATCACTATTGAATCCCTAAGGATCCTCTTTCACCCATAATTAATGAAACAAACTCTAATTTAGAATTTAAAAAATCTTTCAATCCCTATGTACTCTCATCTTAATCAAATTATCTCATGTTCTCAAACATTCGAGGACATTTACAATTCCTCTCAAATTTTAATTAAAAACAATTAAAAATCACTCAATTTATTACACAAAATCCAACTCCCTTGAAAACTCAAAAACCCCTAAGTCTAATAAAATACATGGAATTTGTTTTAGCCTAATGCCCCTACATCAGACTCCCAAGGTAAAAATTAATCATGATCTCCTGATCATGTGCTTTTAAATATTTTCCTCCTGGATCCCATATTTTGTTTTGTATCTTACCTCCAACTATGCTCTCAAAATCTCTTCTTGTCCTTTCCTTGCTGAAATTTCTCTGCTTTCTTGCTGCTCTCTGCTGCTTCTGAGACACCTTCATCATCAGTCTTCTAATGCTTTCAATTTCTATGTCCAGCCTTTCTTTTGTCTGGAAATTACTTTGCCCACTGTTGCTGCTTCTAATTTCTGTTGCTACCAATACTGCTGCTATTGTCTCCCCGATTGTTGCTACCGCTGCCAATGTTGCTGCCTCCCAAACTTCCTGAATATATCTTAAGATATCTCCCTCTGCAACAATTTTATTCTGTTCATCACCTGCAATTTTAATTTTAGAAAATAAATTATCATTTAATTCTCTACCTGTAGTAACACACTCATTTACTTCTCTTTGTATACTAGTAAGTAAAATCAAATTTGGCAAACTAGTATCTGCTCCTGTTTCTTTCACAGCTTCAGGCAATTTTACTCTAGTTTCTGCAATTTCTTCCTCTTGTTCAAATGTTCTCAGCAAACATTTCAGCCATTCCTTTTGTATTTGTTTCACATCATCAGTATGCTGCAATTCAGTTTCAACATATCCCTCTTCTTCCTTGACAATCTTCAGTAATTGTCCTTCACCCTCTTGCATTAGGGGAATTTTGAGGTCTAAAATGGGCCTCCTAAGGAAAATGTACAATCAAAATTCACTTTATGAAAACCAATCACATTTTAGGGGATGACATCATCCCTAATGGTTGATGTGGCATTGCTTGATTTAAAGGTACTTACTTGTCACATTCTCAATGGTGGATAAAAACTCATGGTTAACCATGGTAGTGCCTTAAGTACTTTTAAAGTCAAAGTAAAGTACTCCTAATAAATGTCATTTCACACTTTTTGAATAAAAATATATTATTGTCATTTCATATTTCTTGAAAGAAACAATGCATATCCCTATACATTTATTATATTATACTATATTACTTTTATATAGTATATTAATTACATGTTATTATACAATTTAAATAATATAAATTTTAATTAATAGCATATAATAATATTAAAAATTTATAAATTTATAGCTATATTTTATTTTAATTTATTTAAGTACAAAGGACAAATGCATTAGTTGTTCAATGATAGTGACCTTTTCTTGAAAATATCATTCTTATTTATAGTCACATCAATACAATTTTTTTATTAATTTTATTTTGGTACAACTTTTGAATTGAATTTAACTATGGTTACATGGATTGTGGTGCAAAAAGTGAATTGCAAATTCATAAATATTATTTTATTGGTTTAGCTATTATTTTATTATTTCCTTAAGAGGCCCATTTTAGACCTCAAAATTCCCCTAATGTTTGATTCTGGAAATCAAATCAATATCTACAAGCACTGTATCCTCATTCTCTATCAGAATAGAATTCTGATTCTCCATCAGAATAGAATTCTGATTCTCCATCACTGTAGCAGTTCCAAAAGTCTGTCCTCCAGTCTTCTCTTGGCCCATCAGACAAGCCAGTTCTTCCTTGTCACAAATAGTAACAAGTTTCTGCATATGAGACATGACCGTCTCATCTTCTTTCTGCAACAGTTCCTCTTCTTTCAAGACAAATCCAAGAGATGGATTCTCTTTTGCAATACCTGTGAACATAAACAAATTGTCAATTTTAAAATCAGAAGACCCAGTGGTGTCATTTGATGATCCTGTCACCAAATATTCTTTCTGCAGTTCCAAGTCTATTTCAAGACCCAGAAAATCTTCACTATCTTTCTCTTCTGACAACACATTAGTATGTTGTTCTGAGTTTCCTTCCAAATCCTTTGTATCCTCCATGAGACTGTCAGCTAGTCTCTGCTTTTTCCTTTCATCTTCTTCATGAATGTCTCTTTGCTGTGATTCACCAAAATGAACTTCTTCATTTTTCTGAACCATTTTTTTATCCTCTGTTCTCTGATTGTCATTCATGACAATTTCTCTATCTTGCTTTTTCAACAATTTATCCTGTGCATAGATCCTCTGCTTCTCCAATTATTTTCTCTGAAGATCTAATTTTCTACACAATTCAACAATTTCATTTGGAGTAGACTTCGAAAATTTCACATGAATTTCCATACCTTCACCATTTCTTGACCAATCATCAGCTGGTATTTCTTCTTCTGCTCCAATATTCTGCTGAATATTCTTGTTAGAATCTTCTATCTTCATGCCTTCCTCAGATCTTGCTATCTCAGCATTGATTTGAACAGATTTAAGATTCAATTCTCTTTCCTTCTCTTTAACAAACTTTAAAGCTTGTTCATCTCCCTGTGATGTACCTGCAAACATACACAACTCATTATTTTTTAAACCACAAGACTTTTCAGTCTTGGTTGCTTGCTCAAGCACTTCCCTTTGAACAGATCTGAATGTGGAATCTTCAAATTCCATCTTTGACTCAAGAACTCTGAGTTCTTATTTCAAATAGGCAATCTCATTCTACCTCAACTTCAACTGTAATGGTTTCCATTTTACTCTCTTTCCCTTCAGTGGAAAGATCCATCCTCCTCTCTGGGTTTCCTCTTCTTGTAGCCATTCCTTTAGTACCTCCAGTTGTACCTTCATCACTGCAATTTCTCTTTCTCTGACTTTATCAGTCATATTACCTCTATGGCATTCCTCTGAAGCTCTTCTCTGATCCTCCATGATCATCTTCTCCATGAGTTTCTCACTCACCATGAGTTGCACTAGCCTTTACGACAACAAGCTCTCCTGCTACCACGTACCTCACCAATCCACTCACTGGACTTGGTCTTTTGACAAGTACTGGTTCATTATGTCTGGAACCTCTTGAGCTCTCTCTTCTGCTCTCTCTAGGCTATCTCCTCAACTCACCTTTTCTTGAGAACACTGCAATTTTTCTCCCTATCCAACCTTCAGTTGAATATCAGGTTCACTGCCATCATCATCTTATCTACAACCATAATTTTGCAATCATAATTTTCAAATCAGATTTAAAATTATTTTACCTGCAAGACCTCTGCATGATCTTGTTCTCCATTCATTTTTGCAAATGCCTGTTCACTGCAATTCTGTGTATTTGCTGCATATCAGATTTAAATCTGATCTCTTTTCATTTCTCATCACACACATACATTCAGATTAAAAAAAATCTTTTACCTCAACAGAGCCTTCCTGCTCTGATACCACTTGATAGCAGCTTGAGGGCTGAAAACCCACAATCATACTTTCTATGTAAGTAAAAATGCATACACCCAATTCAGTTTTTAGTGGAAATTTTCAATCTGGTCAATTTCTAAATATGCGGAAGTTTCACCTTTCTGATGGTTATAAAACCATGGTTATTAAAAACCCAAAAATCCAGCCTAGATTTCAAATGCTATTGCGGAAGCTTTACTTTTCTCAAATATCTATGGTTAAATCATAGTCCAAACTTGTTTCATTTAATGGAATCAATATTCATCACTTTGGAATAAAACCCAATGCAATTCTTTAGTTCTTACACTCACCATCTCACATCAAATTCAGCCTTGACTTTTGATTAAACCCAATATAATAATGGTCGCGGCTTTATGATCTCACATCAAACATAATATATCAATATATATTATGTCCTCACATTAAATGTTATAAACCATTATGATAAACCTTTGACCATCGCATTCGCCCATAAGCATTTATATATAATTGCCATTATTCAACCATATGTTTACCGTGTTAACTTTCTAGTTTGGTTTTAAAACCTAATTCACAATTGTTCGGGCCCACCGCAATTTCAACTTACCTTGGTTTAACTTCCACGCATCTTCATGATGTGACCACCGTCCGATCCTTGGATCGTATTATCCAACAGAAATCACATTCAACTTAAACCCAGAGGTTATCATTCTAAAGTTATGCGAAATTCATGGTTTTTAAAAACCACTTCCAGCCTATGTGTCAAGCGTTTAACAATGTCGCGTTTCAATTCAAATAAACTGCTTACCATTTGGAAGCCACGCGAAAACCATTGTTGGATTTGCAAAACCGCTTTATGGCTTCACTGTTCATCACACGGTTCTGTTTCTGCCTTTGTTCAAGATTCCGATTCACAGCATCATTGCTGTTCCTTCAATCTTCTTGTGGGTTCGAACAATACGGTTTCTCTACAATTTAAACCATCCATCGATTAGTTAACTCAGTTTGCTAACACGACTCCATATTACCAGTCTGTCACGTTTCCTCCATGCCTCGATCTTTGTTTAAATGATCTCTCCATAAACTGAACTGGTTTACATTCTCGGTCTCCACCAACAGACCGGCCTATGCCATCAGTTCATGCGTGCACTGTCTTGTAAAGAACAGCAAGCCCATTCAACACTGTTTCCATCGACTCCACCATTTCATTTACTTGATTAATGAAAATTTCCTCTACAATTCAGAACTTACAATCTTGGTTTTTAACAGTTCCATAACCATCGTTTCCATTACAGTTAAAAAACCCAAATCTTTACTACATTTAATCAATCCATTAATTATAATTACAGTAACCCTAAAATGTGAGATACATCCGGAAAATTGTTGTCTCAAATTAAAAATCTATGGAAAATTCTTTTAATAGCATCGATCTATTATGAGATCGATGCTAATTTGATCAATCACACAACATTCAATTAAAAGAATTTTCTTCCTCAACCACATAATCAAACATGTAATTTGAACATAAATGACAGAAATCTTCTCTGTTCCGTCAATCCCATTGCACACTATATTCACTCAACTCAAGCTTAGAAATTGAGTTTTTCTGCATTAAAATCAATATTTACATAGGATTTCTTTGGCCTGATATTTTGTATCAGTGGCCTTTTCCTATACTATAGCCCGAAGGCTTACAAGCAAATCCTGTTTCTCAATCCTCCCCTAATTAAATCTTTTCTCTGTACTTTATATATAAAAAGGTCCTGAATCTATTTTAGTTTTTAGTTCCTGTATTGTCTCAACAAAATCCTAAAATCACTATTGAATCCCTAAGGATCCTCTTTCACTCATAATTAATGAAACAAACTCTAATTTAGAATTTAAAAAATCTTTCAGTCCCTATGTACTCTCAACTTAATCAAATTCTCTCATGTTCTCAAACATTCGAGGACATTTACAATTCCTCTCAAATTTTAATTAAAAACAATTAAAAATCACTCTATTTATTGCATAAAAACAACTCCCTTGAAAACTCAAAAACCCCTAAGTCTAATAAAATACATGGAATTTGTTTTAGCCTAATGCCCCTGCATCAGTTGAGCAAATTCTATTTATGGATGGAGTTCTATTTTTGGAATGCATGTGCGAAGTCTGTTCGTAGATCGCATGTTTAAAAACATAATGCATGTCTATTATTATTATCTCTTAATAGTAATTAGACAATAAATAATAATCTATTCTCTTGAAGCACTTGATTTCAGTTAATTGATGTGGCAAACTAGTTGACTGAAGGAATTGTGAGTTCTAAGGTTGGTTGGTTGGACATGCAAGTGGACTTCGTTTTAACTGAGTGATACAAAGTTGTAACAGAGTTGGATGTGTAGTTATGTGAGTTGTAAAGTAGTTTAACTCAGTTAAGTGAGTTAAAATCAGTTGTGCTAGTTGTAACTAAAGATGCACTAGTGAGAGATCAGTGAATTAAATATTAAATTAATTCACATGGAGTGATCTCACATGCAGCTGAAGATTTACTACTTTTAATTACATGCATGTAAGATCCAGTGGAGACCCAATTGAGAGATAGGTGAAAGGGACAATTTGACTATTAGTTGTGACATTAATGGGTGCACACTTGCAACCAAACACACATTGGAGATGCCAATGAGGATTGCGCACTCAAGGAAAGGCAAGATTGAATTCATTTAGGGATTGTGATTAGCAGGGATTGTGCAGTGGAAGCAGGCTGTTAGGAGGCGGTAAATTGGTGCATGAATATGCCAATTTTCATATGACAGTGTGAGACGATTGTATATTGTACTAAGAGCTCTTGGATTAGAGTTTTGTATGAGATTTTTTCATGATCCATGATATATACATAATATATGATAGTGGGGTTTTTAGCTTTATTCTTTCCCGGTAAAAACATCTATGTTATGTGTGATTGATATTTCTTCATGTGTTTGCAATTGGCATTTAAATTTCCACAAAGATTTAAGTAGAAGGATTCTGTATTTAACAGTGGCATATAATTGTTAGATCAGGAGAATCCAAACAATACATAATTGTATTAAAATTTCTACAAGAACCTCTATCATCACGGTCTGAAAAAAAATATCATGACAAAGGTTCTGCGTAAATAGAAGAAAATATGGGAAGAATTCTTGTTAGAGAATTACTTCGTGGAGGATGAGAAGGAGCTTGGTTCATCAGAAACCAAGGATGCAGAGCTAGCGTAAAAGCTGCAAAAGAAACCATAAACCTGTGGTCAGTTAACAAAGGAGGTCAAGAAAGATGAGGAAGTGGTGGTAACTGGGGAATCCATAGCGAAAAATCCCAAATTGAAGGGCACTTCCACCCCTGCCAAGCGCTTTACAAGAAGCCAAGATGTGAAGTTGGAAATAGAGGAAAATGCAGAGGAAGGGGTACTTGACCAAAAGAGTAAGAGGCCCTGAGAGTTGGAAATAGAGGAAAATGCAGAGGAAGGGGTACTTGACCAAAAGAGTAAGAGGCCCTGAGAGTTTTCCAAAGGGAAAGGGAAGGTTGAGGTAGCTGAATTCATCAACAAAGGAGAATGGGAGGCCGCGTCTTTCCAAGACCCACCGCTGCAGGAAAATGGGAATAAGATAGTTGAAGACTGCCAAGGGTAGGAGGAACCAAGTTTTCTCCAGTCCTCTCAAGGACAACATGAGGGGGAGGGAACTTCCTAGGAAAAGCGGTCTCGGAAGGAAATGGAGGAAATTATCACTGAGCTCACTGTGTATGAACGGGCTCTTCGAAAGGAAAATGAGACCCTAAAGGAAAACAAAATACGCATGCAGAAGGAGTTTATGCTGAATCATGAAGAAGAAACAGACCCAGATCGACCACTTGTAGAAAAAGAATTAAGAATATCAGGGTCGGGTTCAAGAAGAGTCCAACAGGGCCCAATTAGATCACTTGGCTGCAGTAGCTACAACACAGGGAAAAGATTGAACTTTTCTTTCTAAAGTTGCAACATTTTTGCTTACATAAGGGACATGCAAGAAGCTAGGTGTGGGGGAGATGTTGAGTCTTGATTTTGTTCAATTTTGATAGCATTCTAAGACCTTGCTTCCTGCTTTTTGAACTCTTTTTTACTCCTAATTACTCTCATTTCGCCATATTACCTATGTTTTGACCAAAAGGGTGTTGTGCGCTTGAGGTATGCAAATTAGCTTAAAAAGTATCATTTTACCTTGTTCCTAAGTATTTTTGAAGTAGTGTTTCCTAATCGAATTATTTACAACTGTCAAGTTCAACTGATTGAATCTCATGCAAAATAATCACTTTTCGAAGCAGCTCCATGCTTTCCTGTAGATAGCCCGTGATTGCTGATTTCCTGTAGACACTCCGTGATTTCCTGTAGATGCGGATTTCCTGTAACCGCCCAGATTTATTGCAGCAATATCGACGGTTGAGTATGTTCCAATTAGTCTCAAGTAAAACGAGAACATGGATTTTATTAGGAAATCCACCTACATGGACATTGTGAGATTGGTTGCCTCGAAACTATCATCAAAACTACCTAGATCTTCAGTCCTCTTCTCGATGGCCATATTGGGGAAAAGCTCCAGCAACTTAGCGAAATCATTTTGATCCATGCTTTCAGTCATGGATCAAATTCAACAGAGCTATTTTTGTTATCCTGTTAAGTTATTATTAGTAAACAATTGTGGCAGTATTTTTCCTAATTCGAGCAAGCTTATGCCTTTGTACTTATATAAATATTGTTATGTTTCATTTGCAAGGGAGGTTGGACATATCAGACTAGTATATCATTGTAATACTTTTCCAAATTAATACAAAGTTACATGTGCTGTTGATTTTTCTATGTAAACCCTTTTAACAGTGAAGGGGTTGTGATTAAGGGAGGGCCCCCTTTGCTCACAACTCCATTAGTTACAATTTTGTGTTTCTTTGATTATTTTTATGCATTAACAGAGTTATTTGCACAACTATTGTTTCTCTTTTCTGAATTGTAGCAGCACATGTGTAATGGTTAAATGGTGAAGTTTCTTTGATAAATGTGTTTGGAATCATTTGATCAAGTTTTGACTTAAACATAGTTACTGATCAAACGAGAACTATTACCTCAAAACGAGAACTCTAGCCCAAAAAAAAAAAAAAGATGAAAAAAAAACCCAAAAACGAAAAGTGTATCTTCGAGAATACCCTGTTTTTTTTTTACGGTCAAATTTCAACAATTTTTTTTTTTTTAATTATGCTAAAAACCCAAATTTTTCTTGAAAAAACGATTGAAAATACACCCTTTAAACAAAAAGTGTTGATGGTGGAATAACATTGCCAATTTTTTGTGTGCAAAAAACAACTTGAAAACAAAAAGTGTTGATGCTGGAATAATGTCGCCAATTTTGTGTGTGCAAAAAGCAGCCTGAAAACGAAGTGTTGTTGCTTGAATAATGTCATCAATTTTTTGTGTGCAAAAAACACCTCGAAAACGAAAAGTGTTAATGTTGGAATAACATCTTTTTCTTTTTGGGGTAAATTGTCAACAATTTTTAATAATGACATTAAAGATGAAATATCACAACTCTGAAAAACCTTAAAATTTCAACAATAAACATGACATTAAAGATAAAATATCAAAAGTCTTAAAATTGTAACATTTTTTATGCATGGTATTAAAGATAATCTATTATCGTGTCTCTGAAAAGCCTTGAAAATCCAAGGATGACATTGAATATAAAATATCACCTTTATGAAAATAAAATTCCAACAATTTTTAGGTATGGTATTAAAGATAAAATATGACTTGTAAAAAAAAAACACAAAAAATTTCAAAAGAAAATAAAAAAGGGAAAAAAAAACACACACAATTTAAAGAAAAAATTAAAAATTAACCTAAAACAAAAAAAAATATTTGTTTTAAGTTATAAAATAATAAAATTAAAAAATGATAAAATAAAATAATTAAAATAACAAATTTAAAATTAGTTAAAACTTAAAAATAATAAAAATAAAATAATAAAATAAAAAATAATTTAAATTTATAAAAAAATAAAAATAAAAATTTCAAAACAAAATAAAAAAGGGAAAATTAAAAAAACACACCATTAAAAAAAAAAAAAAATTAACCCAAAAAAATTTCAAAACAAAATAAAAAAAAAACACACGCAATTTAAAGAGAAAATTAAAAATGAACCCAAAACAAAAAAAAATTATTTGTTTTAAGTTATAAAAATAATAATAATTAAAAATAATATAAAAAAATAATAAAAAAATAAAAATAAAATGAGTTAAAATTTAAAAATAATAAAAATAAACTATTAAAATAAAAAATAATTTAAATTTAGAAATTAAAAAAAAAAAAAAAAAAAAAAAAATTTAGAAATAATAATTTTAATAATAATTAAATTTAAAAAAAAATGGCATATAAATCTATGAAAAATACATTTTTAAATAAAAAAAATTAACAATTCTTTTTTTAATTAAAAAAAAAAACATTTTTCAAATTAAAATATATATATATATATATAATATTAATTTAGAAATAAATAAATGAAAAATAATTAAAAAAAATTAATAATTCTTTTTAGTAAAATAATAAATAATAAATTTATTATTATTATTTTTTTTCAAATTTATTATTATTATTATTATTTTTTAAATTAAAATTTTGTTTTTTATTTATTTAATTTTTAAATTTTTTTGTTTTATTAATTTTAATTTTAATTTTTTTTAAATTCAATTTATCTTTTAAATTATTTTTAAAATTTTTATTTTTATCTTTAAAGTTAATTTTTTTTTCTTTTAATTTTAATTTTGAAAATTTGTTTATTTTTTATTTTTTTTTGAAATTTTTATTTTTTGATTTTATTTTATTTGAAATATATATATATATATATATATATATATATATATATATATATATATATATATATATATATCAAATACAACGAAATAATAAGTTTTGACATCTTAGACGACCACGAGCCTGACTCTGATCATAGGTCTTTACTCATAACTCTCAATTTTGTGATGCATAGAGATCCCATAGAAGATAATCCTTATAGTCAAAAGAACTCAATCTTTGATAGAAATAAAAATGATATATTTCTAAATGAATTAAAAACTAATTTGCTTCCTTTATCTAGTATAGACAACATAGATGACCTCTATCATAATTTTACTACAACCCTCTAATATTCTATTAACAAGTTCTCAATTGAAGTCTCAAGTAATAAAAGAAATAGCAAAACCAACCCATGGTATGACAATGATTGTAAAAGTGCAAGGAGAGAAATTAAGGAAGTTGTTGATGAATCTCTCAAAATTGACAAGATAAAAATATACAAAGCCCTAACTAAAAGGAAAAAAAGGCAATATATTCGTAAAAGACAAGAGAATATCTTACACCTCTCTAAGATGGCTCCTAAGAAATTCTGGAGGCAGATTCTAACTAGGAAAACTAAAGATAATAATAAAATTGCTTTACACGACTGGAATTCCTAACTTAAAAATCTTTATGAATCTCCAAATGCCAGGGATTTTGAAACCCTGCTCACAACGAAAGAAGTTTTTTCATTAGAAGACATTGATTTTGGGGTTAAACGCTTGGAAAATGGGAAAGCTAAAGACATTTAAGGTTACTAGGTGGAAATCTTAAAAATTGGAGATCCTGTCCTCATCCCCCACATCCACAAGATTTTCAACCAAGCAGTCAAGCAAGGGTTCCCTAAACCTTGGACTCAGAGCCTCATTATCCCTATTTTTAAAAGTGGGGATACAAATAACCCCTCTAATTATCGGACAATTATGATCAACCCTCTCTTAGCCAAGTTATATGGTATTATTTTGGAAAAGAAGTTGAGCATTTGGCTTGAAAGTGAAGGTAAGCGGGGTAAAGGCCAAGTGAGTTTTAGAAGGCAGCACTCAACAACGGACCACCTCGTTACGCTTAGGATCATTATGGAGGAATGCCGTAATGATAGGTCCAATCTCTTCTGTTGCTTTGTGGACTTTAGAAAGGCTTTCGATTCGGTTCCTAGAAACAACCTATGGAATAGATTAGAAGAGCTAAATGTTCCTTTTGAACTAAGAGTGGCCGCTATAAGGTTATACAAGAATTTAATTACCAAGTTAAAGAGAAATGAGGGGTGGCTGAAAGATATTAAGTGTAATATCAGAGTTAAACAAGGTTGCCCCCTCTCCCCTACCCTATTTGGAATTTACATCGACAAGCTAGAAGGTTGTTTAGAGGAAGCAGGATGTGCTGGCATGATCTTAATTGGGATAGTCATCATCCTTCTTCTCTATGCTGACGATATTGTTCTTCTCGCAAGGTGCCCATCTGATCTTGATATGCAACTTAGATTTCTTAAGGATTTTTGCTCTACCACGGGTATGTCTGTTAACACTGACAAAACAAAAGTTACTATTATCAAATCCAAGAAGGACACTTACGCTAATTTTATGTATGACAATAGTGACTTGGAGGAAGTGTCTTTTTTTTTGTTTGACAAAAACGGTTATGGTTTGTATTAAAATTTCCAGCAAAATGCCTAGTTACAAAGATTCAATTTTCTTGGAGAGCTCACAGGCTTCCCCAATTACCAAATTCCACCCACCTTTAGGAAGGACAAATACAATCTTCCTGGATTCTTTAAACCAGTTCGTCAAAGAAATTTCCCCTAATTTAAAAATACAAACAAACTGATGAAGCAAAAGACAGTAAATCATAATTAAATTCTATGGAATTAGATCCCAACTTTCTTTCTCATTCCAAACAAGAGTGCCTGCTGGGAGCCGAGCAGGTCTATTTGCTTCCAAATCTGCATCTTCGTTGTTGTTCCGCATTATGTGAAAGAAGCTCACCTTGTGGAAGGATTTGGTGGTCTATTTAATCCTCATCATCAACCTTAGAAGTCTTATATCCTTTGGACTTGTATTATCCACCAGCATTTTGATGATAGTTTGGGAGTCCCCAATGATTTTTGCCTCTTTGATGTTGAGTTGATGCAGGATCTTGAGACCTTGAAGAAGAGCCAACCCTTCAGCTTGAGATTTGGTGTCCTGGCCCAGTCCCCAAGCAAATCTATGCTTGATTTGACCCTCTATATTCCTAATTACTCCTCCTGCTCCTGCGCATCCCAGATTTCCTTTCGCTGCTCCGTCGAAGAACATTGAGTAGCTGGCCAAGTTCTTGCTCCAAGTATCAAAGTTTGCTTTAGAAATTATAATCTTCCATTCTTTTGTCTCTTCTACATTTATACCTGGCCTGGATTAATGTAATCCAAGCATTCCACCCCACTCCAGTTCTTGAGGGGAAATATTCTCGTGTGAAACAACTCCCACATGTTCATACAGGTAATATTTAAGAATGCCTTTGATCCTGGCTGAAACAACTTGAGCGTTGCTTGCTTTCCCCTGAAAAATTCTGGAATTCCTCTCCAGCCTGATATTCCAACATTAATTTTGGTAGAACAATCCAGTTGGCCTTGAACCAAGCATTGTTTGGAAAATGGCCAGGGAAACACTTGAACCAGCTAGAAAAAAATTCGAAAATGGAGAGCGGGATCGACATTTCCTTGATCCAAAGAATCAACACTTCATTCCAGACCTCCTTAGCAAATTCATAGCCCAGCATGATGTGCTGAGCGTTCTCCTCTTCTGATAAGCAAAGAGGGTAGTGAGAGGGTCCATGAAAGCCTTTTTTTCTAAGGTTGTCAGAAGTGAGAATACGGTTATGGCAGAGTAACCAATTAAACATATCAATTTTGGGCAACGATTTTACATTCCAGAGCCCTCTCCAGATTGACGGATAGGGAGGGACATGAGGAATTGCGCAGAGCTGTTTATAACCGCTTGCCACTGTGTAAGCTTCGAACTTCGCCCCCCATCCACGCTGGTCATGCTTCGCTATGCTGATCGGAGCCTTCCCTTTAAGATATTGACATAACAGATGCCAAGCACCCTCGAGCTCTCTGGGTAGATTCGGCTTTTACCATCCCATCCAATCCTTCTCCTTCCATTGGGATATAATCCACAGAGTGCTCAGGCCTGCGCAGGTCATAAAAATTCATAGCTCCTTTAACTCATTGACATCCTCCAGGGGGCGCGGTATTCATTATTCTATCTTCCCAGATGTTTATGGACTTCCCATTCCCGGGGATCCAATATAAATTATCCAGAATGAGAGGGCGAGCTTACATGCAAAGCTTGTAAATCTAAGACCCATTTTTGACCATAGAAGGCTTGTCCATGCTTCTCTTCCTCTTGCCTGTAAAGTATCTCTTCCAGAAGACCTGTTGAGCCCATCCAGCCTTAAAGGAAACTTGTCTCCAGAGAATTTTAGCCCCCAAAGCTAAGTTATGCTTTCTTAAGTCTTTGAAGTTCAGGCCTCCTTCCAAGAAAGGTTTGATGGCTTTGTCCCAATTGACAAGCGGGATTCTGCTTCTGTTTTGCTTGCCACCTTTCCAAAGGAAATTTCTGATGCAACTCTCCATTTTTTTTAGGAATCCAATAGGGGCAAGCATAATCGAGGCTTGGAAAATAGGAAGGTTGGTCAACACAGATTTTATAAGCACATTTTTCCCTGCCAGGTTAAGCCAGGAGAAGCCCTAAGCTTCCATTTTGGCTTTGAACTTGTCAATAAGGGGAATCCAATCCTTGCCCAGAGGGTTTTTCTGAAAAATAGGCAGACCAAGATACTTGAAAGAATTCCAACTAAGGGTCCCTGCAAATCCCCAACACCTGGATATTGCATTCATCTCACTTTGGGTCACATTCCACCCATAAATGTGACATTTCCCTGTATTCAAGTTGCAGCCAGAGGCATCACATAAATCATCCATAACCAATTTAAGTTGTTTGGCGGAATGAACAGAGGCAGCCCCCATAAGAAGCGAGTCATCAGCAAAGAGGGCATGATTTATTGCTTTGGTCACCCTTGTGATTTGGATTCCCATTATGTCCTGGTCTATCCTTCCTTTCTCCAAAATAAATCTTAATGCCGAAGCTTGAAGGAAAAACAACAAAGGAGAGAGAGGGCAGCCTTGCCTTAGCCCTCTTGAAGCTTTAAAAAAGTCCGCAGCTCTACCATTGATCAGCGGAGCAATCCAAGGCTCAGAGATACAAGCTTTGATCCACCTAATGAACCTGGGACCAAAGCCAAATTTTTCTAGAACTTGAAAGAGAAAGGAGTGCCTAACACTATCAAATGCATTTGCAAAGTTGAGCTTAACGATCATACCTTTTTCTTTTCTCTTCAAGCTTGAGTGAACCGCCTCCTGGACTAGAATTATATTGTCCACTATTTGCCTTCCATGAAAAAATCCCCCTTGATTCTTCGGAATGAGGCCAGGAAGGATCATCTTCAATCTACTAGCAATCACCTTTGTGATGATTTTATACCCAATATTACATAACGAGATAGGTCGAAACCTATTGAAAGAGTTAGCCCCCTTTTCTTTGGGAATGAGAGCTAAGAAGGCCGAGTTTGTGTTACCTCCAATATTCTTGCAGTCTTGGGATTTCAGAACCATTCTGTGCAAATATTTTTTAAAAATCTGCCAGCATACCTGACAAAAATTTGGCATGAATCCGTCTGGGCCAGGAGCTTTATCCGGGTTCATGGCAAACAAGGCCTCTTTTATCTCCTTCCTGGTAACTTTGGCTTCTAGGTTCTGATTCATTCTAGCTGAAATTTTGAGTGGTATCTCATCTAGCATTTGATTTCTATTCCCCTGCTCCTCGCCCTCACTGAATAGGCTTTGGAAATGATTAAATGCAGCCTTCTTGATGCTTGGGAAGTCTCCATAATATTGATTTCCATCTTTAATTTTAGAGACAATGTTGAACCCTCTCCTAGCTTGGGCCTGCTTGTGAAAGTAAGCTGTATTTATGTCTTCAAATTTCAGCCAAAGACTTCTGGATTTTTGCCTCCAATATTCCTCTTCCTGTCTGCAAGAAATATGAAATTTGTGCTGTAGTTCTTCCTCAACAATTAGAGACTCCCTTTCAATTTCCACTTCTTCCATGCGGGCTTGATGGGCGTCAAGGGCCGCTTGGTCTTTCTTCCTTTCTTCAGCTGGGCTGTGGATGTTTTTGACCCATCTCTTTAAATCAAATTTTACCCTTCTCAACTTCTCCTCCCAAACAAAAAAATGGGAACCTGAGACAGGTTTCTTCCAAATTTCTGAAACCCTCTCCAAGAAGTCCTTTTGATTTATCCAAAGAGGACAAAAACGAAAGGGAATAGGGCCCAAATTTGTCTAGGAAGATAAGGACAACATTATCGGTTTGTGATCCGAAGTACTGCTAGACATAATACCCATCTTGGCATCTAGACCCAAGAGCAAGTAGGAACTTTGAATCAAAAACCTATCTACCCTAGCGGAAATATGCCCAGGGCCAGCACGTTTATTTGACCAAGTGAACTTACCATGACTCTGCTTGAGATCGATCAGGTCCCATTCACGGATAATGTCCTCCACCCATTCCCGGGCTGGATCCTTCACAATGCAACCACCACACTTTTCTTCAAGACTTAGGGTGATGTTGAAGTCTCCAGCAATAAGGATGTTTTCTAGTTCCTCTTCTTCAGCCGTATTTCTCAAGGACTCCCAACATGTTTCTTTTTCCTTGGCATTCGCTGGAACGTACACATTGAAGAGACTAAAAGTATCCATTGAGTCTTGGTGTTGGAGTTTTGTTAAGAACCAGTGAGCATGTTCATTTTTCTCTGTCAACCTGACCTTGGAAGAGTTCCAGAGAGTACCCAGGCCTCTCGAGGCACCTCTGGCTGAGACAGCCAAAACCCCTCCCTTATTCCAAAATTTCTTACTCTGAAGGAACTCATTTTCCTCCAATTTTGTCTCCTGGAGAAGCAATATGTCTGGGATTTATGCCATGATTAGATTCTCCATGGCTTCTTCCTTCTTCTTGCTCCCCAACCCTCTGCAATTACAGGAGATCACCTTCATTATTTATTTTTGTGAGAGTGTGGGCCACCCTTGGGGCCCTGTCCTTGATTTCTTGCCACCTTTGTATTTTTGCTCAACAGTTTTTCCAGAGTAGTCTGGATTCCTTGAACTTTGTCTTTCTATGTTTCTTTCTCTCTTTTTTCCTTGGTGGACATTCTTCCCCTTGCCAACCTCCGAACTGAGGACTGAGAGCCTTCTATCTCTCCTTCCTCTTCATATTCTTCCGTACCTTGACTTTCCTCCTCGCTCCCGATGCCCTTGTCTTGAGTTTTTTTCTGTTTCTCCGCCCCCTTGGCATGCACCCTTTGCCTTTGCAGTCCCATTATCATCTTTTTCTTCCAACATTACCGTCTCCATTGCTGTTTTCTGAGGCGGGTCATCCTCATGTATTTCTTGTGTTTCAATTCCAAGGGGCCCAAACATGTTCCCTGAGTCATCTGTGGGTGGGGTTTGCTGATTAACCCCTTTATATTACTGCCCTTTGTTATTTTCATTATTTACCGGCTTAGTATTATTGGGGTTTGCTTTGGATTTCTTGGCCTGCTTCCAACCTTCTTCTTTGTCCTTCTCCCCCTCGCTCTTCTTCGGACAGTTTTTGGAAAAGTGCCCGTATTCATGGCACCCCTGGCATTTGAATGGAAGCTGTTCATAGTCCAGCTTTTGAATATGAGACCAACTTCCAACTTTAATTTTTATGGCCTTCGGCAGCCCAACTTCTAGATCAACCTCCACATAGATGCGAGCACAGTCATATTGATCCTTATTGTGTGCTCTGTCTATGAACTTGCCCAGTGAGTCCCCTATGTGTTTGAGAGAAGTCCAGTTCCAGCAATGGATAGGGAGATTGGGCAATCTGACCCAAACAGGAACAACTGAGGGAACTTCCTCTGCTGGGTCAAAATCTAGTGTCCACTTGTTCAAATACGTTCCTTGCGGCCCCATAAAATAAGGCCCATTTCTAAAGATCAATTCCTTGTCCTCTTTGGAGGAGAACTCGAACAAAAAATATCCTCTACCAAGGAAGTAGGAAGCAACATTCTGACTGATCAAGGGTTTCCAGTTCTTAATCACCTAGGCTTTCGTGGCTTTGGGGGAAGGCCACAGTCCTGTAAACTGGCCAACCAGCGCTCGTTTCGACATGGTTAGGGCAACCTGAATAGGGCTGTCTACCGGAAGAGCAACCTCTGGCATTTATTCAAGGCGCTTGACAAATTTTGAGCTAGCAGACTTCTTCTTATGGGGAAAAGAAGCGATGAGAGAGCAAAAGGCTTCTGCCTCAGGAGATAGCGGAGGGGGAGGAGGCGTTGGGGCCCTGGACGAGGCTGGTTCCTCCATGGTAGCGGCGGCCCAAGCAGGCTTAGCGCTAGGGTAGCAAAGCAACGCGCAAGGTAAAATTTTTTATGGAGGAAGTGTCTTCTTACAAGCACCTAGGAATTGATATTTATCACAAGCTCAACTGGAACTATAACATTCAGAAAAGGATTAATGGGGGGTGGAAAGCTTATTTTGGTCTTGAAAATAATTTTAAGACGACAAACCTGGTAATGTGGGATAGAAAGAAGTTCCTCTTTGAAACTTTAGTCACTCCTGTTATCTTATATGTATGTGAGGTTTGGGGTTGCAACATCTCTAGAGAATCCTGGAAAAAGATTGAGCAAATCCAGAAGCGTTTTATAACTTATAACCTTAAAATTAAAAATAATACACCCTATCCTATTCTCCTTATAGAAGTGGGTCTTTCCCCTATCGAGAGCCTAGCTATGACTAGGATTCTATTGTACAAGCACAAGCTCAATAGCATAGGAGACCATGGACTTCCTAAGCTAGCTTTAAATTCCAGCCAAAACCACCTAAGGCTTAAACGAGGTTGGTATAAAGGCACCAGGGCCTGGTTAAACCATTGGGAGACAGACGAGAATGTTGCATTGCAAAACATTAATAACATTAAAAAAATTGTTACTTCCAAGTTCAAAGAAAAAATGTGGTGTGAGAAAGATCTAGCAGCTAAAAGAAAATTAAGATATTATAAGGAGGTCATCAACCCAACCCTAGAAGATCAAAAGTATCTATTTGTTTTAACTAGCTCAAAGAAGAAAATTAATATAGCCAAGATTGGAACGAATTCTCATGAGCTCCATAGTGAAACAGGTCGTTGGACAGTTCCTAAAACACCATGGATGGAAAGCATCTGCCATCTCTGTGAGAATATGAACATCCAGGATGAAAATCACTTCCTGTTGAGTCTGACAAATAAAGCCACATTAAGAGCTCAATTTCATAATCTTTGTTGCAATAAAGCCTTCTAGACTTTTAAAATGTCAGGAATTATGGTAAGTTTACAGGCTTTCTCTTGACTTTTGAGCATAGGAATAAAATCAAATCAAACCAAACGCTCTTTTCTTTAGGTCTGATGAACCAAAAGATTGGTCTGATCAATTATACCACCATCATCATCATCATATATGTATGTATATATATATATTTTGTTTAATTTTTTATTATTTTAAGTTTTTTATTTGGAATGTTTACATTTTCATATTATATTATATTGTATGTATATATACAACATATATATATATATATATATATATATATATATATATATATATATATATATATATATATATATATAAATTTTATAATTATTTTTAATTTTAGTATTTTGATTATTCGATATATATATATATATATATATATCATTTTCTTTAATTATGCTGTTTTTTTTTTCTTAAAAAATTGTTTTTTTTGTCTTTAAATTATGAGTTTTATTGAATTGTTTCTTTTTTTATTTACTTATTTTTTGATTTTTGATTATTTATGTATTTATTTTTTAATTTTTTTGATTTATTTTTTAATTTTAACAAATTATTTTTGTTTACATTTGTATTGGTTTTTTTTTAAATTTTTTAAATTTGATTTTTTTGTCATGTTTTTTTCTTTTATTTTTATGTCTTATTACCAAGACGAAAATCACGACTCTAAACAAAAAGGATTGATGTTGCATCAACACTTTTCAAAATTAGCATGAAAATCATTAACATTTTAAAACAAGTGTTCATACTTGATAAATAAAAAAATTTAAAGTGCTGAAAAATGACCATTTTTCTAAATTGACATGATATTTAAAAAAAAAAATTAAAGAAAATTTGAAGTTCCAAAAATATGCTCAAAAAAAGAAGAAGGTTATTCGACATCACCACTTTTCAAAATCGACATGTAAATCATGACATTTAAAAGAAAAAAAGAAAAAAATAAAAAAGTCATAAGAAAATTTAAAGTGCCAAAACTATGCTAAAAAAGTGGTGATTTTGCATCACCACTTTTCAAAATCGGGTGTTTTTTTTGCTACCTTGAAAAAAAGGGTACTAGGTAATTTACTTGTTTGATTGGTAACTATGTTTTTATATTATGGAATGTTAAATTGATTTTTATGGCTGTTTTCTTGGTTCTTTATCTTTTCTGATCAACATCAACAATCTTAGGAATTGTAGAGGGATGATTAAATCCACTCCATAGCCTTTGCTGCCAAGCATTGATAAGGAAAAGAGACATTAGAGCTCTATGTGTGTGTGTGATTAGTTTAATTAGAAAAGCACTTAAAGTATTAGACTACATATATCTTGCGCAACATCTCATAAGCTTACCTACCCCTAGTTGATGATTTATGTTTGTCAAATTATAAGTCTATAATTTGCCTCAACAGGTATGTAGGTATGTTGGCTAATGGTTGTTATAAGTATTAGGGTTATATACATTATGGTCATGTACATGCTTTTCATCCTATTGTTGTTGTGGTTACATGCATGATAAATGCTAGTTGATGAGTGTAGTCATATGCACATGAATCGGATAGTCATGAATGACAATAAACTATTGTTGTATGCATCATGGTCATATGCCCGGTGATTAAGGTCATTGCAACTGAGACCTTGATGATATTATGTTTTGTGCTAAATTGGATTGATCTATTTAGGTGGTTATGCTTATGGAACATAGGTATGAGTTAATATATTGTGATATTATGTCATACTAATCTAGATTGAGTGTACATATGTGATTGTTATGCATGAATGACAATTGTTTATGAGCTTACGAGGTGAATATGTTAGCTAGTTACTGTTATGGATATCATGACCTTATTTATATTTTAGTTTATATGTTGTGAAGTTATATCGCGCTAATCTAGATTGATTGTGCAAACAAGATAACCTTCCCTAAGATACATTAAGGTATGAGTTTGCTTATGTCGTATACTTGGTGCTTGACTATTTGATTATGTCGTCTATTTGGTGTTTGAGTGTTTGGTGTCTATTATGTAGTCTATTGTTTGAATTTTTGATTAATTGCATGAAGGAATGATTTTGTTTTAAGATGGTTGTACTAACATGTATGTGATGAGACAATTGATATGTACTTGAGAGTAAGTAGGTGATAGTTGTACCATTATGTATTATGACTAATGAATGTGAGTTGATTATTGATTATGACATGGTTGTTAGACTTGGTAAAGGTTGATTTAAAATTGATATATATGATTGTCTTAATATTTGGAACATTTGGCTAACATGTGTGTTCAGTAACAAGGAAACGTGCTTGGCGTAATAAGGTAAGGTAACATGTATATTGTTATATTATTTATGCACTGACAATTGTGTGTTTATGGCAGTATGATACAAGGAATTGCATGGCAAAGAGACTTCCATGAAATATTGAATAAGGCTCAGGTTGAGCCTTCCCTGGGAACCCATGGGGATTGAGTCATGGTGTTTGTTTCCAGTCTTGTGCTTTTGGTCTTTTGTAATTTGTTGCACTTGATTTCAAATTTGTTTATGTCTAGTGTATGGCCATACCACATTGTTTTTGATGTCATATTGCTATTGGTTTTCATGGTTTTTCTTCTTGTTTGCATTTTTTCTTGCCTTTTATGTTTGAGGGCCTTGGGAATCTGTTGGGAAATAGGAAAGTCAATGGAGCTCAGGGAGAGTTGAATGAAACCTAGCAGGTAATGTAAGACTTGAATGAAGTTCGGTGCATGAGTAAGGGTAGCTAAAGGTAAGAGTATGATAGTCGGTTGGATTAGTTGGGTCCATTGGTGTAAATGGAAAGTGGCATGAAAATCATGAGAAAGGTAACATGAAAGGTAAAGCAAATGGATCTGAGATAACAGATGCTTTGGCTATGATTGGGAACTATTTTTCTCACTATTGTGCATGTTGTGCACGCATAAAGGGAGTATGTATGTATGTATGTATGTATGTCATTGATTGATAGGGTCGTTAGGATTTTTTTGTACTAGTGTTCAAATGTGTGGGTGTGTGTGTGTATATATATATATATATATATATATGCAGTTGTTTGTCTGGGTGGTCAGGGATCATGATTGTTTCATGTCGATGTTTATATGTATATATATATGCATGTATGTAAGTCATTGTCTGACAGGGTCGTCAAGAATAATTTTCGTGGGGGAATGATTGCTTATGCAGGTGAATGGTATGAAGAGGTTCCTGTTCTATGAGGAATCAATTGGGAAGAGTAGCCATGACAGATCTACAAGGTCAATATCACGTGGATATGAATTGATATTATATGTTTATACTATGCCTATGTTTATGTTATGGGAAGGTAATGTTGAGGGATACATTAGTAGAATGGAAGCAGTGTGATCAGTGGCATGCTGGAACATGCATGAATAGTGAAAGGACCCTAGAAGAAAGGTTTCTTGGTAGAGTCAGTCTGTGGTCTATGGATGTGTAGTACTATTGTTGTGTATATGTTGTACATGTTGTACTTGTGATGTTGTGTACATTCAGTTTTGTGTATATATGATATTGTGTATATTTTTTTTATGCAATGCTATGTACAAATGGCATTGTGTACATGTTGTTTATGCAGTGTAGGGTATAAATGGTGCTATGTACATGTTGGATATGTGGTGTTGTGTACATATCGTACTGTGCGCATGTTGGATATGCGATGTTGTTTGCATATGGTGCTATGTACATGTTGGATATGAAGTGTTATGTACATATGGTGATTTTTGCATGTTGCATATGAATTTCTGTGTACTTATGGTGTGGTGTGCATGTTGTACATATGGTGCTATGTACATGGGCTATTGTGTGAAAGTGGTATTGTGCACATGTCGTGCATGTGGTGTTGTGTACACATCGTGCATATGATGTTGTGTACATGTGGTGTTGTGTACATGTTGTGTAGGTGGTGCTGTGTACATGTGGTGCTATGTACACGTTGTGCAAGTGATGTTGTGTACATGTTGCACAAGTCATGTTGTGTAAAGGTGGTACTGTGTACATGTGGTATTGTGTGCATGTTGTACATGTTGTGTTGTGCATATGTGGTATTAAGTGCATGATGTACATGTTTTTTTGTATATGTGTGGTATTGTGTATGTGAATTGCGTAGTCGTGGTATCATGACAGGTGTATTCATTGGGTTGTACTCTATGTATGTATTGTATTGTGTTGTACACTAGGTGTAGGTGTATGTGTTGTATGTCAGGCGTAGGTGCATGTATTTTATGGTGTTGCATGTCGCGTGTGGTTCTATGTGTGCGATGCACATTATGTGTATGTGTACCTGGTTGGAGAGAAGGTATTGGGTATTTGTTGGGTATGGAAACCGATCCAGTGTGTGTATAGAAAGGACAAAGGACAAAGGTCGAAGCTAAGGATTGATTAAAGGATAAGTATCAACATTTTATTTCAGTTTTATTATACATATGATTTATGATGGTTACATGTGATATATGATTTTGATTATGATGGTTGTGTTTCAAGCTAATCGAATGTGATATGTTTATACATGATGATTTGATTAAACAACTAGTTTGACTTGTTGTGACAGGAAGTGAATAGAACTACAAGTGTACCTTGTTGAACAACGATCAATGATGTATGATGTGAATTTATCTCAATTTATTTTGAATCTAATGGAATTTATGTGCTTGGTCCAGGAAAGCATGGAATTCCTGGTTGGGAGATTGGAACTGTCTGCAAGTATTAGCAACAACAAAAAAATGAATTGGAACATGTAGCAATATGCTGGTAAAGTACTTAAGGAGAAAGGCCATTGTGGGACACTGGTACCCAATAGTGTCCATTTATTTCCAAAAGAATTCTATGACCGGTATGATGGTTTTGAGGCAGGTATATGCCTTGATTGTTTTATCTTTCGATGCGAGGAAGCCTTGCCAAGGGATGGATCGCCCGGGATAGGGGATTCCAGGGAACTTGGAAGGTCAGTGACTGCACAAAAGTGGTGACCAGATTTCTTGAGGGACTATGTAGTAGAGAAGGGAAGACCAAGGAATACATTTTTTTTTGGTCATTATCATTGATAGATGGAATTAGATGCACATTGGGAGTGTGCCCTAGAACAATGAGCTAGTAAAACTGTTCATTGAGAGGAAAAATGGTGTAGGATTATAGCGTTGGACATTGGATGCAACTTTGAATTTGGTAGTGGATTCTAGACTTCCTGGGAAGGAGGTGGATCTTGTTATTACTTTGAGGGTGGAGGTGTGAGCCTTTGGATTCCCTTGTTGCAGATGCAGGCATTGTATCCTTTTATTTATTGGTTAGAGAAAATGTGCTTACATGTATATGTGTATGTTATTATAAATACAGTATAAAGCTGGATTTATAAAGCTCCATAAACAATATGGCTATTTGTTGGTTGAAGTAACTGTGCATAAGTATATGTGGTGTGTAGTAGATATGACAAGAAAATGTATAAAAATGGAAAATATACCCAAGAAATAACACCATAGAATATAAAACTTCAGATCTTCATTAATATCCAAACCCTTAAGGTAGGGCAACACCATACATTCACTCCTTAAGGAAGGAGACCACTCCACAAGCCATATGCTTGCCCATACAATAATCCTTGACATCTCTCAATGGAGAGACTCTAGCCTCTATATAGGTTCATAGATGCAATACCATGGGTAGTTACCATGGGTATCTCAATACCATACATCCAATACAATGGGCTTATCACTTTATTCCCTAGCTACATGTGGTCCCTTACATAATGTGAGTTAACCACTTTATTTATTAACTATGGCCCAATTGTTTATCATTCTTATATTATTACATCATATTATTCCCTTGGGTACCTCCCTCTGTACCCTATATTATCCCCCCTAGGTATACTACAATACACCCCCCTTAAACATGTTTCGTCCCTGAAACATAAGAAGAACACAAATAATAAGATCTACTCAAAAGAGTATTCCACTAGTACCATGCACGTGCATCCGGCCATCCCAGAGAAAGGTGAACACTCGATCTAGTCGATGTCTCGCTCGCTTGAGATAGAAGTGGGTTCTGGTGGTTCTTCTGTGTTGATGTGTTGTGGGTGGATCGTCGCACCTCTCTATGTGTCATCCAGGGGTTGTTGTCCTTGTTGTTAATTCGTTTCCACCTTCCCGGTTGTTGTCTTGTTGGGTGATGTGGGTGGTGATATGTTGAAGCTTTAACTGATGGAACATCTTTCATTAATTCCTCCATTATTGGTGATGGAGTGGTGTCAGGTTCTTTTGTTGGTACTTGCTCTGATGTCTGTGTCTGGTTGTCTACCATCAAAGGCTCATCATCTGACGTGTCTGTGTCATTAGAGATTTGCACTTCTTCCTCCCTAGTCTCTCCCTGGTTCCTAATGCAAATATCGTGCAATGTGATTTTCTTCTTTTTATACCAGAGCTTCATGAATTTCTTTTGCACATTAAAATTGACAGTACCAACGGATTCCATCCAAGGGTGTCCCAAAACAACGTCCACAACATCCATATCTGAAGCATAAAAATCATAATGCAACACATACTTATCCATATAAATCTTCAAATCTTTATAAATTTGAACATCTTCATTATCAACTTGTGTGTTTTCAATATGCTTTGCTGGAACTTGCAATGTTTTTGCCAAATTCACATTGATACAATTATGCTTGCAACTAGGAATGATAGACACAATGATGTTCTCTTTCTGAATACTTCCATGAACCCGTAATATGGAAATATTAGTAGAAAATAAATCTTTATGGCTCTTACTATCCTTCTTTTCGGCTTGAGACCACTTGTCCGTGATTCTTTCGCTTTTTCGAAGGTTTCCTCTAATTATTGTCGGGCGAGGTCCAATGACATTTATTTGCCTCATCTTTCATATGAAGCCCTATGGAGCATATCCAAGCTTTTCGGTAGTGAGCCTTGTGATATTGTAAAAAATCTTCAATAGTAGGGCCATCATATTTTCCTGTAAACTTCATCTTGCGAGAACCTCTAAAACAAAGTAAGGGTTTTGAACAAAAAAAATTACTTACTTTGGAAAAAATTTAAAATGGACATTACTTGGTCAATATAACTCAGAATTCTTAATATAGCCTGTTTTCTGAAATGGAATAGTCATTCTGCATCTATCCATGTGGCTGAAATCCCAATCTAGGTACTCTTGAAAACACAGATCTACACTGCAATAGTCCCGCCGTCACAAAATTTATGAAAAAATGACTGATTTTAAATCAGTGATAACTCCATCATCCGGACTCCGATTTGACCGATTTTTTTTTTTGAAATCGGGTGATTTTTCAAGAGGAGCTCAGATCTGTAATTGGTTGTCTGAAATTTTTCACCAAAACCTACAAAAAATGTCAGGAGAGCCGTCGTACACAAATTTCCGTCAGAAACATTTCTGCAACACAGCTGAATTTAAATCAGTGATATCACCCTCATCCGGACTCCGATTCGACTGATTTTTTTTTTGAAATTGAGTATTTTTGCGTAAGGAAGCCAGGTCTGATATCTATTTCTAAAAATTTTGTGCCAAAATTTTCAGATCTGATCTACAAACTCGCCGCCCAAAAAATTCCTGCAAAAAATGAAAAAAACAAATCTTCCAAACTCTGCCCAAGAAAGTGCTCTGATACCACTTGTAGTAGATCTGGCAAGAAAATGTATAAAAATGGAAAATATACCCAGGAAATAACACCATAGAATATAAAACTTCAGATCTTCATTAATATCCAAACCCTTAAGGTAGGGCAACACCATACATTCACTCCTTAAGGAAGGAGACCACTTCACAAGCCATATGCTTGCCCATACAATAATCCTTGACATCTCTCAATGGAGAGACTCTAGCCTCTATATAGGTTTCATAGATGCAATACCATGGGTAGTTACCATGGGTATCTCAATACCATACATCCAATACAATGGACTTATCACTTTATTCCCTAGCTACATGTGGTCCCTTACATAATGTGAGTTAACCACTTTATTTATTAACTATATTCAATTATTTGTTTATCATCTCTTATATTATTACATCATATTATTCCCTATACCTCCCTCCTCTATTCCCATTATCCCAGGTATACTAAGCACAGGTGGCTATAGTAAATATCAGAAAGAGCTAGTTAATGCTCCAAGAAATATGTTTTATTTATATTTTCACTAGGTTGATCATTAAATAATACAACAAGTTGTGTTATAAATCTCCATAAAGATGTTTTTTTTTTTTTTTTTTTTTTTTTTTTTTTTTTTTTTTTTTTTTTTCGGCAGTTGCTCGTTATAGGTGTCATTGAACACTGAAGATGGTATTCCCCCAAGGGGGAGGGTTTTGTAACAACCTTGGTGAAAATTTCATGTAATAAAAGTTAATAAAGGAAAAATAATAACCGCGATTATGGGGAATTTATTCCAAACTGAATGTTGGGCAAAACATCCTAGTGTGGATGGTCATTTGGTTTATTATGGCTAAGGAAATTGACAAAGGAAATGGAAAAGGTATTTGGAAAGGCAAAATGGAATTTTTGGTCTGTCTGGGTGGTCAGGGATCATGATTGTTTCATGTCGATGTTTATATGTATATATATGCATGTATGTAAGTCATTGTCTAACAGGGTCTTCAAGAATAATTCTCATGGGGGAATGATTGCTTATGCAGGTGAATGGTATGAAGAGGTTCCTATTTTATGAGGAATCAATTGGGAAGAGTAGCCATGACAGATCTACAAGGTCAATATCACGTGGATATGAATTGATATTATATGTTTGTACTATGCCTATGTTTATGTTATGGGAAGGTAATGCTGAGGGATACATTAGTAGAATGGAAGCAGCGTGATTAGTGGCATGCTGGAACATGCATGAATAGTGAAAGGACCCTAGAAGAAAGGTTTCTTGGTAGAGTCAGTCTGTGGTCTATGGATGTGCAGCACTATTGTTGTGTATATGTTGTACATGTTGTACTTGTGATGTTGTGTACATTCAGTTTTGTGTAAATGTGATATTGTGTATATTTTTTTTATGCAATGCTATGTACAAATGGCATTGTGTACATGTTGTTTATGCAGTGTAGGGTATAAATGGTGCTATGTACATGTTGGATATGTGGTGTTGTGTACATATCGTACTGTGCGCATGTTGGATATGCGATGTTGTTTGCATATGGTGCTATGTACATGTTGGATATGAAGTGTTATGTACATATGGTGCTTTTTGCATGTTGCATATGAATTTCTGTGTACTTATGGTGTGGTGTGCATGTTGTACATATGGTGCTATGTACATGGGCTGTTGTGTGAAAGTGGTATTGTGCACATGTCGTGCATGTGGCGTTGTGTACACATCGTGCATATGATGTTGTGTACATGTGGTGTTGTGTACATGTTGTGTAGGTGGTGCTGTGTACATGTGGTGCTATGTACACATTGTGAAAGTGATGTTGTGTACATGTTGCACAAGTCATGTTGTGTAAAGGTGGTACTGTGTACATGTGGTATTGTGTGCATGTTGTACATGTTGTGTTGTGCATATGTGGTATTAAGTGCATGATGTACATGTTTTTTTGTATATGTGTGGTATTGTGTATGTGAATTGCGTAGTCGTGGTATCATGACAGGTGTATTCATTGGGTTGTACTCTATGTATGTATTGTATTGTGTTGTACACTAGGTGTAGGTGTATGTGTTGTATGTCAGGCGTAGGTGCATGTATTTTATGGTGCTGCATGTCGTGTGTGGTTCTATGTGTGTGATGCACATTATGTGTATGTGTACCTGGTTGGAGAGAAGGTACTGGGTATTTGTCGGGTATGGAAACCGATCCAGTGTGTGTATAGAAAGGACAAAGGACAAAGGTCGAAGCTAAGGATTGATTAAAGGATAAGTATCAACATTTTATTTCAGTTTTATTATACATATGATTTATGATGGTTACATGTGATCTATGATTTTGATTATGATGGTTGTGTTTCAGGTTAACCGAATGTGATATGTTTATACATGATGATTTGATTAAACAACTAGTTTGACTTGTTGTGACAGGAAGTGAATAGAACTACAAGTGTACCTTGTTGACCAACGATCAATGATGTATGATGTGAATTTATCTCAATTTATTTTGAATCTAATGGAATTTATGTGCTTGGTCCAGGAAAGCATGGAATTCTCGGTTGGGTGATTGAAACTATCTGCAAGTATTAGCAACAACAAAAAAATGAATTGGAACATGTAGCAATATGCTGGTAAAGCACTTAAGGAGAAAGGCCATTGTGGGACACTGGTACCCAATAGTGTCCATTTATTTCCAAAAGCATTCTATGACCGGTATGATGGTTTTGAGGTAGGTATATGCCTTGGTTGTTTTATCTTCCGATGCGAGGAAGCCTTGACAAGGGATGTATCGCCCGGGATAGGGGATTCCAGGGAACTTGGAAGGTCAGTGACTGCACAAAAGTGGTGACCGGATTTCTCGAGGGACTATGTAGTAGAGAAGGGAAGACCGAGGAATACATTTTTTTTTGGTCATTATCATTGATAGATGGAATTAGATGCACATTGGGAGTGTGCCCTAGAACAATGAGCTAGTAAAACTGTTCATTGAGAGGAAAAATGGTGTAGGATTATAGCGTTGGACATTGGATGCAACTTTGAATTTGGCAGTGGATTCTAGACTTCCTGGGAAGGAGGTGGATCTTGTTATTACTTTGAGGGTGGAGGTGTGAACCTTTGGATTCCCTTGTTGCAGATTCAGGCATCGTATCCTTTTATTTATTGGTTAGAGAAAATGTGCTTACATGTATATGTGTATGTTATTATAAATACAATATAAAGCTGGATTTATAAAGCTCCATAAATAGTATGGCTATTTGTTGGTTGAAGAAAATGTGCATAAGTATATGTGGTGGCTATAGTAAATACTGTAAAGAGCTATGTTATAATGCTCCAGTAAACAATATGTTTGTCATATTTTCACTAGGTTGATCATTGTAAATAATACAACAAGCTGTGTTATAAATCTCCATAGGCAGTATGTTTTTTTTTTGTTTTTTTTGTTTTTTTGTTTTTTTTCGGCAGTTTTCTCGTTATAGGTGTCATTGAACACTGAAGATGGTATTCCCCCAAGGGGGAGGGTTTTGTAACAACCTTGGTGAAAATCTCATGTAATAAAAGTTAATAAAGGAAAAATAATAACCGTGATTATGGGGACACTTATTCCAAACTGAATGTTGGGCAAAACATCCTAGTGTGGATGGTCATTTGGTTTATTATGGCTAAGGAAATTGACAAAGGAAACGGAAAAGGTATTTGGAAAGGCAAAATGGAATTTTTGGCAATTTATTTATGAAAATAATGGAAATTAGGAGAAAAGGAAGTTGAAAGGTCACAGGTTGCATGTGAGGAGGAAAATGAAGGAAAATAATGGAAAATGAAGAAAATAGAGGCCATGTTAATAAAAAGTATTCTAAGGATCAGTTCATGGCTTTTGGTTAGTTCAATTTTGGAGCTCTCCCTCTATTCTCTCTCTCACACACACAGTCTTCGACACTTACAGTTTTCTTGGATCATTTTAGCTTTGCATCAAGAAAGGAAAGAAGTCAAAGAGGAAGAAAAGATCAAGTAAGGAAGAGTAGGATCAAGCAGCTACAGTGGTTTTACTTGCAGGTATCTATTTTTATGTGTGATTTCCTTTCTAGATTTGGCATGCATGGTTGTACATGTGTGTTCTTAGTTCTCTTGTTATCATTGGCATGGGTTTTTCCAGGTGTGACAATGTTCTTCAACCTTGCCTTTCCATTTTCAGATAACCATGGTGTGATGGGGTTCTCATGTTTTGGTTGAGCTGGATTATTGGATGTATTCGAAACTGAGTGAGGTGGATCTGTAAATGAAAGAACTAGTCTAGTAACCTCTGAACTAGATTGTGGATTACGGTAAAGCCATGTATTGTGTGCCTCGGTGGGCCTAGGAATCCTCGACCAGTGAATGATGGGATATACGGCAAGCCTAGAGGTGGTTTCCCTTGATCAGGCCTAGGAATCCTTTCTGGTTAATGGTAGGATATATGGTAAAGCCTAGAGTGTGATGCCTTGATTATGATCTAGTAATCTCTGTATCAAATTGTGGATTTTGGTAAAGCATAGAAACAAGGAGTCATGAAAATATGTCATAGTGTAGGTGGAGAAATTTGATGGCATCCATGCTTGTTTATGGCCTAGTGATCCGGTGATGATTGTAGTAAAGCCAATTTCTGTTGATGAGGGTGAGGTGGTTTAGCCTCAGGAAGCCCTAGTTGGTTCTTTTGGTTTGAGTCCCACATTCATGGTTGGAATATGGCATGGCGGTGATTGGATGAAGAGAGACTTGGATCAAACAATATATTCTCGGGTGGAACGTGGTAGTTCCATATCAGGTTGGATTTTGCATTCATTAATAGGAGGTTCTTTCCTTGGTATCTTAAGTGTAAATGGACTGGATTATTTGTGGTTATGGTTGTTGTATCCTCATTATCTCTATTGTTTATATGCTGGTTATGGATATGTTTTATGATAGTGAAGAAGTATGGTTCTCATCATGTTTGAATTGTAAATGAATGAGCAATGGATATATGACCTAATAGATGGTAATGCAACTAATGATATAAGGCATCGATGCTTCTAATAAATTCTCAGATAAGTATAAGACCCCTATGCTCATATTTGTTATTATGACTTTCTTGTACTATACAACAACCCTCCCCATTTCTAAAATTTTATGTTAAAATTCAATAAGAAATAGGACCCCTTTTTCTTTTAAGATAGAAATAAAATTTGAGGAAATCCGATCATCATAAAATAAAACAATAAAAAGATTCATTGATTAAAAAGCATGTATGTCATATCGCATATCTCAATTGTAAATAAACAAATGTAACATTAAATTTATTCTGACCCGATCAACTATAAAGCTTATATCACATCGGCACAAAGTATAAAAGTTTTCATGTTAAAAATTCCGATGCGATAAAGTAAATCGTAATCGCAAATCGGTAGAGTGTTATGTTTTCATATTTTCTTTGCGAAACTCCGATGCGATGTGACTTATCGCAATCACATTTCTAATAAGTTATATTTCATTCAGGTCTATTTGATAAACTCTGATGCGATGTAATTTAATCGCAATCGCATCTCTACACATCAACATCATGGTTTCTTGCTTTATAAGTGTTCCGATGCGATGGACCCCACTACAATCACAATCGCATTTCGGCAAAGTCATATTACAATTCCATTCCTTTGGAAAGATCCGATGCGACATGACTTTATCGCAATAGCAAATCGGTAAAAAACATGGTATGTCTTTTGGCTTTCCTTTTGAACAGTTTGATGCGATAGACCATCATTTATTATCAATCGCTATTAGTGCTTCGCACATATCATTCATCGGCAAATCGCAATCGGAAGTTCCAAAAGGTAATTCTTACGCCGATATTTTGATATTGCCGATCCCCGATGTACGACTATCATTAAATGAAAAATCAAACGAATTATGACAAGTAATGCGTGAATGTGACTTTCCTTAAGGGCATTGAATTTTAATACGGAGTTAATCAATTTAGCATCATGAATAAAATATTTTGCAATATTTTTCTTTAAATGATTTCTTTTTACTTAAGGTGTTTATTCTGACTTGATTTCTTCCCGCTTCTAAGAGTATTTTCTCATTCACAGGTCTATAGAACAGCAATTTCACTTATTTGCAGAACCGTCAAGACAATACCAGAAAATGTCAAAAAAACTTAAGGAATCGTGAGCTGCTGCCATCTCCAAGAGCGCTACCACTACCACAATGCCAAAAGAAAAGCTAGCCAAGATAAAGCTAGTTACGGATACTACATGCCATGGTCTCGGAAATCTTTCCTGGGAAGAAGTCTATAACTTGCTTGAAGTAGAAAATCCTATAGTTACAGAAGTAAAAGCGACGGTGCCAGATGAAGAATCAGATTCAGATGATAGTCCTCTCAAAGAACTTGCAAATTATTTTCTTCATAGAATTGCAGCTCGGGCGAATGTATTCCCATATTATGACATAATACGATGGGTGATAGACAACACCACCATCACAAATATAACATTCGTAACAATTGGGGGAAATATTTTTGGGTCCTTTAGAGCAGAAGACATCAAAGCAATGTACCATCTTCCAGATCCTCAAAAGACCTACAACAAAGCCTTCATAGAAGATTTCACCTAAAGTAATGAAATTGAATCAGACCCAATTAAAGAATGGAGATGAGCTCCAGAAAAACATAACCATGAGACCTCAGGTATGTACTCTGTAGAGTCTCTCGCACCTTCGTATTGCTATATTGCTGCCATGATGTGCAGACTTTTTGGGAATGATAATTCTGCAAGGTTTTCTATTCAAATGGGACCCCTGATTGAGGCCACTCTTGGTTATGTTATTATGGATTGGTCATTTATTTTATCCGACAAAATAGAAAATAAGATTTTGGATTATAGAAGAAATAAGCATACTGGAAATGTTCCCCCATTTCGTTTCTGTGCTTATATTTTAGATGCCTTGTGTGTTAATTCTGAATTTCCTATTCTGGGTTGGAAATGGACTCCTCAAGATCATATCCCTATACACATCTACCATAAGCATTTGTGGAAAGCCCATTTCAAGAACCATGTATACAGAATTTTCCATGGCTTCATGTTGCCTATTTACTAGACCATTTTTAACAAACCCCCTCCTCGGCTCTCTGTATGGAAAAACTTGACATATCCCAAATCAGAAATTGGTTCAGTGAAGATAAGTTCACCTATATTAGAGTATCTGGAAGCATTTTTTAGCCTCATGTCTTACCTCTATACATCCCTGATAAACTTTTAGCTCAAGATCTTTCTTACCAATTGACAGAAAGAGGGATGTCCAGGTGTTTAAAGAATTCCAAAAAATTGATGTGGCCTACCTTTCCTTTCCATTGTGGAACCTATACCCTTAATGATTTTAAGCATGCTGAAAAATAAGTCCTTAAGATAAGAGATCTTAAGCTTGAAATTGTTCCAGGCAGACAATATGCTCCAAATAAAGTAGCTTTTGATTTCACAACTTTGGTCCAAATTGCTAAGTTTGAGCATGAGGCTGATGAATTTGATGATTTATTTGTCTCAATTGAGAAATTTTCCCAAGTTTATGATCTAGCTAAATCTAAGTTTCAAGCAGAAGATATGAATAAATTTAGGCAGTTCAGAAGCCAGATATTACTTAAAGTTCCCCTTGACCAGCTGAGGATTCCTTTACAAGAAAATAAAAGTATTGAAATAGAACAAAAGAAAAAGGAAGATACAGCCAGCAAAACAGAGAAAGAAGTGACAACCAGCAAAATTGATGCATAGGCAGAGAAAGAAGATACAAGCACCAAGCCTAATGATCAACTTGAAAAAGAGAAGACCACGGAGAAAGGGGGAGATTCTGCTGAAACTCATATTAATGAATAGTTGTTAAAAGAATATGAACAATTTGCTCAATAGATAGGAGACCAGGGCAGTTCTCAAATTAATAACAATGACTGTCAAGATATTGAAATCATTCCTTAGGACCCATTCGAATAAATTGTGCTAAAAGTTGAAGACATACCCCCTCTAGATATCTTTTACAACCCTAAGCATAGAGATGTAGTAAGAAAACAAAGAAAGAGAAGGAGGATTGATCAAGGACCACTTTTAAATCCCCAGGTTGAACTAATGAATGTAGTTTGGAAACATTCTGAAGTAGATCCTTCAGAGGATCTAACCAAACTATCCCAATATGCAGGAGCTTATAGTGTAGCCACAATGGATAAAGCTACTAAGGTTACTCAATTGGTAAAACAAAAGGAGTTGCAGAAATCATCATTAGAAGAAAGGAAAACAAATGATCAACAAAGGATATCACAGTTAGAGCAACAGTTGGAAGAAGAAAGAGTGAGAATTAAGAAACTAGAAGAACAACTGAACATTCAAAAGAAAAAGCTTGATCAACGAGCTTTAAACAAACAACAACAGTTGTCCCAGGAAGTAAAAAAATTGCAGGCATTGCTGCAAAATGAGAAAGTTGCCAAAGAAGAGAAAAATAAAATATTTTAGGCAAAACCGGATAAATTCAAGGCTCATCCTAAACTGGACCGGTTCAAAATAGAAGTCCTTGAAATGAGTAAGTTTTTATCTCAACAATTGGATGATCTATGCCTGAAAATATCACAAGATGAACCCTTTTTTGAAATAGCATCATCCCTCATCGATGAATCAGTCAATGCAAGATCATAATTTGAAAGTGCCGATGAGAAGATTTCTGAATTCATCACGTGTAAAGACACAAAACAGAGTAAAATTTCAAATCTTCCTAGAATTGAAGAATCGCATAAAGAAATTCTATTTGCTGAGTGGGAAGTTCAAATGATCAAAGAAGAACGTGCTACTTCAAGAGAAAGAACTATAATGAATAATTTGATACAGCTGGTTAATGATAGTCTATATGCAACAAATTTAATCTCATATTGCACTCCTGGCAAGTTGCCGAAGGTCAAAGAGATAGATAATAGATGGAAACATGAATTAATCAGTAAATATCAACAGATCAATAAAACACAGGAAATTACATGGGATATCTTGTGGTCTCATTTGATCAAACCAGACAGTCAACAGATGGTAACCAAATTTCTTTCCAATGCCATCAATTATATCATCCCGGAACTTTCTGATGCCACTTTCACCAGTCAACTGCATTCTCGGTTGAGTCACCCTACTGAAGTGAAAGATATGCTCGAGATCTGCCAGCTTCGCACATTGGATATTATGGAAATCCAATGAACCTATTTGATTGAAGATCGCAATTCTATTTTTGGATCTCCGATGATCTTTCTTAGCAATAGTTTAGTTAATTTGTTTTTGAATTTCCTATTTAAACCCCTTTCAAGCATTTTAGAAAGGGTCTTGAATTTGTAATATTTTGGCCTTGGACAATACATTTCTGTACTCCTTGACTATCTTATTTTTATAAAGGATCACATTGTGTGATTTCTTGGTGAATTATTTTTGAGAGTTGCATTTCTGTACCTTGAAGATTGTTCTAAGTTAAAGCGCAAGATTCCTATGATTTCATGGTGAATTATTTTTGAGAGTTGCATTTTTGTACCTTGAATATTGTTCTGAGTTAAAGCGCAGGATCAAAATATCAAATTGCATCAGGAAGATATCAAATGTATCTGGTATTTCTATCGATTTCGTTTTATTTTCTTTATGTGATGAAATATTCTCATTAAAATTTGCTATCACTTATGTATAATTGTTTCTCAAATATTTATTTATCATATCATTTCTGAAGATAGAGGGATATCATCTTTCATAGTGTGTGTAAACGATATAAATTTATGAATGCGATGTGTTATTATAACTCTGTTTAATTTCTTAAACAGAGTTATCATTATATGATACTACATCTTTCTTTTAAGTAAATAATTCATTTTCATGGTTATTTGCTTAATTGAAATAATATTTAAGTCGTATTCATATTTAATATCCAGGTTAGTTTTAGATTTATTTGCAAGTAATATATTAAGTTAGACAGATTAGCTCAGTTAGTTAGTTCCATTATTCACTTGCACAAAGACCCCATCACCAATATTTTTCCTTACTAGGAAACTGGTCCTATAAATCCAGTTGGAACCACCATCCCAAACGGATAAGGAGCTGTTCTAAGGTCCGGACCAGGTAGTTTTCCCCCAATGTTTGAACCAAAGATTTTCGAGGCTTCAATAGACTTGTAGAATGCATCTTTGTGACATGTCTGACGGAATTCTTGTCATCGCTAGTAGGGTCTAGTCAACTCTCTGTTCAATAATTTGCATTGACATCATTGTCTCTATGTTTTGTTTCATTTCTGGGCAGTGATTGGGTCCTAGCCTTGGAATTCAACCTTAAATATCATAGTCGTTGGCATAACAATGGCTGAAAAAGGCCACAGTCATAGTCAGGCAGGTTCATGGGAGAAAATAGGACCCACAGTCACTTGGAGGGCTTGGAAAAGGAGTGATTGGGGCTTTAAGAGCTTGAATTTCCAAGTTTCCTTAGGGGTTGGTCACCTGGAAAGGTGGGGTAGCTCCTGTTTGTTCTCTTGGTTGTGTGGATGATTATTTTGTTTGAGTTTTGTAGGTTCCACTTCCTTAAGGTGACCTAGGAGGTTGAATCATATAGTAGCCTCTCGTCACATTTTTACCCCAGAAAATCAGTTAACTTGGGTAAATGTGGGAGGATGGTGTTACATTTACCTTCATAATAGAGTAGTTTGTGTTGAGCATCTATTCAAGAAATAACATTCCAAACTTTGATGAGTTATTGTCTTTATGTGTTCGAGAATAAACAATATTAAAGACAAAATATTACATTGAACCCAATGAAAAGTCTAAATCTTTTATTGCTAGATTCAAGAAGAAGAATGGAAGGTTTGGAAGGTTTGAACTTCGTCAAAGGCACAATAGAAATAACACCAATCAACCACATGGAAGACCAGATATGTCCAAAGTACAATGCTTTGAATTCAATGAGTATGGACACTTTAAAAGAGATCATCCTAAGGAATCCAAAAATATGAAGAATGACAAAATGAAGGAAAGGATTGAAGCTCACATTACCGAAGAAAATGAAGAATCAGAAAAGAAGCCGCATAATGAAGATAATAAAAATGTCTACTATTGAAGATCTCCACTCTACTAGGTTTATTAGCAGATTGTTTTTCTATTTTATTAGAAGATGGTAGTTAGAGTAGCTTGTGCAGTTAATTTTGTAGAAGAATCTTGGATTTTACAAATTATGGCGTCATGGAAAGAAGCACGTAGCATTGGAAGGATTAGATTCAATTACATCTTATTGAAAGAAATCATCTTGCAAAAGCAAGGATAGAAGGATTTGGAGCATTCAACAATTCACACTTCATGAAACTACTACTTGGCATCATGTTATAAATGCAGTCATTTAGCAAGAAGGGATCACAATGATCCATGAAATTAATTATTAGAAGAAGGTTCTTCATCACATGGAAGAACTATTGTAACATGGCAAAAGTATATTCCACTAGAAGAAAGCAAGCATCGAAGAAGAATATAGTCAAGTTGCAACATGAAGGTATAATTGAAGCACCTAAGAAAGGAGTCTCATCAAATACATTATATTCAAGAAGCAGTTCATTCAAATGAAGTCAACCAAATGGATATATGAAAGGAAGAGGTATGAATATATTTAGAAAAAAATATCTTCATTAGATGGTAGATTCATGTCTTTAGAATTTTTTTGTAAGAAGGGTTGGATGAAGAAATATACTTAGAAGCATGAGCATGGTACATCTTAATTAAAAATTGGATGGGACAAGAACTCTTACATATGGGTATTCAAAAAATAGAGGCATGATAGATGAACAAGATAAACATATGATATGGTCTCTTGAAATAAAGGAATTACAATTTCAAAAGGAGCTACAATGACCTTGATATGAAATAGAAGCTTGGTAACTCATTCTAGAACACATTGATTGATGTTTGAAAAATGAGCAACATGAAGAAAAATTCTAAGATAGACCATGCAAAGGGATGTTGAGATTAGAGGGATTAAGTAGAAGAATTTGAAATCTTGATGAGAAAAGGCCATCATGATTTGGTAACTTTGATATTTATTATTTTGTTTGAAGATATGACTGGGCTACCTGGAAAAAAATATTGCAAAAGTATGGGCTAGAGAAATAACATTTAAATATACAATTTGTTGATCAAACTCAATTCAAATATTACATGGTTTAGGTGAACAACATTGCTAATGACTTAGAGGAATATAAACATGTACACTACAACAACATAAAAATATATCCTGTCATAACTTTAGTTGGTTGGTCATGATGGATTCGATGAAGTTCACTTCTTAGTTGAAGAAAAGGAGCTATAGTTAAAGTTTACATTGATTAGTTTGAAAAGATACATTTGCTAACGAAGATACTACAAATTATGGTTGATGGAAAGTGATGAATAAGGTTAATAGTCAGAACCCTATTACAAAGTTAGATTGAGGAAGAAGTTTGGCTCCATAACATCTAGGAAGGTCGAAGCTCAAAAATGATATGATGATGCTAGAAGAAGGAGCCCTATAGATACTACTTAAATATATCCACAAAAGAACATGTTGTCGATGAATGAGGCAAAATATGGCTTATGGTTGAGTCTACCTAGTTAAGGGGGAGCAAGGATCTACTCCCTATTTGAGAGATAATGAAGATTACCTCACTGATTGAGAGGGAGTGATGCAGGACATGATATTATCCATGCATCATGCACTAGACCAAGACTAGCTACCGTAAGACTTAGTGAAGGCATTAGTAAGGAGATCAGAGGATTAGATAAGAATATGGAATTGTAATCCTTAAGGATTTGGAATCCAATATAGGAAGTAGTCTTGTGGATCGACATTCTTTGAGGATCAAATAGGGCATCCAACATAATAGTGGTCGAAGAGGATATATATTCTTTGAGGATTGGACATCCAAGATAAGAATAGTCCTAAAAGGACATACATGGTGAACATATAAATGGGGCATGCGGCTCAAGAGGTTATGGTGGTGTCCATATGTGTGCCTCGCAACATTGTGCTCTAATCTAGTGGAGATATAGAGCTAGTTATTCAGGTCCTTGTTATATTTCTATTTAACAATTCTAGTTACGATGTTGATGCTTGAAGATGACTTCTCAATTTGACTCTTCTTATGAGAATATTTCAATTTGAGAGTATCCTTGTACCTAGTTGAGTAATTATGAATACCTCCCTAGTTAAGAGGGAGTGTTGAAAAACATAACTAGGTTCGGACTTCATAATCTTAAATGTACTTGTCTCATCATAAGTATTTCATATAAAAAACAAAAGAAAGAAAATAAATTTATTTTTCAAGCATGGGTTTCATGCTCAAGTAAAATTGTTTTCTAGGTCAAGCATAATCTTCTTGCTTCTTTAATTTATTGAGTTAAAATAATGTACTCCATGAGTTAAATTATTGTACTAGAGTCAAGTCCCATTTGGAATTTTGAAAGAAGCAAGATGAATAATTTTATTTGAGTAAAAAATGTCAATTTTGTCCCAAAAAGTCCAAGTCGGCCCTTCCTGGACATGTTGACCCTGAAAGGGACCCATTTGACCTCTTGGATGTGTATAAATGCAGTGCAACTTGTCCTCATTTATAGCATCACAAGCATGTTCGATTTCTGTGCCAATAAGAGAGAGAAAACTAGTGAAAAATTAAAGGAGAAGAGAAAAAGTCATAGGAGAAAGAGCGAGGATCAAAGGAGAGATAAATATTCCCTAAATTTTGTCACATGCGTGAAATTTCAGGAGTTCCAGGGGCTGAAAATTGCATACCTAGTTGCACGAACCAAAATTTTGTTGTAGGGGCCGAAAATCTGCAGTTTGACTAGTTTTGGGAGGCGTTGAGTTGAGTTGAATTTGACTTGTTAAAGGATCTTGGAAGGAGGGTTGACTTGGGTCTTGTGGGAGGTCTTGGCCTTAGTGTTTAGGTCTTGGATTTCTCATTTGTTCTAATTCTATAAGAAGAGAATATTTTATTGGGTTTTCCCCTTGGAGGGCTTTTTCCTTGGCTTGGAGCCTACGTCTTGTGTTCATTGTCTTTTTGTGATCTTCATGGTTTATGTTTTTTGGTAATTGTTTTATGAACACAACATAATAAAAGTAATAAGAAGGAAACATAACTTCACAAACAATTATTAAGTAATGAGAAATCACCCTAATTGTCGCCCTATTGATTTCTCAACAGTTAAAACGTTACTATTTATCATCACAAATGTGATTGCTATTTTGTTTTGATTCAAGTTTTGAATTTTATGAATAATAAAATTTTCAACATGGTATTAGATATTATAGTTAAAATTTTGGAAATTTATTCAAGTTGGTAGTCATGATTTTGGAAAGATTATTAATTGAGTTGAGAAGATAAGCAATTATTGAATTCAATTATTGTGTTTAAATTACTATGAAGTTGGATGTTAGAATTAGTTTTTAAGGGTATAAAATATAGGAAGATGTGTAAATGGAATCATCATCCAAAATCCATGTTATAGAGACTAAATTGGATAGAATGGATTATGCTATCTGGAAATACAAAAAGAAAAAAAATGTTGATGAAGTAAATTTTTTTGAAGTTAGTTAATGGCCAAGTTTAGAAACTAAGGAAGCACAACGGTTGAGCCAATTGTTAGATGCTCTTGTATCATAGTTCATATAGGTATCAAGATCAAATCACATTCAGTTCCTTGTGGTTTTTAGCCAATATTTTAATTGGCAATTACTATCATCCTCCATCTGAAAAAATTGGAGAAGAGGGGGGAGTTTCAAGAGATGTTGATATCCTCACTAGGTCTACTTAATACATGCACAAATGGGGAACTATATTTATCTTCAAGTGGGGTGGGTTAGCGGGGAAAGAGTAGCATCCAAGGGATAATGCACTATCTCATAAATGTAAATTATGGAATGAATATTCTATGTATATTTTTTAATTGCTAATTATATGCCACATTATCCTACAAATGATAAGTGAAAATAATATCAACAATATCTAGGATATTCTAAATAGAATATATAAAACCTTGAATCAATGATACAAATTACACATGTTGAAGGTGAAAACAACCTTAAGTATACAACATGTATTCAAGATGTGCAAAACACATGATTGTAGTTGGTGTCAAAGTTAAGGAGTACGACCTATGGCTATAGTCATTAATGGGAAAATTTAAGTATTTTAGTCATTTGTGATGGGATTAATAGTTGCAAGTAAGGTAGTTACTCTATAATTTGATGAACATGGAAGATAGCAATAAGAATTAATTCATGAAGGATTTTAGAAAAAACTAGCCGATTAAACATTTAGTATAAAATGAAAGGAAGATGATGGAATCAAAAGTATAAGACTCCATAGAATGGAGAATGGGCACATAAAAGTTAAAATATTGGAAAGGAAGGCTTATGCTTTTAATAGGGAACATTAGGGATTTTTGGGGAAAAAACATTAACATAAGAGAGGGAAATTTCTAAGCAATTATAAAAAACCATTCTTGGTGATAGGAATTGAAGACAATTCAAAAAAGAAACAAAAATAAAAAAGAGGTGTGTTTTTACCAGATTAATGATTTTAGACAAATTTAATAATGTGTTATGAATAATTAAAATTATGTGTCACAAGGTTCATGTCTTACAAAAAAAAGTTGCTTGATACGTTGAAGTTATGGTGTCGAGGTGAGTAAGTAATACTTAGAGATGAAAACACACATGGAATTTCCAAAGAAGGAAATATTTCTATAGTAGTGAAAGATAATCAAGTGAAGCACATCCGAGATGCACTATATTCCCATGTAATAAATAACCATATAAATTCCGAGTCAAAGGATGAAGATGACATTACAAGGAGAACACCTTGTAGTGGAAGTTTTTATGGAACATCCCTAAAAAATGTATCCCGTCTCTGTTGATAATGGAGGTTGTTAGTGAAAGTACATGAATGAAGGTTTTTGCAGAAGTTTTTACATCACTTTGCATAAAGTGCACTCAATAACATAGTGCACTAATACTAAACAAATGAGGTGCACCAACAATCATTATTATTATAAAAATTCTAAAATGTAATTTTTAAATTTTTAAAAAACATAAAACAAATATTGATGCACCATGATAAATTAAGAGCACCACTACGCTTATGAAAAAAGCGTTGGATCAACTTAGAACATTTGGTTATTCAATAAAAAATAAATTTAAAAACCAAAAAACCTTTTTTAATCATCTGAAAAACCTAACCACCGAGGTCCATGTTAAATAGGATGCACATGAAAACAATAATGTTGCACTTAATAATACTATAGCCTTAATTTTTTTTAACATGTATCCATAAAACCAAATAGTGTGCTAAGCATATTACCATGCACCAATGTGTTATAATGTATGGTGCCCCACAATAGGTTAAAATAAAAAATCACGTACTAGTGCATTCCAGTACCACTAATGCACTGGTGCATCTTATTTTCGGGAGCATTGCACCGAGGTAAAATAAAAAATAAAAGTAAAAAATTACATGCTCCCAACCAGTTACACAAGAATTGGTGTTCACCCTCCTATTTCCATCTCATTTTTAGTGTTCTATAATTCACCTTCATCAATTGTATAACATCTCTTATAGATTCCATTCATTTTCGAATTTTTGAAAATGATGCACATTTTTATTTTTTCTCTATGGGGCCAACATGCCTCCTTTGGTAGCAAGAGATCAAATACATTGTTTGTTACCTTCTTATTTTCAAATCATCATATTAAAATTTAAAATTGGGCTTAAATTTGGCCTTTTTAACATTTAAAAAAAAAAACTTCTATGTTAGGCACTTTACAAGCTTGGCTTGCCCCAAAATCGATGGTGCATCCTATGAATTTATAGGAATCACTTTTTTTTTTCAAATAGAAAAAACTCTGGATTATATAATGTTCCAGTTCATGTCATCTTCTTTATAAAACCTTACAGTGATCTCTGTAAAATATGTCTAATGAGAACCATACATTCCTATCAAAATTACAAAAATGCTATAACTGCGTGTTTGATCCATATATTTTCTTACATATAGTCATCAGGAACTACAAAAACAGAAAAATAAATGCTACAACGCTTAAAAACATCCATTGCCTATTGCAAAAAATTACTGCTGTAGTGATTAAAGCCAAAACCGGGATAGGTATTCACAGCATTTTCCACCAGATTCTTCATAAAATCATAGTCATATACCACAATTGATCCCTTCAATCGTAGCAGTAGTTGTCTTCATCAAAATGCCATGCCTGTGATCTAAAAAGTAATGGAAGCCATATCGTTTTAGCAATAATGCAATGATTATGAGAAATGAACCATACCTATAGCCCCTTGTCCTTTAGTATTTGACAACACATAATGCATAATACCAAAAACACCATTCAAGCCTTTTTTGGATAACCTGTCCACCTAGGAATTATTCTCCCGGTATATGTGCTTAAACTGAATGGTAGTGAATGTATTCCTTAAAGATTTTATGCGCTCCAGCCAATGCTCAAGATGTCCAGGGGAGAGCTTGGTTCCTCTATTCAAATGGTCAAGGATAACCTTCGAGTCACCAAAAACCCATATGTTTTCGATACACAGCAAAGAGGCGAACCAAAGTAAACCCCACAATGCCAATACTTCTGCTCTCATATTAGATCCTACTCCTCCATACCAATAAACCTTATAATAACATTGTGGTGAAAGCATCAGCCATGCACCACACCCGCATCTATTATGCTATGATGCACCATTTAAATGCCGCTATCAAAATGCCATGTGACTATCACATTAGAAAACACAATGCATCACTCAAAACTATGCACTAGAATGGTAGGTGTGCATTGTTGATGCAATTGCCTTAGAAGAGGCATTTTATTTACAATTAACCCATTAGCATGATATTGATAATAAATTTCTCTAGAGCACCACACTGCACCCCACCAAATATTACAAATTAGCAGAGTGGTGCATCTGGAATGCCCCGTGGTCGATGCTCTATCAAAAAAGAATGCACCGGTAAAAAATGCATCAGAGCTCCAAGGAACATGGAGTACCAAACTTACTAGTGAATAGTAATTGTGTGTATCATCTTAGACGAGTGACCACAAATCGGTGCATTATAGAAAATACACTGCAATGGATCCCTCCCCACTCTACACCACATTTAAAAAAACAAGTCTGGCGATGTGTTTGGTGGGATACCCCATGACCACTACATTATAAAAATAAAAACCTACTACTGAAAATATGGAGTGGTGTTCCAAGAAACATGGAGCACTAAACCTTACCAATGTAAATTAACAAACTAAACCTTACCAATGTAAATTAACAACCAATATCATCTGAGACGAGGCATCACAAACATGTGTCTTATAGAGAATAAATTGCATCGGTGAAGCACATAGCATCCTACATGAAAACTATTGAAAAGATTAGCATAACAGTATGTCTAGAGGTATGCACTACTAAAAATACGAGTGTGAATTAATGGTATGTCTCATCTTAAAAGAGACATTTCCTTAGCATTAGGCTCACTGAGGTTTTATAAAGAATCAACCACTCTAGTGCACCTCATTGCACTGAATAATGAGGAACATAATAATGCATTTAGTGAATAAAGTAGCATCGACACACAAAATTAAATAGAGCATCATGAAAGTATGGTGCTTCTTTTTGATATAACACACCATTAACTGTGCATATTATATATTAAATCCTGGATTAAGTAATAAACCACATTAATTTTTTAAATATAAATTAATTTCATTTTTTCATAAATAGAAAATGCTTGTATATATGTTTATGTGTTTTATAATTTCAATTTGTTTTATCTATATATATGCGCCTTAAAAGAATTGTATGTGAATCTTAGATGACGATGTTAAGTGCAAGAGTAGTAGTAATTGCAATAGGTTAACACATACAAGTTTGTACATGAGTGAGACAAAAAAGAGAGGGAGAGTGAGAGGATCCCTCATCCTATTGTACCTCAAACTCACTCCCTTTTGAGGAATGTTGACCTCCTCAATTTTCATGAGGGGGTTACATCCCTTATGGGAAAATCTTCCTTTTTACAAGAATTGATTTGTCACCATGATCATGCTAGGTAGAAATTCGAGCTTGGTATTGATTTGTATCAAACCCAAAAAATACGATATTTATTTTATCAACAAGTTATCTAGGAGGGGGAAATTTTTGGCACCATTTCCTTGATCTATTGCATAGAATTGTATGAAATATCCAACTAGCATATGTGCAAATATATGTCAATGCAAACATTATTCTCTGTGCTATGGTTAGCAGAGAAAATTTTGATTTCTAGGCCAAAGAGGATAATCTTGTCCTCGATATTGTATAGTACCTGTATGCGAGGGAAGATTTTATATAATTTCCAAACATACTATTTACTCTGGATTAAAAATCAAATGATTGAAGTAATATTATTTTTATGTTTTGATAAATCTAGTTGGAGATTCTTTTCTTATTTAATGCATGTGTAATTGATTGTAACATTTTCTTTGACTTATATAATTATTATTGTCTATTGTTTTGTATATATTTGCACATATTTTGGGGATGAGCCTCCCCAATAGGACCAGGAGATGGATAGGACAAACAATAGCCTCCAGTACATAGAACTGACATGCCCCACATGCTAAATTGTAGATTTTTAATGGAGGTGGTGGATCACATATGTGGTTTGATTGTTAGGTGGCGAGTGGTACTTGTACATGTTTAAAATATCTTACAGGACCTATAACTATCTATACATTTGTGATCCTTCCTCTTGAAATGAAATCACTAAAGGTTGACGGATGACATTCATTCTGCTTCACCTACCTCATATTATAAGGATGATTTTCCTGATCCTCCACCACATAATTAACCACCATTTGGTCCTCCATTAGACCAAACAAAATTCCCTCCAGTATTCCACCTAATTGATCAATATCCCATCCATCACCCAATCCTCCACAATACCAATCAAGATCCCCTCCACCAAACTAACCAACATCTCCTCCACCACCTAGTCCTTCTTCTCTTCCACCTCTTCCTCCAAATGTGTCCCTAATTGCATCATCCAACAATATTCCTCCTCTTCCATATGTGTCACCAACTACTCCCCCAAATGTATCCACTCACTGCTCCCCCCTCCTCCTCTGCACCTACTACACTAGATAATGATGATGTGCACACTATATTCGAATAAGGTGCTATACTTGATCCTAGTGGAGAGATATACTAGACTCTAAGTTTTTCACGGTTATCTGACATGGGTATTGATAGACCCTCTACCTTTAGTAGTGAAGGAACTAGTGCTTGTTTTCCTAGTGCTTTGGAATATTTTTCACTATCAGTTGGTCCACATTTTTAAATATAGTGTCCCATTCCTATACTTATTTACTATTCCTCTTATCACATTTTCTCATACTCTTGAAACTAAGTATCATCACAAGCTTAAAGAGATATAAAGTTTTTTATTATCATAGTTTACTTTGTTTTTGATGAATGACATAGGATTTGGACTAAGCAATGATTAGTTTAGTTCTTATAAATATTATGAAGTGACATCTACGGTTAGTATACATGTGCAAATACGAGATAAAATCAAATACATGGGTTTTGTTACTGACACACTCTATATTGATCCTTGTTGTTTGGAATGTGACCATATCGACCCCACAAGCCTCTAGCTCACAAAAAGTGTCCTAGTAAAATTGTGTGAAGTGGAAATCAGAAACGATCTTCACACATGAGGCCAAATTTAGAGATTCCGTGACATGGGTTTCGTGCACAATGTGCCCAATTAAGTGATGTAAGAGAATGTACCCCCTAAAAAGTGTGATTTTGGAGATATTGAAATTTCTTCAAACTGGATTTTTCCTATTATAACTTTTTTCCAAACCACATGCCAAATGGAGTGCCCAGTCAACAAGGAGATCAAATCAAGTTAAATGTTGGGCATGTGTTATATTATTTGCACGACTAGGTCCATGCAATATTCAATGCACCGTTGTTACACATTTTTTCACCATGACACTTGACTGTTAAAATGGATCTCTCGCCATCCATTAACATGTTTCAAAGCACTCCCTTGCAAATCAATAACCTAAAACCCTTGAAGAAAATATGAATTTTGGGTAACAAGGATTTATAACCTGTTTGATATAACCTGCGCGCTTTTCCTAGGAAGTTTCCGTGCTTTCGTAATTTCTACCATTGAAACCTACGCATAATTACACTTTGTCTTCCATTGCAGATTGCAAAAATAACTCAATGAAAAATAAAAATAAAAAGTGAATTATAGAAGCCTTGTTGGGAAAATATATCCCAACTGAAAGCTTCTACGTCATATCTATTCGAGCCTTACCCCTCACATCATGGAGCTAATTCCATTTCATCAAGGAACCCTAGTACCACTATTAGTGGATCTCATCATTTTATTATGGATATGAAACCTCCTCTTCTTGGCATATAAATTGACTACATGCTAGAGATTTAGGAGAGTTCACAAAATCTAGACTTATGTAGTTGGATTTAGATTGGGAAGCTTACCATCCAAGGAGAGGGTTAGAGGCATTTGGGAGGAACCTCATGACATCAAGGCATAGGTTGTAAGGCTCTTATTTATCCTTGAAATAATACAAATGAATCCTTTTTTCCATTGTATTATCTTATTGAAATGATGAGTGATTTATGTTCCTTTTTTTTATTCATTAAGATGATAACAATTTATAATCTCCTTGATCATTATATTAAGCTTGTTTGAATTATTATATTGCATATGCCTTTGATCTCTTTTATGTTTGTGATTACAGGTCTTTTCAAGCATTGAGGAGCTGCATCGGGACAAGGCAGGGATCTCCATCAAGCATTTCAAAAATAGGTAAGGGTTCCATTCTCCTTCTCTTGTATTTATGATTCAAACGAAGTAGGATTAGGGAAAGAGCTATTCAACTGTCTGTTTTTTTTTCTACTTTTGCATAGGAATCTAGGGATATTGCTCTTGTCCACAAGAGGGATTAGTCCACATAAAAAATTGGCGACCATATTGGGGAACGTATTCATTCTCTTCCTTTCCCTTGATTTTTCTTTCTGATTGTTTTTTATTAGCTTTATCTGAGTTTTAGAAAACTAGTGAATTTTTATATCCTCTAGTTTGATTGCCTTGATTTTATTTTTTCTTGAAGCTTTCTTGATTTGTGCAGTTTCTATTCCGCAACAGAGTGAAGATCTACACAGTTTTTCTTCAGAAACTGTGCGCATGTGCATTGGACTAAACTGTTAGCCTGTGCAATCCTTAGAAATTTTTGAAAAAATAGATTTTCTCTTTATAAGAGTCTGAATTTTGATTTCTGTTAACTTTTTTGAATGCCATAGTGAAGTCTTGTTGAGAATCAATCATTTTCATAAATTTAGGTAGGGTTTTATCTAGATTGTTTGCTGATTGATCAAGAAAGAGATTGGTTGATGTTAGATTATTGTTTCCCAATATTTTTTCTTGCAAAGATACCAGGTTTAGTGAATAATTTGGTTATTTGTGAAAGATCTTCTAGATTAGTGAAGGTGGGGTTTTCTAAAAAAAATTAGTGTTTTGTGAAAGTTGTTTTTTTTACTAAATGTAAAATGAAAACCATTTTTTTTCAAGTATTTACGTTGTTCATAAATACACTGTAGACATCGTTAAATTAATGGTATTCAGTAATACAAATTAATTTCAAAGTTTTATTGATTTTTCCGTGCATTTTGAAGAATTGTGAGTGATTGCTTGTAAAAGGATATTTTATGGTTACTTGACTTGTTTTTTTTTTTCTAAGTTAGTTTAATCTATTAAGAAAAGAAAAATATTTTACAGCTGGGCCTCAGCCCTATCTTTGCCTATGAGAGAGGCATATTCGGCAAAAAATGCACAAAACAGACTGCCCATGATGGGAAACCAGTCCATACCTGACAGAAATCTACCATACTGCCCATGCAGGGGCGACAATAATGAGGTCCATTGTAAAGTTCCAAGTTGATAACTGAAAAACTAAGACTACTGAAATTTAAAACAGGAAAGACAAAAACAATCCCATCCACATGGGAATCCTGAATCAAAAGACAAAAACTGATGTAAAGACTAAGCATCATGCTGAGGAGAGGTTTCCTCTAGGATAAAATACCTGTAAGCCTCCATACTATCTTCTTCCTGTTGCTTGTCCGCACCTGGGTCGTCACTTTGCTTGGAGCACTTAACATTGGCCTTCTCCTCTCCCGCAAGTGCTTTGTCTTTATCCTTGGGCTCCTGCTGCTGTGGCTTGTCCAATTCCTGAGCAAGAACTGAAGAAGCTCCTGTCTGAAGCTCCCTGGGAACATCTTTCTGGGGTTCTTCCGTGAAGACAACCAAAATCAAGGCAATGATACGGGGCCTATTCAATGAACAATTAAAGAAAAATTGGGTTGTTTGAGGAGAGTTGGAAGACAAATTGACAGGGGGATGTTGAGCAGGGTTGACATGGTGGAATCTCCCTCGCCCACTGCGAGTATATGGATATCTATCAGAAAAGTATTCCGAGGAAGGTGAGGAGGAATCTGATTTGGAGGTGGAGGGTGTGTGATGGACTTGGCCCCTGGAGTTTCCTCTTCGACATCTCATGCGATGTCTCAGGCGCGACATGGTGGAGGGCGAAGACGAAGGCGACAAGGGAGGCGGATTGACAGAGTTGGACAGGGAGAGGAGAAAATCCAGATTGACAACAACTCTATTGCAGTGGCTTGTGCGGGAGAGGTTGAGCTCGTCACCAAGATCAATACAATAGCTGAGATGGCTTCGTTTGCTAGTGGTAGTGTGAACGCAGGGTTGCACTGCCAAGGCCGAACAAATTCTCTGCAACGGTGGTGGAGGAATGTCTGGACCTTGATTGCCAACGTCCATCTTTAAACTCTGAGTGTCTCTATCTCGAGGCTCTCCCTGACTTGAAACCTCATTAAATTTCGCAGCAGTGATGTGTAGAGCATTCATAACGAAGGATCGAGCGAGCGAAATGGAGTGATCTCGACTACGGCTGGGCATTAATGTTGTGTGGTTTAGTGTGCCTGGAATGATCTCGACTTGAATGCCTATATGGTGATCGAGCTAGCTTAATCTAATGGCGGGATCGTGGGTGGCCAAGTCGCTTCCCCACTTGCTGTACCCACGTCCCATCATCCCCTTTTCATATTTTTGCACCCACATCCGGGATGGTTACTTGACTTGTTAAGCGAACTGTAATTTTGATTTAATTTCTGCAATTGAATTGTTTCAAAGTGAAATTGGCATTGTGTGGAAATAATTTTATTGGAATCTGAGTTTTTGCATTTCATTTGAAAATAAAAAAGACTCTTACTCTCCCATAACTAGAAATTCATTTAATGAAAAGGTTACAATTTCATATTTGACTGCATTAGAGTTTTTGAGTCCGATCAGAATATCATCAGTTTCACGTCCATAACCCACTGAGTAAACATCAACTTAATAACACAACATTAATAAAATTGATTAGAATTTTTTAATTTTTAGGGCTCTTTCCACTTACATAGATCAGGTTGTAGGGCTTTGGAATAGGGAAGTGAGTTAAATTACCAAACCATAAAAAAATAGTAGAATCTTGTGGTAGGGAGTAAATGCATTTATTGCAATTTTTCTCTGGGAAGATCCTATTACAAGGGATTCAAGCACGAGATCATATCGGACCCAGTGAAGTGATCATACCCCCTTCATTGGTTACGGTAGAGTGGTTTTCACACATTACAAATCGTGTCGAAAGGTACTTGGGGTCACTTAGAAGTAAACCTCAGATTATCCATGTTGAGGAAATTTCAAGGGGATTGAGATTTTTTACTCTTCCCTTGCATGTATGTCCAATCTGCATATGTCCCCCCAGGTTAAATTGTTGTCGGTGGTAACCTTAGTAACCATAATCTTAGGGCTATCTCCTGAGGTGAAGGTAGAGGGAAGGTCTCTACTATACCTGGAAAATACGTGGACTAGACTCACTTGGACCTTTTGGAGGGAAATATTCACTCGAGATAGCATAAGTGGAGTTACTTGCACCAAATTGTTTCAATAAGCAGGTTGTCAGGGTAATTGGTTCCGTCTCCTTTATCTATATATAATTTTCACCTTGATTTCCGTGACATTGGATTTCATCACCAACTAGTGGTTTCGCTGTGAAAAGGCTGTTTGTGTGGTTTGATTCCTAGATTTGATAGCGTGTTTTATTTGTTTGTTTTTACTTTTTAGAGGGCTTAAGTGTGATTTTTTGATATTTTGTGAATTATTAATTAAAATTCATCGTAGGTTATTTACCAAGACAGTCATAGAGAATGCAAGGTAAACCCCCTGAGTATACACCAAGTCAATTGGAAACAAATAAGGTTGAAAGGTCAAAATCAATAGGATCTGGGACTTAAGATAAACCTAAAACAGATACCATTGTATAATTTGAAACTGAAGTCAATAAACCTCAAGAATTTGAAGCAAAATTAGTGCAATATGAACCAGTAATTACTGAAGTTGTTATATGAGAATCTGATATTGGTGAAGTTTGAGACACTCAATTAACTTAGCGATAAATTTCTGAAATTGAGTCTGATTTTTTAGAACCTAAGTCTCCTTTACATGTTATAGCCCCTATTCCTTCTCCACATTCACCCAAAAAAAACTTATTATTACCGATAATCCACCTCTTGGTATCATTAATATCAAAGATATTACTGCAGGTGAGCAATACGAAACTCCAAGTACTCCAATTTTTACCAATGAACAGACTGTTACTCCAGACCTTCCTATTTCTCCTTTTCGACCATATCCTTGGTATTTCACACCTTTAAAATTTTTAGGTGAAGGTATTCCTCATTACCGCACTCCTTATTACTCTATCCCCGAATTTGATATGTTGGGAATTATTTATGGAAGTATGCCTATTGATGCATCCATGTTTTCAAGCTGTCCAGAATCCTAGTTATATGGTGGTCCGTCAGTTCCTCCTGGATATCAGTTACTTTCTATGATTTTTTCAGGAGCTTCTCCTTCATCTCAAATTTCTACTATGTCAGCTGGTATATCAAATTCTATTGCCCAAGGTTTGACGCCAGACCAATATGTCAATATGGTTTACGGTAGTGTAGTTAATCCTCAAGTTAACCCAACATGTGGTTATAATCTGCCTGGGGGGAAACCACCTCCACCTGGAGGGAAAATTTTTGCTGGTCATATCCTATGGTTGGAGGACAACCTTTAACTGGAAATTATCAAATATATGGTCAGCTGCCTCAAGCTGGTTTAGGTCAACCCGTTGTGTCATAACCCTTAGTTGGTACTCCTTATCTAGGGACGAATACCATTTGGAACCCTTAGTTTGTTCAACAAACTTTGAAAGTTACTCCACAGGTACCAATTTACCAACTTGTTCAACCTACTAGACAAAATATTCAGTCAATTCCTATTCAAGGTATTCTGATTCAAATCCAACAAGCTATTCAGGGGATTCCTCAAGTTAATCCATGAATATCTGTTGAAAAACCAAGTCAACAACCTAGTCCAAGCAGTCCACACAGTCCTGTCCAATCAATTGTACAAACATATGTTCAACAATCAAGTACACCTCAAACACCCATCTCGGGAGTATCTCAAACTTCAGTTCCAATTACCCCTCAAGTATCATTGCAGCCAATTACTCAGGCTATCGCTCAGTCATATGTATATCAAGCTAGTCCTACAATCCAGTCTATACCTCAAATACCTTTGGGGCAACCTGGTATGGGAATTCTTCAAACACCGTATTAAGGCCAAGATTTTCAAGGCCAACATTTTCAGGGCTAGTTCTTTCAAGGTCAACCTTATCAGAGTCAGTTCTTTCGAGGTCAAACTTTACAAATCCAACCCTTTCAGGCGCAATATTACTTGGGGTAGCTGGGCCAAAATTTTCCTTTCCAGAGTCAATCGTACCTTGGTCATACTTATCAGATTCCGTCTCAGCTCCAGTTTGGTATGGCTCACCCTAGTTATCCTGGAGGAATGCAAATCCCTGTTGAAATTTGGTTACCAGAGGACAGGTGGTTCCCTAAGGCTTTGATCTTTGGCCTAGGGAAAAGTGTGCAAAAGAATTTATTTTTTCTCCTAAAGTGACTTTATAATTTTTATAAAGTCAAATCTAATTTAAAAGTGACTTTAAGTGATAAAGTTACTAAAGTCTAATTTAAAAGTGACTTTAAGTGATAAAGTTACTAAAATCTAATTTAAAAGTGACTTTAGGTGATAAAGTTACTAAAGTCTAATTTTAAAGTGACTTTAATAAAGTCAATGTAAAATTAGAAAGGAAAAGTGACTTTGGAAATAAATGACTAAGTGGGTCTTTATTAAAGTGGGGTGAATTAAAAAATAGAAAGTGAGATTTAAATGAGCATTTAATCTCAACCCTAGATCTCAATCTATTTCAACCATTGGATTTAGGGAATCCCCAAAAGTCACTTAGGGTTAGGTTAAAGGAGGAAAAGGTCATTCATTCTTTCATGAGCAGATTGAGAGAAGGAGAGCAAGAGAGCAAGGGAGATTTCTGGGCAGTGAGGAGAAGGAGGCAGCAGCTTGGCACACATTCCAAGGCAGCGGTTCAGCAAGTCCGTACAGTAGAGTTTGGCACACATTCCAAGGCAGTTTTTGGCATGATTTTCTAGAAGACCGTACAACAGCTTTTTGGCATGATTTCCAAGAGGCCGTACAGCAGTTTGGCTCAGTTTTCGAGGCAGCAGAGGGCTGTTTTATTTGGCACGAATTTCTAAGCAGGCCGTACAGCAAGTGGCTTTCCTCTGCATGGAAATCGAGGTAGATTTCGTACAGCAAGTTTCTGCTGTTCTTTTGGCACAAAAATCGAGATCTGTACAGCAACATTTATTGTTGTTTTGCACAGAAATCGAGGAGGTCGTACAGCTGCATTTATTGCAGATTTTCTGGGCATAAAAATCGAGGAGGCCGTACAACATTTAATGTTGTTCTGTTTTGTTGTTTGCACATTTTCCGAAGCGGTGGTTAAGCATGGAAAACGAGATAAGTTGTAAAGTTTACTTGTTGATTTTCTGAATATTTCTCTCACTGTAAAAAGCATTTTTTCCAGAAATAAGAAGGAGCTTTCGAATTGGTTTTCCCCAAGAGTTGTAGGGGGTTTTTCCAGGGTCACCTTGACCAAAAATCACTGTGTTATCATGTGTTGAATGGCTGTTTGTATCTGTTGATTTTTTATTTCTGCATTTTCCAGCATTCTGAAAAATTTCCAAAATTTGTGTTTTCAGCAATATTTATTTTCCAGCTTGTTGAATGTAAGGTTATGGGAAAGGGCATTTAACAAATCGGAGAAATAAGGTGAAACTGAAGACCGGGGTGGGAAATAGAAAATTTCTACATGGTATCGGAGCTTGAGTGCTGAAGTGCAGTTTGGGACAGCAAGGAGAAAAATACAGCCTGCTGATTTTTCACTCAGAAAATTCCAGCAAGCTGATTTTTTCACAAACATAATTTTTATCTTTACTACAGCAGTGCTATTTTTCAGTTTTAGGACAGCAGGATGTCATTGGGATTGAGGGTGGAGGATAGGTTGGATGGGCATACCAATTACAACGTTTGGAAGGAGAGAATGCAGAGTATCTTTGAGGAGGCAGAAGTTTGGGATATCATGGTTCATACCACACAGCAGCCTGTTAATGTGCCTACTGATGCTACTCAGTTGGCAGCATATAATAGGAAGAACAACAAGGGTAAGAGACTGATTCTAGATGGAATCAAAGACCATTGCATTCCTCATGTGAGAGGAAAGATAAATTCTCATGAGATGTGGACAGCATTGTCCAATCTCTACCAAAGTACCAATGAGAACCGGAAAATGGTCTTGAAGGAGAAGCTGAAAACCATTAAGATGGGTAAGGCTGATAGTGCAGCTGGATATCTCACAAAGATTACTAATGTGAGAGATGAGTTGGCAGCGATTGGAGAGGTCATTCCACCCACTGAGTTGTTGTGGATTGCAGTGAATGGCCTCCCCAGTTCATGGATGAACTTTGCTAATGGGGTTTGTGCACGTGAGACCCTTCCCACATGGAGAGGTTCTGGGATGATTGCATTCAGACAGAGATCAGGAAAGGTCAGCTTGGGGCAGCCAAGCCAGTTGAGCAGGATGAGGATGAAGCACTGTTGGTAGGAGGCAAGAAAGGCAAAGGGAAGAAACAGACTTCCACAAATAATGGTGGGGGCAAAGGCAAAGGTAAAGGTAAACAGGGTAACACACAGAAGGACTATTCCAAGGTGAAGTGTTGGAATTGTCAGAAGATGGGACACTATGCAGTTATGTGTCCAGAGAAGAAGAAGAAGAAGGGGAAGAACCAGAACATGGCAGCATCAGCAGAGGTTGAGGACTTTACAGATTGCTTTGACCGGGAGTTTGGGTTCATTGCGTGTGAGTCCACTAGTGCAGGATCACCTGCCACAGAGGTTCAGAGGGAGCATGCATTTCCCTCGACTAGCGGAGCATCTTCGGGTATCTGGTATGTGGACAGTGGGGCTTCACATCATATGACAGGAGTCCGTGAGTACTTCTCAGAGCTTTCAGAGAGTGGCACTGATATAGAGGTAGTACTCGGTGATGATAGAGTTGTTAGAGCAGTCGGTGTGGGAACACTGACATTTCAGAGGGAGTCTAAACCTCCCTTGAAGGTGTCAGATGTTCTTTATGTGCCAGGGATGAGGAAGAACCTCATATCCGTCTCAGCTTTGGAGGATAGAGGATATGAGGTACTATTCAGGGGAGGACAGGTGCTGATGTATCCCAGGGGCACTCCAGCTGATTCAGCTAGAGTGATAGGTGTACGCCATGCAAAGGTGTACAAGTTTGCATTTCAGCCCCTTTTGGCATTGAGCAGTAGTACCGACAGCAGAGCTAGCAGTTCTGAGCTGTGTGAGATTTGGCACCGCAGGATGGGACATATGTATCATGGAGCCTTGAGGACCTTGCGGGAGATCACTATAGGTGTGCCAGATTTCAGTACTGATCACTTTGATACTTGCATAGGATGTGTGTTAGTATGAATCTTTTGTCGAAGCGTACGAAAAAAGACCACTTTAGTTACACATAACTTATAGCCCTAACATCAAATGTGGCTGCCAATATCTTCAGATCTGCAGTTAGTTGATCAAGACAAGTGCTGCAAAAAACCAGATCTATGCATAGAAATACATTAAGCAGTAAAATCAAGAGTTTGCTCCATACATCCAATAGACAAGACAAGAACAATGTTTTTTGAAAGAATTTTTGTATTAAGGGCACCTGGGAGGAAAACAAGAAGGTGTATCCAATTCTCCTCAATGGGATGGGTTCTTGGAAGTCCTCAGCACTTCAGATCTAGAATCTCTCTCTCTTGTTGGTGTAGAAACCCAGACAAAGATAGAACTCAAAGGGAGCTCACACAGCAAATAATGTAGAAAAATGTGACCAAGTGTATAGATCCAGAGTGATCTAATAGGCAACAAAAGGTGAAGAATGGTAGGAAAAACCCTCCTATTTATAACAAAATGTTGGGTCATTCTAGATCTTGGTGCATGATTAAAATAACATTAACCAAATCTAGATCCACCTTTTATGGAATATTTTATTATATTTGTTGGAGGGAAAAGGTATTTGACTTGGGTCAAATCCCTTTATTTGTGAATAATAAATAAATAAATGATTTATTTATCATTTTAAGGAAGTGGTTGAGGGATGATCAAATAAATAATGATTTATTTAATTATTTATGGGTGATTTAGTCATATTTAACAAGGAATATTATTTAAATAAGATTTAAATAATTATTCCTAGAAAATAATAAGATAAATAAAGATTTATCTAATTAATTTCTTTGTTTTGGGTTAAACATGACCAGGAAAATCAAACAAATATAGGTTTATTTAATATTTCCTTTTGGGGTTTCCTGTTTAGACCATAAACAACCTAATAAATGTGTTTTATTAAGTTATTTTACATAGTGAAAGCAATTTTACTTAGGGTAAAATTGGTTTTACATGGTGTACTTGGGTCCATCTAATGATAGTAGGTTAGATGACCAAAAAATGGTGTAACAGATTGCCCCCCAGCGTGCGAGTGTTAGGAGAAAATCGTATGACCGAAGTACGTTGTAAGAACTCAATCACTAGACATCAAAAGGGAAGTCAGAGAGAGAAATGTGAGGTAGACTAATGTGCTGAAGAACTAGACCCTGAGGAGACGAGACTTACAGGTGCAACAAGTCTCTTTTTATGAGAGGTTACTTGTGCTAAAGGCGGCGGGGGAGGCATACCTATGCCCACCGAGACAAAGTACAAAAGAATAGTGTGTCCAGTAAACAAGGGACCGAACCATAAAGTACAACCGGCATAAACATGAGCCAGATAAGAATACAATGAGGAATCCCACATACATGCTGTGCCTGGGATAACAGCCAGGACGTATACAATAATATCTGAGTACATGAGATACAAATACAACCCAAATGCCCCCTATAAGCGGGGAAGGGCTCACAAAATCTGACTGATACATGCAAATCAAAGAGGCACTGCAAGCAGCTAAGGCCGACATCATCAAATATATGGAGCTGCATCGAAGGTTGCAATGAAGAGGTCATCCGGGTATGTGGGTGGCTACCTGCAGGGCCACCCCCTCATGAGGGCTGAGACATCTAGCACACACTCGGGAATCACCAAGAGCTGCTGCTGCATCACTGAACCATCAAGTATATACGGATCGCGATCATGCTAAAAGGAGTTGGAGTGGAGAAAAAATCAAGTCAAAGGGAAATGAGAGATCCCTTTGCCGGATCCAAGGCACCGAACAAGAATGGAAGATGGAACCAAGGTACACCGCCCTCTAGACCTGTCTTCTGGAATGAAGGAGCTGATGTTGATAGAAGGAGGTCTGCCATAGGTGAGGAAATGAGAGATCCCCAACTAAGGCACGAGAGAAAATAGTAGAGCGACGGACATACTAATACCAATGATGATGGTGGAATGGAGGGGACTGAGTAGCGAATGGACGACTTCCCTTGCTAGAGCATAAAGGGCATGAATGACATGGCAACGACTGACATAATATCATCAGGGATAAGGGACAGTGGGACTGGAGGCCATAATGTGCGACACAAGGGAGAGACCAAGCAATGAAGGATGGAGGACTATAGCGGGGTAAAAAGGGACGCGGGATAGACTCCATGAAAGCGATGATGACTGCACTCGGATGCTCTAAACAAGGGTGACTCGATGGTGCTGCCACACAATAAAGGTCCAATGGGGGACCATGAAAACATGAGTACAATATGGTAACTCACGACGAAAATCGACACGAACAAAGACAAGTAAGGAGGCAAAATGGTGCCCCAAGGACAAGTGTCGTAAGTGAAGAAATGTGATTTTAAGGAGAGGTGAAGTGACCCATCTTGGACAAAATGTGTCCTGGTGAAGTATCAAATCACAAAAAACTAACAGATACCCATTTGAGGGCTCGGTGAGAGCTTTCCAACGGTGCAGACGGTTTGTCAAACGGAGCTACGGTATGGTCGCAGCAGGCAAAAGAAGAAACAAGGGTTCTCTTTTAATAAGGCAGTTTTCCCTCCAAATCCACTCATTTTCTAGTGTTGCTATGGTGAATGTAGAGAGGAGAGAAGGCCCTAAATCTTGCGGCGAGCGTAGCGGAAAAACTGACTGTTGGAATCGAGATCCGTCAGTTGCAGGTAAGAGGCCTAACCTTACTCTTTCATTTTGATGGATTGAAAGTTCAGATTAGGGCCCAGAATCTCAGGAACAGACCCCCTTGCATATTTTCGGCCGGGTCGCACTTTTTGGGCCAAAATCTGCGACCTGGGACGCAGGTTTTGGGAAAAAAGGTGCGACTTGTCTCAGGATTTGGCAGAAAAGTGCGACCTGGAAGATGAGGGGGTTTTGGTGCTGTTGGATGGCTGAGAGTTGGGTTTTTGTGTTTGGTTACAGTATTCCCTATCTGTAGGCTGACAAAGATGATGTTTTTATGCAGATATGGCAGATATACGGGTGAAATGGAGAGAGAGAGACCTGGGTACATTACGGCCAAAGATCCAGGCAGATCAGGGTGTCCGTCATGTGTTGGCCAGGTTTGGGGTTCTGAAGTTTTTGGAGAACCCTTTGATGAGAGCTGGAGAGCCCTTGTTGGCCCGGATTATCAGTTATTGGGATCCAGAGCATGAGGTCTTTGTAGTGCAGGGGCACAGGATCGAATTGACAATCCAGGATGTGTATTTCCTGACTGGTCTCCCGCCACTTGGGATGGTGGGAAATACGCAGCCAGTGTTACCGCGGGGGCGGAACATCATGGAGTTTGTGGAGCGGCATTGTCGACCGGGTCTCCAAGTCAAAGGGACACGGATACCGATCGGGGACCTAGAGAGACTGGAGACCCGAGCAGTGGCCGCAGCGGTGCTGCGGATCCTGGGCAACCAGGCGTTCCATCACATCACTGGGGGGCAGATGATGATCGTAGAGAGTGTGTTGAGTGGGACCTACTATGGGTGGGCCCAAATGATGTTGGTGTCGTTAAAACGACAGCTGTCGCTTTGCAAGTGGCAAGTGAACCACAATTGCTCGTATGGGACTTGATTATGCTCCTTCTTTTTTGAGAAGATCCTGACCTTACGACCTTGTATATAGCTCTCAGATGGGGGCCCGAGAGAGCCCAGGATGCGCCGGTGGGGGCGACTACTGTGTAGAGGAGGATGAGGGGCGGTCGGACGGGTGTTTTGACCTGAGTTCTTTGCCCATTGGGATCAGATGCCGTTATACATAGACGACTATCCCTATAGTGGGATGAGTTATTGTGGGGATCCAGACCTACCACTTTTTCCTGGTCGAGTATGGGGACCCGATGGTAAGTGACAAGTAACTATTCTTTTTTGGGCATGTTAAAGTTAATGAATAGTAGATAGGGTACTGATTCATGTACTTTTGGTATGCAGATATAGCTCCAGTAAAACCGGCCGGATATATGGGACGACCGACAGCATCTGGAGCTGCAGGTTTGAGTGGGTCGAGAGCAGCGCATAATGAGGATGCAGCCGCCCTTCTGGAGGACATCCGCGGTAGATGCGAAAGGTTGCTGACCGGAGTGTCAGAGCGTGGGTGGCAAGACTTAGACGACCAGTACATAGAGCCATGTATTGGTCTACCCTCGGAATGGCGAGGTGTCATGCGGCGCATGGCGATGGCCGGTCAGGGGATACGTGATCTACAGGCTGCAGGAGCAGAGCCATTGGCTTGGGATCCGCCAGATAGTGATTAGGTGTGGGGCATGTGGTGCCCCCTAGTGTGTATGTAGGGGCAGGTGGTGCCCCCAGTTTTGAGTTTTTTGTAACATGCTATGGGCATGTCATATGTATCAGAGTAGATGGACTCTAAACACATGTTTTGCGACACATATTATGGATATGCATCTTGTTAATGATTATGATTGTTATTGTCTTGTATAAAATGCGTGTGATAAATGCCAATCTAGAACATGGTTTGCAATGCTATCTACATAGTGATTTTGTTCTCGAGGTACATGGTTGAAAGCTATGGTTTCAAATTCACGTATTAAGAGTTTCACTTGTAAATATCGTCTAAACAGCACAGGATTATGCACACGATAGACACCATTTATTTGCATGACAAGAAGTAGGGAACTATATGAACATGCAGATGGAGGATGCGATGAGAGAGGGCATCGGCTAAAAGACCCCGCACTGCATCGTATTCGGCCTGATTGTCGGTGGCAGGACCAATGCAGACCCCGTTTGAGAGAACAAGGGCATGCAAGGGGGTGAAGATGGCCCAACCTGCCGAGGGAGATTCCGGGAATAACGACTTGCACCATCAGCGTAACCGATATAGGGTGTGGACAGGAGGTCCTGCGGAATGGTGGTACAAGACAAAAAATGGGAGGAGGAGGAACAATGACGACAACGTGAGTGTATAGGAGACATCGAGTGGCAACTGCGGGAGGGAGTGCGATGGGAAGGATGGCTATGACTCATATACGAACTAGATGGCGGTATATGAGGGTTATAGGAGGAATGGCTGGGACTCGGGCTGCGGAGGTCAACGTGGATAGGGGTGGTGTTATCCCGGTTATGGGCGGGAAGGATGAGGTCATGGGTGGAGAGGGCTTCCAAGAGGACATCCTGACGGGAACAGAGGGGATGACGAGAGGAAGGGAAACCACATGACGCGGCAAAGCTACCTAGATCATCAGTATGGGAAGAAAGGCTAACATACGGATCGTCACGGGGGATGACAGAAGAACAGATAAACAAATGGTCAAAGGATGTTAAGCCCAGGGTGGTCACTGAAGGGGGGTCGAGCGAACCATCAGGGGAGGAATCCGAGGGAATGTTCTCCGAGGGTCTCATGGATGATGATAGGTAGCAAATGGTGGTGGTAGGCTCGGACATCTGGACATCAGGGGGGGGATGTCGATGGGAGCGGGTGCATCTTCAGATTGACCGGCAGCATACTGCGCAAGTATGGGAGAGGCGTATTGATTTTGTTCAACCTCATACTCTCGAATTACCTCTAAAGAGGCGTGGTAATGCATGAGGTGAGGACAATGGTGGGAATAATGGCCATGGACACCACACAGAGCACAGGGTTTGTTGGTGCGGATAGTCTTGGGGTTCTTGGTTATGGACGAAGAAGGGATGAAGGCTTCCAGGACCATAGACTCGGGGAATTCGACTTTAACCATGGGTTGAATACGGTGCAATTCAGGACAAGCATGGGTGGCGTGACCGACGAAATCACACAAGGCGCAAGGCTTTGCGGGTGGAGGGGGGGCCGGGTCAGTCGGGGTGGCCTTGTCTTTGGGTGCTCCCTTGCGAGCTTTTCCTTTCTTCCCGGGAGCCGTCACGACAGGAGAACGGTCCTGTGGAGGTGTTGGGGGCACAGTGGTAACGGAGGAAGTGAGGGGGACCGGTTGAACCGGTGTCAAAGCAAGGTAGGGTTTGGGGTGACCATGCGGGGTAGCGGCTGGAGGGTCAAGGTACCAGACGGGTATGCCCAAGGTCAGGTTGGGGAGAGAGAGGGTGGCCATGACGGGGACTGAATAGACTCCAGGGGGGGAGCCGGGAAGGGTATTTGACCAGCGGGATAATGACCAGGAGGGACGGCTCCGAGGTGGTTGAGGCCTGGGGGAACCGACCCAGGAGGATAGAGGGGTTCAGGGATGCCAGCTGTAGGAGAAGGGCCAGAAGGAGGAGGTCCGGCTGGCTGAGATGAAGGGCTAGGAGCGGGTTGCGGTGGGCGAGGTTGAGTCGGAGGTTGCTGACTAGCCGAAGCGGGTCGCTTAAGGGCAACCCGAGATGATTGCATCATGCAAACATTCGATAAGCTGGGATCAGAGATAGGAGGAGGAGGGAGACCAGGGAAAGTTCCAAGCAAAGAGGAGTCTTTGTAGACGCCGGGAGAGACACTGGTCAAGGAATCGACGGTTTTCTTATTGGCTACAGAAGAGATGGTCGTCTCAGGGGAGGTCCGAGACTTTGGCTCATGATAAGTCAACTGGTCGATGGTGACTATCTTTCCATTGTGAGGAAAAGACATCTTGCGAAAAACCGCGGATGGGACAGCAGACATGGCATAGGTGTAGCTTCGCCCCAAGAGAATGTTTTCGTCGAGAGGGGCGTTGATGACTTCGACGTCAACGCAAACAGTCTTGCCCGCAAGAGTGATAGGACAATTATGGAAGAGGCCAATGGGCTGGGAGGTGTGGCCATCCCACGCTCGAAGGGTGATTGTGGAAGGGGCTAATTTAGGAGAGCCGAGTTGCTTCCAAACCGAAGCGGACATCACACAGGTGGATGCCCCCTCATCAATTATACACCGAGAAACGTTAGCGTTCTGGATTTTGATTGGGATTTGGAAGGCTACGGAAGAAGGAAGAGGAGGATGCTCTGATTGATGGGCGTCGAAAACAATCATTTGGTCATCAGCAGGATCTACAGCGCCCACGGTAGATAGCAGAGCCTTCTTTTGGGAAGGGCACGACTGGAGGAGTTCCAATGTGGAAATGGCAGCAGGAGATTGCACCAAATCATCTACTATGCTATACGAATGAGCAGCTCGACCAGAAGCAGCATTTCGACGTAATGGTCCCTTAGGAATCTTGGTATGAACCTCAACTTTGGGTTGAAGGATATGTAAGGGGCCATTGGATGTTGAAAGAGGCTCTGTAGAACCGGAAGAAGGGGACTCGGGGGCAGATTGAGCGGGAGGCTTGGGGTATTGGTGAGACCGAGTTTGAAGGTGAAGGTCGATGGTTGGGGATGGATTAGAGTTCATCATGAGGATCTGGTAATCGGAGGAACCAGAAGGGGAAGGTTGAGTGGCGACCTGTCCATCAGGTGGTTGGGCAGCCACGAATCCTTGCTGAGGGAAAGGAACAGTAAACACAGCTGGTTGAGTAGTGGCCACATTAGGGGGAGCATGAGGGGAGGCATGTTGTCCTCGCAATGTGGCTTGAGACTCCCACATCTGCCGCATCTGTGGTAAGAGGGGACAATCGTGGGTGTAATGACCATAAACACTGCAACACGAACAAGGCTTATTTGTGCGAAGAGGCCTGTCCGGCTTGGGCTGAGTGCCCTGTTGCTGGTTAGCAGTGTTAGGGTCAATACCTTGAGGATTGGGTCCACGAGTACCAGGGGAAGATTGTTTTGGATTGACTCTCTGCCTTCTTTGAGAAGAAGGGGGATTAGTCACGCCCTGCTGTGCAAATACTTTCCCTGCAGGGGGCTGTAGGTGCTGTTGCGGGGTTGGAGGAGGCAAGGGAGGTGGAAGCGCATATGTTGGAGGAGCTGGGGCACCAGGCTACGGATAAGGGTAATGGTTAGGTTGGGAAACATTGAGGTAAGCAGGAGGTTGGGCAAAAGGATGAGGCATGCCGTATCCTGGGTACATGCTACCTGGAGGGGAAAAAGTGCTAGAGGTGCTGGCCCCTCCCTGAGGGAGACCATAGCCCATAGGAGGTTGAGCATACGGATGAGAGAGGGATCCAACGATACCATCGACGGAATGAGATGCCCCCGGGGCGTTAGCGCCTCCGGGCCTGGGGAGGTCAGGAAGGACGGTATAAACATAACCAGACTGCGCGTAGATCAGGTCATATTTCAAGGCTATTTGGAGGGCGGCTTCTTCGGTTTGGGGAAAATGGGAGGCGACATCTTTGCCAATGGGAGCTAAGAGAGTGCGAAGGAACCAGTCCATATACACCCGATCTTCGAAAGGGGGAGCTCAACATAAGCTCCGTCTTCTTCGCCATTCCTGGACATGAGTGGATAGGCGGGTCGAAGAGGTTTGCTTGAAAGAGGTTAAAAGATCCGTACCAGTATCGTATCGGAGAGGGAGTTGGAAATAAGATAAAAAGGCTTGGGCAATGGTCATAAAGGTGGTATGGGAAGAGGTGGCTTGGTCGAAATACCATTTAGAAGCTTCGCCTGTAAGCGTGCGTTGGAACAACCGAAGATGGATGGAATCATTGGTAATGGAATTGGAGGAACACCACATGTGGAAAGATCGGACATGGTTAGTTGGATCTTCTCCACCAAGGCCTTCGAACTTAGGGATGTCGGAGGGGAGCTTGGTTGGCATAGCAGGCCAACCAACATCGTGGTGGATAGGGTCATTGATCAACTGATTGAAATCGGGGAGGCTGAGGCCTGCGATGTACGGTAGCAAGGGTGCGGTCGAGGTAGTTCCTGTGGCGGTTCCGCTAGTAGTAGTTCCGGAATTAGGGTCGGGAGTACCGCTAGCGTTAGGCCCTAGACCATACATAGTGAAGGTGACAGGGGGAGAACCAGAAGTAAAAGGAGAACCCAATGAATCAGAAAAGGAGTCAGAATGCAGACTCGGAGGAGGACTGGCTCGACGACGGCGGGACGGAGCAAGTCGACCGACCGGAAACTGAGGGTGAAGGCCAAAAAGTTTCCGGGAGGTGCGCCTTGGGGGCACAATGGTGACAACACAAACATGGCACGAGGGGAAGAAGAATGACCGACAAAGGCAGGGAGGTGCAAAATCGAGTGATTACAATGTCGAAACAAGGGCAAAAAAGGTGCAGTGTCAATTGATTTTAAAGTCTTTGCCTGGCGGTGTAAACCAGGCTCTTCTTCGCTTAGGGTGAGTGTGTGGCGTGCGTTAATTTTAATTTTTAAACCCTTTTCATTTTGAGAGAAAGAGAAAAAGTGTGCTGCGTAACTGAAAATAATGCTGCAAAAATAGTATATAATGCTGAAATAACAGAAAATTAACAGCTACTAGTGCATCGATTCAACCCAAAAAGGCGGGTCTCTCAAAACTAATCTAAAAGAGGGAAAAAATCTAGTCAAAACACACTAAAAAGGGGCCAATAGATCTAGGGTCGAAAGGGACAGGGATCTAAAGGAGAAAGCTGCTGAAAAGAGGTGCAGATCACAGCCAAGAGGCAGAGGCAAGGTGGCTGGAAAAAAGGAGGAAATCAGCAAAAAGCAGAGAGGACAGGGAGGAGGTCCTAACAAAACTACAGGAGGTGGTTTGAAAGGAAGAAGAGCTGATTTAAAGGGACCTGAGAATGAGGTATCAGATCTGAAAAAGGGAAGGCTGAAACTCTGAAAAAATCAGACACTTGAAACAGCTAAAACTCTTCCACCAAAAGTGGAGGGTACTGAAGCCCTAGGGGGCTAGGTTCCCACTTATATGAGCAAAATAGATCAGAAACAGGTCCAAACGGGCAGAGACAGAGGCTGGAAAACCCTGACAGAAGCTTCAGCAAAACCTAGAAAAATTGCAGAAAAACAGCAGAAAAAAGCACAGGTCGCAGGTTTTGACCTGTTTTCCTGTTCAGGTCGCAGAAAAGGGGCTGAAAAGTGCGACCTGGAGTCCAGGTCGCAGTTTTTGGGCTGAAAAGTGCGACCTCCAACTCCGGTTGTCCCGGCGGCAGATTTGCGGAAAAGTTGCCGTCTCAGTTGCGGCTGATGTCTGTCACTTGCGCAATAGGGCCAGAAACACGCGGAAGCTATACATTTTAATGTTTTAGGGTTTTATGTGAGAAAAACAACATAAAAATAGGAAAAACAAAAAGCTGAAAAGAAACCACAAGTGCAGTAGTGGATATGCGAACACAAACCGACAGCGGTTGTAGTGAAAACCCATGTGGAGTCGCCAATTGTTAGTATGAATATTTCGTCGAAAAATACCACTTTAGCTAGGCATAACAAATAGCCCTAACATCGATTATGGCTGCCAATATCTTTAAATCTGCAGTTAGTTGATCAAGAAAAGTGCTACACAAGTGCTGCAAAAAACCAGATCTATGCATAGAAAGACATTAAGCGGTAAAATTAAGAGTTTGCTCCATACATCCAATAGACAAGACAAGAACAATGTTTTTTGAAATAATATTTTGTATTAAGGGCACCTGGGAGGAAAAAAAGAAGGTGTATCCAATTCTCCTCAATGGGATGGGTTCTTGGAAGTCCTCAGCACTTCGGATCTAGAATCTCTCCCTCTTGTTGGTGTAGAAAACCCAGACAAAGATAGAACTCAAAGGGAGCTCACCCAGCAAATAATGAAGAATGTGACCAAGTGTATAGATCCAGAGTGATCTAATAGGCAACAAAAGGTGAAGAATGATAGGAAAAACCCTCCTATTTATAACAAAATATTGGGTCATTCTAGATCTTGGTGCATGATTAAAATAATGTTAACCAAATCTAGATCCACCTTTTATGGAATATTTTATTATATTTGTTGGAGGGAAAAAGTATTTGACTTGGGTCAAATCCCTTTATTTGTTAATAATAAATCAATAAATTATTTATTTATCTTTTTAAGGAAGTGTTTGAAGGATAATCGAATAAATAATGATTTATTTAATTATTTGTGGGTGATTTGGTCATATTTAACAAGGAATATTATCTAAATAAGATTTAAATAATTATTCCTAGAAATTAATAAGATAAATAAAGGTTTATCTAATTATTTTCTTTGTTTTGGGTTAAACATGACTAGGAATAATAATTAAATTATGATTTAATTAATTATTCCATAAGGAAAATCAAACAAATATAGGTTTGTTTAATATTTCCTTTTGGGGTTTTCTGTTTAGACCATAAACAACCTAATAAATGTGGTTTATTAAGTTATTTTACATAGTGAAAACAATTTTACTTATGGTAAAATTGGTTTACGTGGTGTACTTGGGTCCATCTAATGATAGTAAGGTTAGATGACAAAAAATGGTGTAACAGATTGCCCCCCAGCATGCGAGTGTTAGGAGAAAATCGTATGACTGAAGTACGTTGTAAGAACTCAATCACCAAACATCAAAAGGGAAGTCAGAGAGAGAAAGGTAAGGTAATCTAAGGTGTTAAAGAACAAGACCCTGAGGAGACGAGACTTATAGGTGAAATAAGTCTCTTTTTATGAGATGGTACCTGTGCTAAAGGTGGCGGGGGAGGCATACCTATGCCCGCCGAGACAAAGTACAAAAGAATAGTGCGTCTAGTAAACAAGGGACCGAACTGTAAAGTATATGCTGGCATAGACATGAGCCAAATAAAAGATATAATGATGAATCCCACATACATGCAGTGCCTGGGATAACAGCTAGGACTTATACAATAATATCCGAGTACATGAGATACAAATACAACCCTAATGCCCCTATAAATGGGGAAGGGCTCACAAAATCTGACTGATACATGCAAATCAAAGAGGCGCTGCAAGCGGCTAAGGCTGACATCATCAAATATATGGAGCTGCATCGAAGGCTGCAATGAAGAGGTCATCCGGGCATGTGGGGGGCTACCTGCAGGGCCACCCCCTCATGAGGGCTGAGACATCTCGCACACACCCGGGAATCACCAAGAGCTTCTGCTGCACATCTCGCACATCTGTTTTGAGCTTGCTGATTTTTATTTCTACATTTTCTAGCATTTTGTAAATTTTCCAGAATTTGTGTTTTCAGTAAAAATTTATTTTCCAGTTTGTCGAAAGTAAGGATATGGGAAAGGGCATTTAACTATTTGGAGAAATAAGGTGAAACTGAAAACCGGGGTGGGAAACAAGAAATTTTTACAATCCCAACTGCTTAGGCTATCCTAGGATATCCTGGGTATTATCCTCCAGGTACTAGAATTATCCCTTAGGGTAATCAATTTTCACAACAAGATCCCAACTAGAAGCTAAAGTTCATTGAAACTTATATTTATCGGATTTTTATCGGCTAACAAATGATCCTATTTACTACTTCCCTTTTTGGATGGAAATTCCTACTAAGTTTCCCAGTGACATTTCGAAATTTGAAGGAAAATCAGGAGAAGACCGATGAAATCATGTCATGAAATATAATCTTTGGTGCGTGTCAAATTTATTAATCGATGATTCCATTAGATTATGAACTTTCCAAAAAAATTTAACCATTTCAGTATCAATATGGTACATTGAATTACCACGTGATTCTTTTCATAGCTTCAACACCTTATCCACTTCTTTATTGACACATTTTCAGTTACCATTTCGTTATGATACTGGTACTAAACTTTTGAATTCTTTAAAACAATCATGTCTATTAATATTTCCGATCATATACATGAATGGAGACATAGACGTCGTTTAGTTAAGGTTTTCATTCTAGATCATATTTTAGCTGAATGGTTTACAAAATATTTGCTTCCATTCATTACTGAAGATGTTTCTAAGGGAGGTGTTGTAACCGAAGAGAAAGTTATTTCTCTTGCCCAATATCTAGACCTTTTTACACACAACCTGGAACTTTGTATGATAAAATTCTGGATTTTCCTCACCTTGGTCAAATAGCCTCAAATCCTACAGGATCTCACGCCACTAATGGTGTGATCAGTTCTATTAGCCAATCTAAGAGTAAGAAGAAAAATTCCAAATCTACTCCGATTGTGACTTTACCAGATTCACCCAAAGGAAATCATTCTCCCGAAATTACTTCTGAGATTAATGATGTAGATTCATCTACTAGTAAGAATAAATCTTTCGGAGTAAAATAAAAGGAAAAGCTAAAGAAAAACAAAATACTTCCTAAGGAGAGAAATCAGATAAAATCGAACCATCTGATGAAAATAAAAAGCCTCGTTATCCTTGTATAATATGTGATGAAGATAATTACATTGAGGAGTGCCCTCATCGCGCTGAGGTTACTAAATTCATTAAAGGTTCACCCACCCTTGCTATTTTGAAGGATCCATTGCCTTCTCAAGATAGTAAGATGGTTTCACACAACCTTTCCTCTTCCTCCACATTGGCAGATATCATGATGATGTCCTCATAAGTTATGGTAGCCATGATATACAAGGATTATAGATCTAAGGGTCCTGTTGTAAATGGGAACGATACTGGTTCACCCAGTCAATCTTCCACATCAATTCTTCCTCCTTTTGAACCATTCCAAATTGAAAAACCTAATTATGACATGGGGATTTGACTGCCTCCTAAAGTTGTTCTTTGAAAGCCAGCTTTCAATTTACATGCGCGAGCTGCTTGTAGTTACAATATTGTTGAAGATCTTGCTATGTAACCTTCAACAATGTCGGCCCTTAAAGTGCTGCAAAGTTGTCCAGAAAAAAAGAAATTTGTATTGTCAGCAATAGGAGCTATTGATCCTCAGGATTATAATCTTGTTGTCTTCGATCTTGACAGTTATGTACCTAGACTTCGTCAAAAATAAATGTGTCTTTCACATGGTAATTGACAAAGGAGATTGTATGTGTATCATGTCTATTTCTTGTTGGAAAGAATTGGGTTTTGTAGCTATCAATAAGTCTCCCACAACTTTGAAATCCTTTGATGGAAGAGGGTTTCTTCCACTTGGAATTATAAAATATCTACCTATAGAGTTAGAAGGTAAAATGGTTGCAGTTGAAGTTGAATTTGTTGATGCTCATCTCGACTATAATATTTTATTGGGACGAAGTTGGTGCTATGCTATGTCAACAGTGGTATCATCATTTTTTCGTATGATAATGTTTCCCCATAAAGGAAAAATCGTAAAAGTAGACCAATTGTATTACTACACTTCAAACCCTAATTCTATAGGTAGTATACCCTTTGTTGGAAAATTGACTACTCCATATGAAGATGGTGGGGTAGGTTTTCTTAAGGATTCGTCTCTTATGGGAAATTTTACACTCCCTCCACCCAATTTTCCTCATAATATTGCCCAGGTTAATATGATTACATCAAGCAAAATACAATATTTTGATCCTTGGACTGTGCATTTCGAGTACAAATTGAACTTATATGGCAGTCAAATGCCTTTGAGTCCATTTGAATTGGCTTATTAGGCAATTCAATCATTTTCCAACCCACCATCATCTGAAATTGATCAAGTGAATGTGATCGCTGATGACTATTCTCATTGATCACATTTAGTACCAATATCATTCCTTGTGTTATCACTCCCCCGAACTTCCCAAGGCTGAGAGTGGGATTGAAGGAAGGTAACCACAAACCAGGCTTTAGGTTAGGTAGCTAGCCCTGCTAGAACCAGAGATGGCTCTCTCAATGTCACTTTTCAGTTAATTAAATGACTGAATATTATATTCTTATGCTAGGTATGTAAGCTCAGTAAATAGGGTTTTTGTTTGATATTTGTGTGCTGGATAGGAATGACAGTAAGGAGACTAAGTCTAGGGTTTAGGTCAAATTTAAAGGTCAATTTGCAGAGAATATGGATGAGGTTAGGTAGTAGCTTCAATGCATGTTTAGTTTAACATTGTGTATAGGATGAAATGATATAAAATCTGAATGAGCACTGAGGTGAATTCATTCATTTATAAGAACATAGACATATAATGTAAATATTGTTAAAACAGAGCATGAAAATGCATGTTTCTTCTTATATAATAACAAGATAAACACATAGAATCATGTATATGAAAGAATTAGTCAACATGATAAGATAAACATACAAAGAACGAACAAATTCTCCAAGGCATACCACAATATTCTCAACACAAATTCTGCAACACTGTCTTTGATTTCATTCCAAAAGGCTTGTACAATATATCCATTGTAAAAAACAACTATCCAACCCAATAAAAGAATAAAGTGGGTCTACTTATAGAAAATATTAACAATTACACCTTATAGGGTCGAAATCCCATCCAAAATGCATCATAATTATATAATATGAGTCACTTCCTAGAATATGGGGAGGTTAGAAACCATTCCCTCAAATTCAGCTGAAGACTAGGAGTGTGTGTCCCCCACATTAAATTACATATTTCCTCATGATAAGAGGCAAAAAATAACTCAATTACTCCAATTCCACCTCAAAGGACATAAAAAAATTGAAAATATGACTTTTTATGGGCTTGACAAGTGTCCTGAGGAATCCTATGCACATGCGTAACACCTTTTTACAGATGTGTATCACTTCTTTGCATATGATTTTGAGGGACTTTTAGGACTCCAAATCCAAATATGGAAGATAGGTCAACTATCCCCGTGTGTCTGGTTTCCAGAAAATATTGAATTTTAAAAAACTACCCATGGGTAGGCCTCCAAAAGTTGATTCTCCCAAGCTTACTCAAGATGCATAGTGCTTGGTCAAAAATACTGGTAGAAGCATAGAAAACTGGTGGTTTTTTGGCTTTTTCTTCCAGAATAGAGCTTGTCATTCAAAAAGGGTTCCTGATATGTGATGTACTAATCAAAATGCATCCAACCATGTAAGCCATCCATCATTTAGGTTCCCTAGTAAAAAGCGTAACATCTTGGCGCTACGCATATGTGAAGGCTAAATTTCCAGTTTAGTGCTAAAATCACCAAAAATGCAAAAAGTGCTCAAAATTGTCCAAAATTTCTTCTATAAGATCCGTGGAGGGTGGGATAAATAGCCATAGATGCCTCAACAAGGAGGTCTAAGTTTTCTTTCTCCTTAAGCTTCATTTGAGCCTCTTTAAGCTTCTTTTTCACCTGTTTGAGCCTGATTTGTGAAATTTTGTTCATGGAACAATAATGATTGGCCATATGCCTTTGGAGGTTATTGTTCTTCTTGGCTTTCTTCAATAACTTCCCAATGTTCCCATTGACCCTATCAAGCCAATACTCTCTATCTTGATTAATCTCATCAAGAATCAACACATCAAATGTTTGCCGACCTGCTTTAGGAGTTGCTGATTCTCTTTCTCTTTGAAGCACCTTTTTGAGGCCAATTTTCCTTGGTTTGCTTCTTTTTATTTCAACCTCTACACCCTCTATATCATCATCATCTACAATATATTTTCCCTTACCTTTATCTACATCAACATGTACTTTAGGTTTGTTTTGGAGGGGAAATTTTACCTTTAGTTGAAAATTCTCTTGCTGTAGGAATGTGATATGAGAATTTGCAATGGATAAGATCTCCCTCAACTATGATATTTCCTCATCTTTCTCATTTATGGTCTCCTCAAATGAATTATCCTAAACTTTTTCTTCCATGTCAACATCTAGGGGCGCTTTTTCATCATGTTGGTGCAATGGTGATTCAATTTGATGCATGAGTGGCTGCTCCTCTATTGCTCTTTGCTCAGCTATAGTATCAAGTGTAGATAAAATTTTGATGGATTTGGGAGAAAATACCTGCCTCTTTCCCTTATCATAGGTGTGAGTGACCTCAAAAACCCTAGGAACCTTTGAAATCTAAGTTTGCAGGCTGGAAGAACCAACCTCTATTAGCTATGCTGATACTGATGGTGATGGAGTGCTATGCATGATAGGAGGACTAGTGGTGGGCGCTACTCCTACTTTCTCCATGAAGGTTTCCCAAGTCATGATGATGGCTGAGATAGGATGCAAAAAAATGAGTTTGATTAGACCATCGTGGAAAATACTTGGGTGATGATCTTTGTTTTTGCTCTGAACCTTCTCAGTCATTTTAAGCGAACTTCTATACAAGTAATGTGCCAAGTCAATTGGTTTAGTAGAGGTAACGTGCATCAATAATCTGATATGGTACCTATACAACCTAGAGAATCTCCCTTCACATGTGAAATATTTCATAATTAAACTCATCAAAGGAGCATATCTGTCAAGGAGGTGCCTGAAAGGGAATATGTACTTAGGGTTCTCTCTAGCATGAGGTTTGAGGAACAATTTGTAATCTTCAAGGTCTATGTCCATGCCCTTAAACCACTTTTGTCCATGACTAGGTATACATGTTGAATAAATCACATCTTCTGATAAGTTGAACTCTACACCTGCAATGATGGCCTTTCCCATACTGAAACTAGTGGAAAATAAGCTTGTCAATTGGAGATGACAACCTTCTTCCATGATTTTCTCACAGAATCTCAAGCATCCAGTCCTATCAAAGTATCTCTTGGTAAAAGGTGAGGCATTGACTTATTGCAAGGTGGAGGGCTCAAATTTTATGTGGTGCCCTCCTTTGTGGATTTTCTTTTCACTTTCCATAATGTCTATCAAAAGGATGAAACCCTAGGTGTTTAGATATAGTGGGTATGGGAAGTGAATTTGGAAAAAAACAAAGGAAAAGGATAGGGTAGGTTTGGAGGATTAGATGAAGGGTAGTGAAGCCAAGAAAAATTCCCAAATTTTTTTTGGAGGTAGGGTTGTATGTTGGCTTCAAAATACAGGTGAAATTTGGTGAAATGGATGTAAATAAGGTGATAAAATTAGGAAAACACAAGGATTTCCTAATTTTGCAATAGAAAATAGTAGGAAATTAGGGTTTGATGGGAATGAAGTGTAGGGATCCTGTGAATGGTAGGGAATGATAGAGTATTAAATGATAGGGAAGGTATATGAGGGTATTAAATGATAGGGTTAGGGTTTAGTCCACTGAAATCACTTAATGATAGGAAAAAGTGAAAAAGTAGTAGGAAAGGAGGTAAGTAAGAAAATCAATACTATGCTTGATAAATTGACTTAAGGAGGATATGAGGTGCTAACTTACTATTGAAGAAGCTATAAAAACTGATGGAAATTATCCTGGAACTTGGATGAGTGATTTAGGAGTAAACTACCAAAAACGTCACACTCTCCCAGATGCGTAACAGACTCTCCCAGATGTGTAACAAACTCTTTTAGATGCGTAACAAAATCCTTCAGATGCGTAATAGAGTCCTTCAGATGCATAACATAGGTGTTTTTGGAGCAAATTCCTTGATTTTCTTCGAACCCTTGGAAATTATGGAGCAAGATGAAGGTAAGAGAGGAGCTATACCAATCATGAAAAGAAAAAATGAGTTGAAAAAGCCTTTTTTTCCCTCTTTATAACATCTTGAAATGACTTTTTGTCTTTTAGTAAAACAAAAGACTTTGAGGAAAAATTTTCATTTTTAGAACAATTTGACAATGAAACAAGTTTTTAAATAAGAAAAAGTGTCTTATTTTATTCCCCTATCTGTGTTAACTCCCTTTAAAAGACTGATATGATGAAAATGAAGCCTTGTTTGCCCTTTTTGGTGACATTTTTGGACTTTTCAGTGGCAAAATAAGGACACCTAGATAATAGACCTAGATGGAGATGGAGTGACTGACGTAAGTCTCTAAATAAAAATGAGATACATGACCTCTGAGATGATAATGGCCATGGATGGAATGAGGGGAGCAACATTTCTGACCTAGACCATATGCAGTGACCAAAATTTATTTGAAAAATTGTTTGAAAAGACAAAATTTTTGACCTAGGAATACTAACAAATAAACTGAAAGAGAATATTTGATCACTAAAAATATTGACACTAACACCTTTATACCTTCGATAAAGAGTTTCCAAATGTCAAAAGTATCAAGGAAATCATGAATTTGGACGAAATTCCATGGGGTGCTTATCATCATCATTAAACCTTTCTGCCCAAACTTAATAAAATCGAGAATGATTTTTCATCTATATTTTCATCTGAGATTGTCGATAGTCCTCAATTTCCTATGTCAATCATTCATTCAGATTCTAAAACACATTTAGGAAAAATATCTATAAAAATACCCATCAACGTCTCAGTTAAACCTGGAATTACCGAGAACATTCAAATAGGTGCTTCGTGCTCCCTCGACGAAATTGAGACATATAAAGCCCTATTTAAGGAATTCCAAGACATTTTTTCTTGGTTCTATGAGGAAATGTGAGGAATTGACCCTAGAATTGTAGTTCACAAAATTAAGACATACTTGAATTCCAAACATGTTAGACAAATATTACGTCTAGTGCATCCGCGAAAGCCTGCTGCTATAAAAGCTGAATTTGAAAAATTACTTAGAGTAGGTTTCATTTACCCTGTTCCCTTGACTGATTGGGTGTCTAATATTGTTCCAGTTAACAAGAAGAAAGTTACTATTAGAGTATGTGTTGACTATAGGGATATCAAGAAATATTTTCTAAAGAACAATTATCCTACTCATATCGATCAAATTGTTGATGATTGTGTTGAAAATGAGATTTTTTCTTTTATGGATGGATTTTCTGGATACAATCAAATAAACATAATCCCTGCCGATCATCATAAGGCTACATTAATTTTTCCATGGGGAACCTTTGCTTATCGGAAACTCCCATTTGGATTGAAGAATGCTGGAACAAATTTTCAAAGGGAAATGTCTTACACATTTCACGATATCAAACATATTGTGAAACCCTACTTAGATGACTTACCATATCATTCATTGAAACGAAAATATCATCCAATGCATTTGAAAGAAATTTTCATTTGATGTAGGCACTAAAATATTCATTTGAATCCTCACAAATGCGTATTTTGTGGACAGTCTGGTCGATTGTTGGGATTCGTTATATCAAAGGAAGGCCTTCGTGTCAATCCACTTAAGGTAGAGGTATTGTCAATTTTCCTCCTACTTCTAATCTCAGCCAAATCCAAATTTTGCAAGAGAAAGCGAACTTTTTACGTAGATTCATACCTAACTATGCCGAGCTAACTAAAGGTTTTACTCGGCTATTGAAAAAAGGCATCCCACTTATTTGGGGCGAGATTTCTCAAAAAGCTTTTGATGCATTGAAAAATGCATTTACCCATACACCGTTGTTGCATCCGCCTGATTATCATCGAGCCTACTTTTTGTATTTAGTTGCATCTGATGCCACCATTGGCATGGTGCTAGTTCAGGAAGATGACTCTAATGCTGAACATGTGATTTATTATTTGAGTAGGAATCTCATAAAAATTGAAACCAAATATGCACATGTTGAGAAATTGGCCTTGACAGCTATTCAAGCTGTCCAAAATTTTCATCACTATATACTCTTACGAAAAAAAATCGTGATCTATGATTTCAACCCTATGATGTACATTCTTACTAGAAAGTTACTAGGGGGAAAATAATCTAAATGGTTTGTTATCCTGCAAGAGTTTTATTTAGAGTTCTGAAGACGAAGTCTAAGAAATAATTGGTATTTACTGAGTTATTATGTGACTTTCCCTATACTGAGACCGAAATCGTGGAAGAGGATTCTATTATGGATGAATCCCTATTTATTATCAATACTTTAGATCCTTGGTATTGGAGATATCATTATATATCTTCAAACTAAGACTTTTTGGTTTGAATTATATAGAACTAATCATTGTCGAATCTAGTACCAATCCAAGCAATATACTATTGTTGGCGCTTCATTTTATCATCATGGTGCTGATTCCATCTTTAGACATTGTTTGAAACATGAAGAATCTGAGAAGGCATTAAATGATTGCGATTTTGGAGCTTGTGGTGGTCATACGTCAGGGTTTTGCACTTCCCAAAAAATATTGAGCGCTGGCTATTTCTGGCCCTCAATGTTTAAAGATTGCATAAGTGCGGTTCATAAGTGCCATAATTTCCAAGTTTACAATCACAAGATGCGTGCGCCTCCAACTCCTCTTAACCCAATCATAGCTATCGGTCCATTTGCTAAATGAGGCATTTATTTTTTTACATGTAACCCTCACTTGGTCAGGTGGCATGGGTATATTATTCTCGTTGTAGATTAGTTTACAAAATGGGCCAAGAAGATGCTTACATATAAGGACGATGGTGAAACCAAAACCATTTTCATAATCAATAATGTAATTTCTAGGTTCGGCGTACCACAAGCCATCGTTACAGACCATGGTAGCCACTTTCGAAACTTTATGATGACTGAAATTTCTACACAGCTAGGCTTACACCATGACAACTCTACTCCTTATTATCCACAAGCGAATGGCCAAGTAGAAGATGTTAACAAGGTTTTAACCAATATGATCAAACATATTGTTGACATTCATAAACGAAACTGGCATATTATTCTTTTTTCAGCCTTATGAGCATAGCGTACCTCTGTAAAAACATTGAATAACTTTACTCCCTTCTAACTTTTTTATAGTTTAGAGGCAAATTTTCCAATTGAATGTGAAATTACATTATTGAAACTGACCATTGAGTTGTTACCAGCTACCTCTGCAGAGGAGGAATGCTTTTTTTACTTAACACAACTATATGAAACTCACTGTAATGCTGCACTATCTAGTGAGGCTAATAAGAAATGTGTTAAAGCTCAATTTGATTGAAACGTGAATCCTCGTTCATATTCGGAAGGTGGCCTAGTCTTGGTCTATGATTAAGCACATGATAATATAGGCACTGGTAAATTTGAACCTATATGGAATGGTCCTTACATTGTTATAAATGTACTAGCCAAAGGGGCCTATGAATTAGTTGACTATGACGGTGTTTCTTTGGGAGAGCCCAGGAATGGTCTTTACCTTAAGAAATATTATGCGTGATTTATCTCGAGAATATTTTTTGTACATTACTTGCATCATATTTTTATGAGTGTGTGTGTTACACAGCAATTTGTCACCGTCCCTACAATTCCCCATCCCGCACAATTGGAGGGCTTATTCCATGACCTGTGAGCAGTGACATAACTTGAAAACACTTTCATGGCATTCCCCTGAACATGTACTTTCATTGCCCTGAAGACAAATCCTTGTGAAAAACCCTAAAAACACCCCTTTTTGCATTGGCGCGGGTAGCCAATTCATTACCCATGCCAATGGGGGAAATCCTTCAAAGAGGGCGCGCCAATTGGCGCTATGTCCCAGAGTCGCACTCGCGCCAGCCATTTTAAGGAGTGTTTAAAAAAAATAAATGGTGGAAGTTTCGTCCTAACTGATCCAGGAACTGGTATCTAATTTGAGTTGGGAGGTTTGGCTCCGGAACTCCATGTAGAGGAAGTGGTTTTGCCACCTCTCATGGAAGCTTCCTTGAGGATAGGGCCAATCCCATGATTATAGGGATCCCAACTCCCCTTCCTCCATCTATAAAATCTTGCTCATCTCATTTGCAAGCTAGTCTTCAAGTTCCCAAATTCCCAAGAGCCTTATGCTGCAAGAGCCTCCATAATTCCGTTAAGGCTAAATCCAAGCAAGGAGACTATTGTCAAGATCCGAAGAGAGAGGTTTGTCCCATCCTTGACAGGCTTTTCGAGACGTGTTCTGCTGGCGAACCGCCAAAGGATAATTCAACATCAGAACTATGGTTGTATTCTTCCTTTGATTGATTAATAACAAGCGACTATTGGTTATGGTTCCACTCTTGTTATTGTTTATGATGATGAGTTATGTCCTTTCTGACTGACATATAGTTGCATCTACTGGATTTTACGCTTGCGTTTGTTTTGTTTCTCGCATGTGGAGGTGTCCTATCACGGAGATCGTGGGGATCGTGATCTGCCAGAGCTAAGGAACGGGAGCGCTACTTTCTCTACAAGCGACAACATTGGATTCCAGGTAAGCCTTCATCACTAGTTGGTTTATTTGCAGTTAGGAACCTGCACTATAGCATGAACGATTGTTGCTAGACCCGGTCTAGGCTAGTAGGGATCGCCTCTGTCCGCAGTGGGGATTTACCTCCACAAATAATTGGCGACTCCGCTGGGGATTGTCTAGCTTGTTGTTGTTCTGCTTTGTAAGATATAGACGGAGCCTGAAGTTAGCCAGATAGCCTTCGAAATGCTCTTGCTCTGCATTAGCGAAGTAGATCAAAGCTACTTCAGTCAATCTCCGGTTTAGTTTGTGAACTGAACACTTGGAGTATTGTCTTGTCTTTTCGGTTGTTTTTCGATTCTGCTTGCTTTATCGGCTCTTTTGGCTGGCTCTCTTTTGAGTGTTTGGCTTTTGGTTCAGCCCCAGAGGATCAGATCTGACCTCTGCTTTTCCGACTTTTCACCTTTTCATAGTTGGCTTGATTGGCGCGGTTTCCACACTGACAGTCGCGCCAATTGGCGCGGGTTGCCAGTTCATCACTCGTGCCATCCCCTGTCTGGCGCGGATTACAGCCATATAGTCACGCCATCCTTTGTAGGTGCTAGGGTTTACCCTTGTTCGGAAGCTTCTTTTGGTTGGTTTGGCTGTGATTTCTGTTTCCGGGTTTGTTTTAGATTCCTGGCCAAGTGTGGTGAGTCCGGGTCTTGCTGGGAGAAATTTCTTTGTTTTTTCATTTTCTGTGCGTTGTTTCTTTGTTAGCCAGCTTTTGAGAACTGTTGCTAATTGGGCATTGAAGCAGTTTAGCAGACTGTTGCATACATACATGCTAGTTGTCACCTTCTTATAAAGTCAGTTGGTTCCTTGTGTGTGAATGAGATTTTTCCCCGAACTCTTCACTGTGTATGTCTTTCCTTCTGATTCTTTCTATGGCAGTTATAGATTACATTGCTCATTGTTTGAAATGTCTTCTCTCCATGATTGTTTGATGTAAAAGGGAATGAATGCCTTGTTTTGATCTCTTGCTTTGGAAGTCCTCTTTGTGTTTGACCTCATATGTCTTGTCGCCTTTTGAGGGATTTTGTGACAAAGTGTTTGAAACAACGATTGCATTCTTAGTGTTTGTTTACATCTCTTTTGCATTCATCCTTCATTAAGAAGATTTGCGTTTATTTAGTTTTCGTCTCATAGTTTTCTTTTCGTTAAAATGCATTAGATCACATTGCATTGAAAAGTATTTTTTGAGATCCATAATTGAACCTAGATTACATTGTTTAATGATTGAAAACTAGAAATCGCTTTGATTGCATTCTCTTTTATTAAAATCATGCATTAAGTAGATTCTAATTTCATCGAAAAATGCATTGAGTGAATTCTTATCATTTGAAAAGAAAAAGGAAATTGTGCATAGATTACAATTGCATAGTTTTAGAAAAAGAGGATTTTGCATAGATTACATTGCATTATTCGCATCGTTGAATGCTTGAAATTACTTTTGGATAATGAAAGTCATCTAGTTGGGAAGAATTTTATTTTCAGTATTGTTGTTTGTTGCATCACTGTTTGAAGCTCTTCCCTTAACTAGATAAGCATTCATCGAATTGAAAAGTTTTCTTTTCTCATATAGCTGCATATAGGAGATTGTCAGATGACATATGGTAGGGCCTTGAAACCGAGACATAATTGAAGATAAACATTAAAATTTACTCAATTTACACTAAGGCAACATTGAAACATTAACGCAACATTTAGTGGTCTAGGCTAGAGACGTGCTCCGACGTCTTTAAACCTAGTAGCTGTCGTTCGCCTCTCGGCTTTAGACAGCACTAGTACGGACTTGTGCTCCCCGTACCATCAAGCAGGCAAAGGGAGACCTCGCCTAAGCCTAATCTTTTATCTATAAGAAGCCGAGTTGCCGCCCTATACCCGTGATACACCGAACACAACATCGTGAGAGATTGTTCGCACGCACGTTAAGTCCTTGGTTGATTTCTCTTTCATTTTGAAACCAAGGTGTATTGTACTACGGTTATTTGGTACAATTTTCTTGCCTAGTACTCCCGGGAAAGAATTTCGATCTTTTCTCGACTTTAAATTTGAAAAGCCATTGAAAATTTGACCTTTGCGCTTGTTTCCAATCTGAAAGTGATAGAGTCACCTTTTTCCTGTTTCTCGACTCTTAAAAGATGAAACGGTAGAGTTTTGTTTCAATGTTTTAAAATTAACTGCCCACGAAATATTCCTGGTTAGAGTTAGTTTCCTTAGGGTGGTTTTTTGAAGATCGTTTCTGATGGCAACTTTTCCGGAGTTCACCAACCAAGGAATCCCCTCTGATGGGAATCCGGGTCGTTTTCCTCCTTTTGGGAATGTTGGTGCTCCTTACATGGCAACGTTGTCCCTTCCTGGGTTAACTGTTGGGTTTCCTGTTTGGTTGTTTTCAACCGCTGTGGTTCCGAATGTCTCAGCTTCTGTTCAACCGTCTCCTCCGCCTGAACAACATCATGTTGATTCTAAGGTGGATCTCTCCCCTTCTTCACCTGTTTCTGCGTCCTCCTCTTCTACTTCGCTTGGTGAAAGTCTGGATTCGAGTAACTAGGTGGCTAAGAAGAAGAAGAAGAAGACAAAGAAGAAGAAGTTGGGTAAAGGAGAGGCTAGTTCTGCGGCTCTTGCGCCTAAGAAGCCTTCCATTGATAAACCTCCCAACCTTCCGCAGAAAGTCAAGTTCCCTTGAATGTTGTGCATGGGAGACCATCTTCTTCGAGACTGCCCTGGCATTCCCAAGGTGCTCGAAGTATGGTCCAACGGTCGCCCGCCATTGCCTTTGGCTTCCGAGAGTCAGGTTGGGGGCACGTCTTCAGTTAGTGCTGGTGAAACTCTTAAGAAGCAGGGTAAGCTTGCCAATCCCTGTAAGTTGTGTGAAGGGCACCATGCCATTCACCTTTGTCCATATATGGATGAAGCCAAACGAGTTTTGGACAACTCATCTATTTTTGGACCATGCCTTCCGGCTGGGTACAAACATCTTTCTTTGAGTCCTCCACCAGATGATCCTACGATTGGTCAAGAGTCATCCTTGGTCGATCCCGCTCCCTCGGAAATTCAAATTCAGGAATCCATTCCCAACCAACCATTGGTCGTGGGATCGGTTGAGCTGGTACCTTCTGCGGTGCGCTAGGTCTTTTATGTGGAGAGTGGATCTCACATCCCTCATGTTATTCTTGTTTCTTCAGATTTTTCAGACTTGGAGAAAGATTCTCCTGTCCCTATACCTCAAGAAGTGGCTCCTCCCCCTCCCGTGACGGAGGTGTTAGAGGATACTCTTCCCGACTCCATGATGGAAGTCGTGGAGGATGCTCCTTCTTCTATCGTAACACCAGGGGAAGACCATCTCGGTTCGATGGTAGCCCCCCCCCGAGTAGTTTGGTCGCTTCCTTTGATTGGAATCAATTTTCAGGATACCGCCTTCCGTCTTATGTGCCTTTTGAGATAATGGTACAGGCCTTTGGTCTGGTCGTACCCAGCACCATTATAGACGAAGGTGCGCCTGTTAGTGTTCTATCCTCAACTACTTGGAAAGCTTTCGGTTCACCGTCGCTTGCGCCTGTTACACAGAATCTGTTGGCATTTAATAGAAGAACGAGTCAACCGTTAGGGATCCTTCCAAGGTTACCTGTTACTTTTGGAGGTAAAAATGTCCATATGGATGTGATGGTTGTTCCAGGCCCCTTGGATTTCAATCTGCTCTTGGGGCACGATTACACCTATGCCATGGGAGCGCTTGTCTCCTCCCTTTTTCGTGTGGTCTGTTTTCCGCATGAAGGACGGATCGTGACCATTGATCAGATTTCGTTCTTTGGTCCCGATGTGGTAGCTGGCCCGCCATCATCCCTTCCTGGTTTTTATCCACCCGTTGTATCTGCCCCACCGCAGGTCAACTATGTGGCTACCTACCCCGTGCCTGTACTCAGTGATAGTGCCGTTCTGCATCAGGTGCTGGGGGCATTGGGTCCTGACTTCCAAGATGTTTTCCTTCCATCGGGAGTGGAACTCTTGGAAGCGATGACTTCTTGTTCATTATGATGAGGTCATTCGGAGCATAGTTCTTTTCTTGTGTCAAGCTCCTTAAAAAATGAAACAAGGTTGTTGGGGCACAATTCTTTTTCCTGTTTCAAGCTCCTTAAAAAATGAAACAAGGTTGTCGGAGCATGGTTCTTTTCCTGTGTCAAGCTCCTTAAAAAATGAAACAAGGTTTTCGGAGCAGAGTTCCTTGTCTTGTGCCAATCTCCTTAAACCATGAAACAAGGTGTCCTGAGGATAGTTCTTTTAATGTGTCAACCTCGTTAAAACAATGAAACACGTTCCCATTCAATTCGAGTCTTTGATAGGATCTCGTAAAATCCCAGTCGAGTCTGTCTCTGGATCTCGTAACTTGAACCTTCACTCCATTTGCCTTTCATATGGACTGAAGCTTGGGGGGCATGTACCTCGAATTGAGTCACCATGCTAGGGGCATGCTTACTTTTTCAAGCATAGTTTGTTTCCGTTTCAAGCTTGTGTAAAAATGAAACCGGTTTCAAGCATAATTTATCTTTGTTTCAAGCTTGTGTAAAAATGAAACCAACTTCAAGCAGAGTTTCCTGATTTCAAGCTTGTGTAAAAATGAAACCATTCCTATTTTACCTCTTGTGATTGCCATCTTATCAGCCTGTTTTTGTCAGATGAGCCTTGGTTTTCTCACTCCATCGTCACTCTCTGCTTGGTCGATCATATGCCTTCACTTGGTTGTTTTAACCGTTCCTGAGGAACCACTGCGATGAGTGGTCTTGTTAGCCAACCTCTTAACCTTTATTTTTTCTGAGCAGTTCCACCATTACCGGAACCAGTAGCTACCCTTTATACCACTCGTTCCTCCAGGAGGAGTCAACTTTCAACTCTTTTTTGACTCTCTAAACATGAAAAGATTGCCGAGTCCCTTGTCGTTTCGATCTCATTAAAGTGGCCACGAAACGACATATACCCGGTATATGTTTACCCCTTTTTCGGGCTGGGATAGATTATTTATGAAAAAGGAATACCCTAGCCTATCGCGACTAGGAGGTTTTCTCAGACATCGTTTTCTACCTTTTTGGATTTGAGGAACTATTTACGAAAAGGGACCGTTGGAGTTTACTTTTATGTTGTCTTTTCAAACTCTCTAAACATGAAAAGACGCCGAGTTCTTCCTTTTTCAGACTCGTTAAATCCCGATGACATCGGATTCAATCGTAATGACGTTATTTGAGTTTCTCCTTCCTAGGGATCGTTAAATGTACTAGGATGGGTTCGTCCGAAGGACGGACTTATATGACAAGCATATGGTATCCTTTTCAAGCTTGTGTAAAAATAAAGAGGTACCCACCGAAATGGTGGGGAAAATGGAACCAACATCATTTTCGTGTCGACAGTATGTCGCTCTTGAACATGGCACTTGTCTGCATTCGTGTCGGGTTGGGGACATCTCATCTCGTTTTCCACTTGTCTCCGTGGGTTTGGGTGATCCTTTTGACCTCTCATCTGCTCTTTGCCTCGTCACCATGACCTCTGATCCATTGATGTCAAATACTGCCAAGCTCACTGTCATGCCGTTTATATGTTCAAGAGAAGTTGACCTCTACAAGTATCAACCTTCCTCTGATTCTCATCTGATCGTGATTCAAAAAAACATTATGTTCCTCTGTCTCGCGTCGATAATGTGGGAAACACTATGGCCCAACTTTGATCAAGGTCATTTCCTGTCGACTTCAACTCATTATCCAGGAAGCTGATCTAGAGACTCCCTTCTGGTACCTTGGAGCCTGCATGCCTCAATGGCGGGTTCTTCGTATTCGACGTGAGGTTTTTATCATTGGCCTCTGATTGAGTGATTCTGCGGATGTTTGACGTCAGCTCATTGTTCACATGCCATAGATTGTACCTGTAGTACCTTGAGGACCATTGGCATTAATGGTGGTACCTCTCGCGTCTGTTAACAACTTTCATCATTGGCTGGTAATCAGACGATGTTCTTGCATGTTCGACTTCAGCTCACTTATTCGCATGCTTGAACTTGTACTTTGTTCGGGTTGAGATGGAGCGCAAGACCCTGGATTCTTCTTGTTATAATCCAGGCTGTGATTTTGTGGATTCTTATGATTAGTTACATGACTCACTGATTGGATGGCTGTGACCATACCTGAGTCTATTTACCGATCCTCACTGGATGGATGCGCCCATGCCTTGGATCTGGATTATTACATACTCTGTTATGGATGGCTGCGCCCATACCACGTATATATCATGTATTTGAGACATCAGTTGTATTTCTCTACGCAGGTTTTCCGACAGCGGTGTTTTCAGTTGGACACGTTCTTGTAAAGCATTTCACCCCTCTCTCTCTCTCAGGCCTCATGCTTTAGGGGGCATCTGTTACACATAAATTTTTCACCGTCCCTGCAATTCCCCATCCCGCACAATTGGAGGGCTTATTTTGTGACCTATGAGCAGTGACATAACTTGAAAACACTTTCATGGCATTCCCCTGAACATGTACTTTCATTTCCTTGAAGACAACTCCTTGTGAAAAACCCTAAAAACACCCCTTTTTGCATTGGCGCGGGTAGCCAGTTCATTACCCGCGCCAATGGGGGAAATCCTTCAAAGAGGGCGCACCAATTGGCGCTCTGTCCCAGAGTCGTACTCACGCCAGCAATTTTAAGGAGTGTTTTTTAAAAATAAATGGCGGAAGTTTCGTCCTAACTGATCCAGGAACTGGTATCTAATTTGAGTTGGGAGGTTTGGCTCCAGATCTCCATGTAGAGGAAGTGGTTTTGCCACCTCTCATGGAAGCTTCCTTGAGGATAGGGCCAATCCCATGATTATAGGGATCCCAACTCCCCTTCCTCCATCTATAAAAGCTTGCTCATCTCATTTGCAAGCTAGTCTTCAAGTTCCCAAATTCCCAAGAGCCTTATGCTGCAAGAGCCTCCATAATTCCGTTAAGGCTAAATCCAAGCAAGGAGACTATTGTCAAGATCCGAAGACAGAGGTTTGTCCCATCCTTGACAGGCTTTTCGAGACGTGTTCTTCTGGTGACGCGCCGAAGGATAATTTAGCGTCAGAACTATGGTTGTATTCTTCCTTTGATTGATTAATAATAAGCGACTATTGGTTATGGTTCCACTCTTGTTATTGTTTATGATGATGAGTTATTTCCTTTCTAACTGACATATAGTTGCATCTACTGGATTTTACGCTTGCGTTTGTTTTGTTTCTCGCATGTACAGGTGTCCTATCACGGAGATCGTGGGGATCGTGATCTTCTAGAGCTAAGGAATGGGAGCGCTACTTTCTCTACAAGCGAAAGCGTTGGATTCTAGGTAAGCTTTCATCGCTAGTTGGTTTATTTGCAATTAGGAACCTGCACTATAGCATGAACGATTGTTGCTAGAACCGGTCTGGGCTAGTAGGGATCGCCTCTGTCCGCAGAGGGGATTTACCTCCACAACAGTGTGCATTAGTTTTTTCATTTTTTACGATTTCCTACTACTTCTCTTGCTTATCTTGTATTACACTTGATTTGCAGATGTCAACGCTCCCTCAGACTTATATTGGCTTTGTTGGTGGCGCTAGTCGTAGTAACCATAATTTTTCTTCTGCAACTTGTGTCATTTATTCACCCACTAATGATTTAGTTTCTATTCATGGGATATGCCTTGGTCGAACAAAGAACAACATAGAAAAATATAGTGCAGTCATTGGACTATTATCTGATGCCATCACATTTGGCATTTGACATTTGATCATTAAGTTAGATTCAAAACTCATAGTATTACATTTAAATGGTGTCTATACAACAAGAAGTTCATCAGTGTTAAGAATGTTTTTACGGGTCTGTTTCTTGGAAAGACAGTTCGATTACATTGAATATCAACACATTCAAAGAAATTTAAACACATTAACTAGCGCATTGGCCAATTACGTGTTAAAAAGACATTTTGAAACATTTTTAAATTAAAAAAAATATTCATCCATATATTGCAAGGAAGGCATAGCAGTAGATCCAAAAAAGATAAAGGCTATCATGGAGTGGGAAAATCATAGAAATGTGGATGAATTCATATCATTCATGGGACTAGCAGGTTACTATAATAGGTCTATTAGGAAATTATCATGCATTGCATATACTATTACATCATTGTAGAGAAATGGAAAGAAGTTTGAATGGGCAGAGGAATGTGAAACTAGTTTTGAACAGTTGAAGTAGTTGTTGACAAATTCTCCAGTGCTCAAGGTTGCAGATCTGGATAAAGAGTTCACCGTGTGTAAAAATTATTGCAAGAGAGGGCTTGGTGGAGTCCTTATGTAGGAGGGAAAAGTGGTGTGCTATGAGTCCAGGAAATTGAATGAGAACGAGCATAACTATGTGAGTCATGATATTGAGTTAGCATCTATTATTCATGCCTTGAAGATGCAGAGGCATTATCTTCTTGGTAGGAGGTTTGTATTGATGAGTGACCACAGTGGGTTGAGATATATGTTTGACCAACAAAATTTGAATGCCATGCAATCTAGATGGTTAGATACCCTTAGTGAATTTGACTTCGAGATTAGATACATTAATGGAAAGGAGAGTCGAGTTGTAGATTATCTCAATAGGAGAGTGTAGTTAAACCATGTTGCAACTATGAGTTCATATGGGATAGATTTACAGGATCATATCTTATAGGCAGGAAAACATGGAAAAATGTATAGGGAGCTTATGCACAGGTTACATCAGGGTATAGGTGATCAGGATGTGGACTATCATCTCACAACATATGGCTTGGTGCGATTATGGGACATGATATATGTGTCAGATGACAGTGAGCTCAAGAAGCTTATATTGAGGGAGTTTCATGTCAAGCCATATTCGGGTCACCCAGGATATCAAAATATGTTGACAACAATGAATAATTTATACTATTGGCTAAATCTAAAGAATGAAGTGGTAGAGTTTGTGGCTAGGTGTTTGGACTGCTAGCAGGTGAAAGCAGAGTATAAGCATCCAGGTGGGTTGCTTCAGCATATTTCAAGTCTAGAGTGGAAATGGGAGGCCATTTCCATGGACTTCATCACATATCCTATGAGGACATCAAGGAAACATGATTTTATCGTGGTCATGGTTGATAGATCAAGAAAGGTAGCTCACTTGATTCTAGAAAAGACTACTTATTCTGCTAGTGAGGTAGAAAAAATATTCATCAGGGAGATTGTGAGATTGTATGGTGTTCCAAAGAATATTCTATTAGACAGGGATGTTCAGTTCACTTCTAAGTTCTAGAAGGATTTGTTTGCAGGTTTGGGGACAAATTTGGACTTCAGTACAACTTATCATCCACACATAGATAGACAAACAAACAGGGTCAATAAGACACCAGAGGACATACTGAGGATGTATGACATGCATCAACAGAGGATATGGAAAGATTATATTCCACTGGTTGATTTTGCTTACAACAATGAGTATTAGGAGTCACCGAGGATGAGTTTGTTTGAGGCACTTTATGGGAGGATTTGTAACACTCCCATCAAATGGAGTGATCCAGTGAAAATGCTACTGATAGGACTAGATATGTTGGTAGAAATAGAACATGAAATGCAAGTTATAAAGAAGAATATAAAGACAAAAAAATATAGGCAGAAGAGTTATGTAGACCAGAATAGGGAATTTAAGGAGTTTCAAGTTGGGATCATGTGTATTTTCACATAAATCCAAAGAAGAGATCCTTAAGGATTGGATCATGTGCCAAGCTGGAACCATGATATTGCGATCCTTTTGAGATCATTGAGAGGATTGGAACAATGACCTATAGACTTGCACTACCTCTGACAGTGAAATTACATGATGTTTTACATGTTTAATTACTTAAAAGATATGTAAAGGATGTCGATAATGTTACTGATTGGTATTTATTGCAGGTGCAACCATAATGAGAATTCCAGTCAAAACCTCAGTGCATATTGAAACAGAAACAAATCATGCTCTGAAACTGAGCAATTGAGAAAATTAAAGTGTAATGGAAGCACTTTGGGCCTGATGAAGCTACATGGGATATGGATGATCAGATGTGGGCTATGCATCCTTAATTGTTTGTCTGTGGAGGCAAATGATTTTGGTATTTGTAAATATTTATGTATGGTTTCTATTCTAAATACCACAATGAGATTTGTTATAAAGCTCCAATAAGCAGTATGGTTGTCATGATGTCATGTTTGTCATGATGTTTTTACTTTTGGAGGAGGTTTTTATTATAAATATTGCAACGATATAGGTTATAAAGCTCCATAAGCCATATTTTACTTCTCAATGGTTTTTCTGGTTGCAGGTGTCATAAAACACCGAGGATGGTGTTCCCCTAAGGGGGAGTGGTATGTAAACACCTCAGGTTAAAAGTTCATGTAATAAAGTTAATAAAGGAAAGATAAGATCACATTCAAGGGACAATTATTACAAGCTGAATGTTGGGAAAAATATCCAAGTGGGCATCACTTGATGTGTTTATGGATAATGGGAAATTGGCAAAGGCAATGACTAAGGCTTTGAAAAGGAAAAAAGGTAATTTTGGAATTTTATTTATGGAAATATGGAAATTGGGAGAAAAGGAATCTAAAAGGTCACAAGTTGCAAATAAGGAGGAAATTGAAGGAAAATTAAGAAAAATGAAGAAATTAGAGGCATCAATAATAAAAATACCCCAGAGCATCAATTGGTAGAATTTTGTTAGTTCATTTTTGGAATTGGTTTCAGAGAGGAGAAGAGCACCAAGAGGAGAAGGAAAGAAAGCAAGAAAATGAAGAAAAGAAAGAAAGCCAAGGAAGGATAAGTAAAGCAAAGAAAAAAAGGATTAAGCGAGGAAAATTTGGATCAAGCAGCTTCAATAGGAATATTTGCAGGTAACAAGTTGCATGTATGATTTACTAGTTGGTTTTGACATGCATGGTATGTGCATGTCAGTATTTGGTTCTTTTGTTGTCACTGGCATGGATTTGGTCGGGTTCCGACAATGGATCTTAGCCTCACCTTTCCATTTATGGATAGCCATGATGTGATGGGATTATTTCTATGTTGAGATTTGGATTGCCAAAAGGTTTTAGATCCAGGTGAGGCGGTCTCAAGAAAATCCCAAGGGTTGGGGGTGGAGATGGTTTTCTCTGGGAATCCCTCAACAGGTCAATGGAGACAGAAAAATTCCTCAAGGGATGGTGAAATAATTCTGAGGTATCTAAGTTCGGTTTGATTTTGTGATATCGACACCAGTTTAGATGAGATCACGATGTGGTGAGGGTGGAGGTGGTTTAACCTCTGGATTTCCTTGGTTGTTTATGGATTTTTTTATCTTATGAGATCCCACATTCATGCTTGGAATATGACACAAGGGTGATTGGATGAAATCAATATTTGGTTCAGCCCAATCTATGGTCGTGTGGTACGTGGAAGTCCCAGAATTGCATATGTTTAATAAGAGATAAGTTTCTCTTAATTTTGATGAGTAATTGTACTTGTTATTATGTGGATTTAAAGCTTTTTTGATCATTGTTATTTATCTGGTTATATGCTAGTTATAAGCATGAATATTTGAGAAATCTAAGTATGGCTCTTATCACATTTTTATAATTGAATGTCTAGTTCATGAATATATGACCTAATTCATGTTATGAAACTATTGTGAGAAGGAATTGATCCTCCTTATTAAACCTTAGATAAGTTTCTAGAACCTTGTTTACAGATATGCATTCATGATCTATAGGTTGCATGTTTACCAAGTGTTTGGTAGAATTTCAGTCCCGGTTGGGAGAGGTCAGGTAGAGTCATGGTTCAAGTTTTGGTTTATGATCCTTGCTTCTATGCCATTCATCATTTCTGGAAGTTTCGCTAAGTTCTGAGCAGAGGCCTGAGTCCTAACGCTGAAAAGTGGCTTAGAATTTTGGGTCCGTGGCATAGAACTGACTGGAAAAGTCCATAGCCGCTGGCAGGCAGAACTATGGGAGTGACTGGAGGGCTATAGTTGCTTTCATACTGTTAGCACTAGTTTTTATTCCTTTCAAAGTTTCCCTCTTCGTCATTTTTTCTTGGCCTCTAGCTCTTTATGATTCAATTATTTCGCATCCTTTTCGCCATTTTCACCATTTCTCTTCAATCCTTTCCTCAGTTTTCCAAAATCCTAAAACATCCAGTGTTTCATTTCTTTCAAAAACCCCCTTTTTCCATTTTTTATAGTTAAAAAGCAGCTCCGCCCCCCACAACAAACCTTTAATATATATATCATATATTATGTTGGGGTTCCCATGTTTCGGCCAGATTGGCAAGGCCAAAAGGTGAGACAATATCATAACCAGTTTGGGGCCCTAGGATCTAGCCCTCCTGGACCTGGAGTGGGATCTCTCCAATGAAACCAAGAATGATATATCTTTGAAGCTCAAATTGAGATGTTAGGCTAGGTGTGAAGCATAGAGGAAAAATGATTGGGTTGGTTATAGGGTCGGTTATAGGATCATAGACTGAGAAGGTAACGGGAAGAAAGGAGCAGAGCAGTAGGACGTTTCGGCAAAATAGGATGGGTTAAGGCTGTGCCATCCATTGGGCTATGGAGTCATGAAAGGAGATTACTTGCAAACAGCTAAGCCAAGGCTTTCATAGGGCAAGTCATATATACTAAAGGATCTTTGAAATAGATGATGGGATGGAACATTAAGGAGGAAAGGTGAAAAACAAAGGGTAGCTTTGAGATCAGACCAGAGGTCATCTAACTCCAGATTTGCTTCAGCATACTCCCAAAGGGAAAACACATAAGATTTAACATAGAACTAGGCCTGAGATCATAGAAGGACTTTTAACCTTCAATGCTTCGACACTAGCTCACGAGATCTTGAAAATGCCAATCTGTTGAACAAGGCCCCCAATGGATAGGGCTTACACTAAGTCCCTGGTATACCAAATCCTCTAGCTTGAACCCAAACCAGAACAACCTAGTAGCAAACTCCGAATTCACACATCAGCTAGCAGTGAATAACAAATTGCTACACTGGTTAAACTACATGAATTTGCTTTTAGATTTCACTATCTGCAGAAAAAATTAAAGGTAGGGAGAGAAGAAACATAGGGTACCATGCGTGGGAAAATCCTATGTTATATTTCTGATGCGTACCAGAAGACCAATGAACAACATGAAAAATGTAATAAAACAATGTAAAGAGGAAAACATCACCTGTAGTAATAGACCAGGATCCTGTGAAACTTGCTTGATTAATTAATGCAAAACCAGTCACATACACTGAGCTCAATGGCTAATTACAGACTTAAATTTCTCCTCCCAGCCTACTACATTACAAACTACTCTGCTACTCTCTCCCAAAACTGTTTCTAATAGTAAAAAATGAATCCCTACAACTACAACAACAATAACGCAATCCAACCCTTTGCACAGTGTTCTCGGGGATTTTTATAGGAAAAATGGACAACAGGAGTAGGTGATATACATTAAATTGATTCATTAAGACAGAGTGGGGGTGGTGTGCATCCCCACTCTGTTTAATAGCAATGTGCTGTACTTGGTGGTTTGGTTTGGAGCCTCTGTCAGGTCGATAGCAACCTAAGATGTTTCTTTGGAGTCCTTTCTGACTGTAAGGCGCTCTGTTCTGTCTTCTGAAGCAAGTAAGGTGACTGAAGGTCTTCTGGGCTTCCATACCTTCAATATTGCTGTCCTGACAGTCTTTGGAAGCTTTCTGTCAGTGGAATGGCCTTTGGGGGCTCAGGGAGGCATGAAGACTTCTGCTGAGGGAGTACTTTTCTGAGAAGATGTACTGCTGATGCTGAGAGCAGATATGGCTTGATTCATTTTCTCTTTATCTTCAAACTACGTCTTTTCCTTTGATCACAGGATTAGGTCTCGAATATTCAATTAACAGGCCTTAATCCTCTTAATCCATCTCTGCTATTTCACTGAGCTACTGCTGTAATGGCCTCTCTGTGTTTCGAACTGCAGTGACTGCGATTATGGCAAATAGAGTGAATTCATCACTCTGTGTACCCTGCACAATAAAACAAACCAATTATAAAATCCAGGGTGGTGGCGGAAGAATGTTGTGGAGGCTTGGAGGAGTGGTGGCACAAAGCGAGAACCGTGGCTTTTGCGGGGGTGTCAATATGCAGTCAGGTGGAGAAATGAAATAAACTTTAATATGGAACATTAAAGTTCAATGTAGGCGGATTACGAAGGAAATAAGTGAGGATGTGAGGAAATGGGCTGACATAGTGGGACCCAGCAATGGTGGAGGGTGATTTAACTTGGGCCGTTAGATCATAAGGGGCGGATGGCCATGATCTAATCGGAAGCGAAAAAGGCAGGGAGCCAAATCTCTGAGGGGTGATGAAGCGATTGGCTTTGGACCATCGGATTTATGAGAGATCGACGACTGCGATCGGATCAGAGGATCACGATCGGGGAAAATAGAAGGAGGAGACGCATAGGCTGGCATGATGCGATTAGCGCGGAGCCGTCAGATCTATATAGATCAATGGCTTAGATCGCAGCGGGACCAACCGACACATAACACTATTGCATCGGAGGTTTTGTTTTAACAAAGAAATGCGCTTCGATCCAACCTTCTGATGCGATGAGCTCTTCACAGTCAAGCGCTTGGTCTTAGCGCTTAGGTGCATGGAGGGGGAAGTGGTTGAGGGGCCGATCGAAAGGGGCTAGGTCCGTCATAGATGAACGTGGGTCTTAGGCCTATTTTTAATGCATTTTAAGGCCAAAATATGGTAACGGTAGGGGAAACGAAAGGTTCTAAAGCCAGATAAAGGATCTTATAAAACTTAAAAGGGGATCGGGAATGATCTTAAATGGTTAATGAGGAATTAGGGGAGGGAACAAGGAGAGGAAAACAAAGGCTTGATGGGGATGAAAATAAAGGAAAATGGAGGCCTTTGGGAATTGTATTTGCAACAGAGAGGCTTTTAAACTAGGAACAACGGTGAGGATTCATCAAAGGACAAAGGTAAAAGGAGGCTTCAAGGATGATGTGTTTTCAGAGGAAATGCATTCCTTGAAGGCTCTAAAAACATTTTAGCCCCCTGTTTTCTTGCCAAAAAATTCATAGGGGTCTAACAGTGGCTCCACATGGGGATGGCTTCTTCTTGAAGGAGTCAAGAATTCAGAGAATGATCTTTGGAGTAGGCCAAATTCCTGGTACTTGACACATCTTTTCTTTTCTTGATCAACTGCCACAAATCATGAAGACATCATATCAGCAGAAATATTCTCCCAAACAACTACCTACCCGTACTATAGTCCTAACATTTATTCTTCTAGGTGCATTTGGACTAGCAGACACTTTACATCATCAATTTTACAAACAGGAAAAATAAACCTATTCTACCTCTACCCTTATTACACCATGAGACCAAATTAAACAGTTGGCCTCATATTTTCTCTACCTACACTACTATATGCTAGGATTAGACTATCTGGCTTGCTGCAGATCATGGCATAAAGACAAAACTGCGCATGGACTGAAAACTTTGTAGATTTTTTTTTTTTTTTTAAAACACGGACTAAACGCTCACATGCTGAGCTTTCTTTGAGATTTTCCTACCTACCCTACTCTAAATGGAACATTTACAAGTCTAGCTTACAAACATTGTCTTCCAATGCAACCAGTCCATCAAGTGATGCCATGATTGGTCTTTCTTGCTCAACTCCTTGAGCAGGTTGGATAGGCAGGGCTGCTCCCACTCTTTTCGTTCCACAACAGCAGCTTTGAAATTTTTTCTTGTTGTCTGCAACATGATACTCAAAAAGACCTTTGATCCTTCTTCAAATTTTTGCAGGAAATAAACATAAGGATCATGAAATGATACCTGGTTATGAATATTCGGCAGGAAGGCTTCGACCGGGATTTCTTTTCCTTCCCCTAGATCAAGAGAAAGACTCTCTTGAGAAAGAGTGTCTCCTTCATCTTTTGAACTGGAGGACTCATCGTATATTGCAGCTGTGTCCTCTCAGAGCTCTGATGTATTCTGCTCTGATGTGTCGAGCCCCATGAGACTATGACTGATGATCAGAGGTGTAACAGAGTGAAAACTCAATGAATCTTCATCTATCACCAGGCTTTCATAACTTTCTTCATCAATATCATAGATAGGTCGGCAAGCATCAAACTCAATAGATGAATGAGAAAGAGTGTCTGTTCTGCGGAAGATTTCAGAGGTGGACTGCATGTTTAATATTCGGTCCATCTCTTCTTCTGTCAACATAGAGATTTCTCTTTTAGCATAGACAGAAGAACAACAATCCTCTGTTTCTTGTACTAACTGACCTAGAGGTTGGATGTCTTCTTGAGCCTCTTCTGTGGAATCTTCACTTGTGCTAGCAGGGAAACTCTGAGGAATTTCCGATGTTTCTTGATATTTTTCTGATTCAATCCATTCCTCATGATCAGGGTGCCACTCTTCTAGTGGAATCTTAGACGAATTATCAACTAGAGGAGGAGCCTCTATGTGTGCTGGTTTTTCTTCTGCCTCAGACTCTGCATCTTCCATGTGGTCACTTGTTCCCTCAATGCAGCACTCCCTGTTAGATTTTTCTATCATGTTGTGATATTTTTTAGTCAGCATAGTAAAAGACATGGGTAAGCCATCAGGCATCTCACGATTACTTTCCTCCTCATCTTCCACAGATTCTTGAGCTTCATATATGTCTTACTCATTATCTGGGTCTAGAGTTTGCTCTTTCTCTGGAAAATGCATGGGCTGCTCTAAATAATCATTATTTGCATTTAAATTAGCCATATGCATCTTCACTACTTCACCAAACATGATTACTGTTCCGTTTAATTGATCTGTAAAAGCATCTAGCTTTGCATCCCTGTCCATGTCTGGATCGATGTTTCTGCAAAGAGGTCACTGCGTCTTCTCAACCAGTTCAGGGTCTTCTACTAGCGGAGTCATTAGGTCTATTTGGGATTATAGAGTGTAGAGTTTCCAGGTGGATGAATTTGGATGTTTGCAACAGGCTTCTGTCCACCATCAACATTGAAATTCCAATCTAAAGGCATCAGTCCGAGTTGTTCCCCAGTGGAGTCGCCATTATGTTGGTGACGAAAATGGGACACAAACCAATGTTAGTAGTTATGGACTCTCAGATTTTCCCCAGCGGAGTTGCCATTATGTTGGGGTTCCCATGTTTCGGCCAGATTGGCAAGGCCAAAAGGTGAGACGACATCATAACAACTTTGGGGCCCTAGGATCTAGCCCTCCTGGACCCGGAGAGGGATCTCTCCAATGAAACCAAGAATGATCTATCTTTGAAGCTCAAATTGAGATGTTAGGCTAGGTGTGAAGCACAGAGGAAAAATGATTGGGTTGGTTATTGGGTCGGTCATAGGATCATAGACTAAGAAGGTAACGGGAATAAAGGAGTAGAGAAATAGGACATTTCGGCAAAAGAGGATGGGTTAAGGCTGTGCCATCCATTGGGCTATGGAGTCATGAAAGGAGATTACTTGCAAACAGCTAAGCCAAGGCTTTCATAAGGAAAGTCATCTATACTAAAGGATCTTTGAAATAGATGATGGGATGGAACATTAAGGAGGAAAGGTGAAAAACAAAAGGCAGCTTTGAGATCAGACCAGAGGTCATCTAACTCCAGATCTGCTTCAGCATACTCCCAAAGGGAAAACACATAAGATTTAACATAGAACTAGGCCTGATATCATAGAAGGAATTTTAACCTTCAATGTTTCGACACCAGCTCAAGAGATCTTGAAAATGCCAATCTGTTGAACAAGGACCCCAGTGGAAAGGGCTTACACTAAGTCCCCGGTATCCCAAATCCTCTAGCTTGAACCCAAACCAGAACAACCTAGCAGCAAACTCCGAATTCACACATCAGCTAGCAGTGAATAAAAAATTGCTACACTGGTTAAACTACATGAATTTTCTTTTAGATTTCACTATCAGCAGAAAACATTAAAGGTAGGGAGAGTAGAAACATAGGGTACCATGCGTGGGAAAATCCTATGTTATATTTTTGATGCGTACCAGAAGACCAATGACCAACATGAAAAATGTAATAAAACAATGTAAAGAGGAAAACATCACTTGTAGTAATAGACTAGGATCCTGTGAAAATTGCTTGATTAATTGATGCAAAACCAGTCACATAAACTGAGCTCAATGGCTGATTACAGACTTAAATTTCTCCTCCCAGCCTACTACATTACAAACTACTCTGCTACTCTCTCCCAAGATTGTTTCTAACAGTAAAAAATGAATCCCTACAACAACAACAACAATAACACAATCCAACCCTTTGCAAAGTGTTCTCAGGGATTTTTATAGGAAAAATGGACAGCAGGAGTAGGTGATATACATTAAATTGATTCATTAAGACAAAGTGGGGGTGGTGTGCATGCCCAATCTGCTTAATAGCAATGCGCTGTACTTGGTGGTCTGGTTTGGAGCCTCTGTCAGGTCGATAGCGACCTAAGATGTTTCTTTGGAGTCCTTTCTGACTGTAAGGCGCTTTGTTCTGTCTTCTAAAGCAAGTAAGGTGACTGAAGGTCTTCTAGGCTTCCATACCTTCATTATTACTGTCCTAACAGTATTTGGAAGCTTTCTATCAGTAGAATGGCCTTTGGGGGCTCGGGGAGGCATGAAAACTTCTGCTGAGGACATAATTTTCTGAGAAGATGTACTGCTGATGCTGAGAGTAGATATGGCTTGATTCACTTGCTCTTTATCTTCAAACTGCGTCTTTTCCTTTGATCACGAGATTAGGTCTCAAATATTCAATTAACAGGCCTTAATCCTCTTAATCCGTCTCTACTATTTCACTGAGATACTGCTGTAATGGCCTCTCTGTGTTTCGAACTGCAGTGATTGCGATTATGGCAAATAGAGTGAATTGATCACTCTGTGTACCCTGCACAATAAAGAAAACCAATTATAAAATCCAGGGTGGTGGCAGAAGAATGCTGTGGAGGCCTGGAGGAGTGGTGGCGCAAAGCGGGAACTGTGGCTGTAGTGGGGGTGTCAATATGCAGTCAGGTGAAGAAATGAAATAAACTTTAATATGGAACATTAAAGTTCAATGTAGGCGGATTACGAAGGAAATGAGTGAGGATGCGAGGAAATGGGCTGACATAGTGGGACCCGACAATGGCGGAGGGTGATTTAACTTGGGCTGTCGGATCATAAGGGGCAGATGGCCATGATCTAATCGGAAGCGGAAAAGGCAGGGAGCCAAATCTCCGAGGGGTGATGAAGCGATTGGCTTTGGACTGTCGGATTTATGAGAGATCGACGGCTGCGATCGGATCGGAGGATCGCGATTGGGGAAAATAGAAGGAGGGGACGCATAGGTTGGCACGATGCAATTAGTGTGGAGCCATCAGATCTATATAGATAAACGGCTCAGATCGCAGCGGGACCAACCGAGCCATAACACTATCGCATCAGAGGCTTTGTTTTAACAAAGAAATGCACTCCGCTCCAACCTTCCGATGCAATGAGCTCTTCACGGTCAAGCGCTTGGTCTTAGCACTTAGGTGCATGGAGGGGGAAGTGGTTGAGGGGCCGACCGAAAGGGGCTAGGCCCGTCATAGATGAACATGGGTCTTAGGCCTATTTTTAATGCATTTTAAGGCCAAAAGATGGTAACGGTAGGGGAAACGAAGGGTTCTAAAGCCAGATAAAAGATCTTATAAGGCTTATAAGGGGATCAGGAATGATCTTAAAGGGTTAATGAGGAATTAGGAAAGGGAAAAAGGAGAGGAAAAAAAAGGCTTGATGGGGATGAAAATAAAGGAAAATGGAGGCCTTTGGGCATTTTCTTCGCAACAGAGAGGCTTTTAAACCAGGAATAGCGGTGAGTATTCATCAAAGGACAAAGGTACAAGGAGGCTTCAAGGATGATGTGTTTTCAGAGGAAATGCATTCCTTGAAGGCTCTAAAAGCATTTTAGCCCCCTGTTTTCTTGCCAAAAATTTCATAGGGGCTAACATATTACATATATGATAACGTTATATATTTTCTGCACTTAACCGTATTGAAACCCTTACCTTTCATCGCAATAGGCATTTTGCAGATTCAAACATATTACATGTCACAATTGCCGTCTCCTAAAAACCCTCCGAAATGCGATTTGCGAGATTGATGGGACCCATCATTTCCTTTTGGTCCACTTCATAAAATTTCGATATATGTTATAATTTATTTATAATATGATTCGAGCAGTTGTATCATATTCCATTGACTTAACGTAATTTTTCATTGTCTTATTTTAAAAATCCTTTAAATGCGACCCATCACCTTTTCGCATCGCAAGATCACAACCTTACTTACCTTTTCCATTCACCTTCAATGCTCTCTTCTCCTGATTGCGATATAAAGTGGGACCCTTTCCTTGCCACACCACCTTCCATTCTCATCACACATCGAATGCGATAAGGTATAATGACGATTGTGAAATTGCAATAAGTTAAAGTTGCAAAGCTGCGATGAGGTAGTTTTGCGATGCACGATGAAGTGCTAAAGGAAAGGGTTTACGGTTTTCCCGATTCCTCAATTGTGATGTAAATGGGCCCCACTGTTTGACATGCCAGGTCAACTCTTGTCTCATCGCACATCAAAATTTGTGAGTTTTAACACTTACCTCCCATTCCTCATAACAAAACCCTCGATTCACGAATTGCGGTATTGTCTGGGCCCCACCTCCTTGCCTCGTCATCACCCCATCGCAAATCACGTTCCCTCCCGCTTATGTCTTATGCTTAAACGTTTCTGACCCCGATATGCAATTGCGATATATTTACAAAGGGTTTTCTCCTCCCGCTCATGAAATTCCGCTATTTCTTTTAATCCGCCTTCATCCCTATCACGACAAAAAAGAAACCAAAGGAAAGGAATAACGACAGAGTTTCTCTGAAACATATTTCTACCATTACTCTGAGCAACCAACCTTATTGAGAATGGCACTAGTAAATGGTCCAGACAGTATTGTGCAAATGAGGAGATTGGCTACTGGGAAACTTGAAATATTCTTAAGAAAATTCTGCCCCTTTTTGGTTATTGACAGAAACATCATGGTACGCCAGAGGATGGTTTATGTTTATTTTAGTCTATGTGGATTCTTCTCAGTGGAAACGTTATTTTATGCAATATTTACAGCTTTATTTCTATTAAGTGGAAAATCATTCCTTCCCGTGATTTCGGAGCCTTCCTTGGCAATTGCAGTTGCACTGTTCATTTAAATCTATGGTTTTAAGTTGTTCTAATTTCTTTGCATTGGCGGTTCTATTAGCGAATGGTGGAATAACCAAAGGATGTGGCTGATCCAGTATTTATCTCCATTGTTATTGGCCACATTCGACGTTTTTATGAAGTTACTAAGGTTTTCAGAAACAGTTTTCATGGTGACCCCCAAGTAAATTGGTGGCGAGGATGATGCTTGCAGATATCATACATTTAGAGAAATGCCATTTATATAGTACTTTTGCAGTGCATGGGTGGTGATAAATCTATGGCCATTTGGCAAAGGATTTTAGTGAGGAAAAAGGGAAAGATAGTTGATGAAGGTTGCAATGAAAATGTAACATGCAGTTCAAATGCAGTTTCTAGCCCTTCTATGGGAAAACCAACAGATGAAGTGGAGGTACTATTCTAGGATGGGTACCGGATTGCAAAGAAGAAGAGAAGCTACACCAGGAAAGACCTAAAAGGATTTTTATGTCTCATGTTTTGGTTTTAATTTTTGAAGACCATGCTGCTAAAAATTTTATTATCATGCTTAGTTTTGCTGTAGAAGATTAAGCCTCACAATTTACTGTGTCTGGATATTTTTAGTCATTTCTAGGAAATAGCTGCCTTTTACAGAAAATCTAGTTTTATCAGCAAACCCAGCAGGTAGCTATTTTCCCAAAAATTTGAATGCAGTAGATTTAGAGGTTGGTTAGGTGGCAGATTTGACCCAGATTCCAAGGAAGAGCATAAGTAGCAGTTCATCGAATACTTTCTAGATTTTAAGGTAATAATTGGTGCAGGTAGCAGTTAGTTCCACATTTCTTACAACAGTGAAGATAGTTAGGGCAGGTGGCAGAAAGAATCTTATGTGGCAGTCAAACAATTTCATGCTTCAGATTTCTAAGCCTCGAATCATTCAGCAATTCTAAATTCATGCAACAATGTGATTTGTTTACTATTTTTAGTTTGTTTTATTTAATTTCATTCCTAAAATTTAACATCACTTTGTTTTGTGCAACTATTTAAGAGTTGAGTATTATGGAAATAAAGGGGGAGATGGTTGGTGACATAGGGCCTAGTGTCCTCGCCCTGTTGTTGATCCTCATGCTATTCCTGAAGCTATGTATTGTTGAACACATAATATATTCCAGTTAAAATCTCGAGGATTCACAAAATCATATGGTGTGTGTATTGTTTTCCCTTCTGTTTTTACATACTTTATCCGTCTTTCCAAGTTTATCGTAAAAGTTCTATCTTATGTTTTTATAAGTCTTGTGAACCTCCAAGTCATATGGATCTATTTTTGTAAGTCTTGTTCCAATATTTCCTGATGCAGTATGAATTGAAGATTATTCATAAGCATTCCTTGAGGTGGAATTAAACCCTATTTCATGTTTTTATAAGTCTTTTGATCTAGCATGCATGTTATTCTGTTTTTTTTAGTCTTGATTCACCAAGCATTCCTGATTCATGAGGTCATGTTAGTCAGAAGCATTCCTTGTAATGGGATTCTTTAAATGTAAAGTGAGATTCTTGTAAGTCTTTTAAAAGCATTCTTTCACTATACATTTCAGATCTGGAATTTGTGTCATTTTTTCCTCCCAGCAGTGGATTTTTTTCCTACAGACCCACTATCTTTCTCCCATTCTTCTAATCATTGAACTACAAATTTTTCTACCACATCATATATACGAGTGCCCTCATATGTGTCAAATATTTTTTATCTGTTAAAAGTTCCTTTAAGAATGTTACAGATCCAAATACTTTCCAAAAAAAAAACCCAATCAAATTATAAGAATAGTCCTTAAGTTTAAGATGTGTCTGGTCAGGCACTTGATGCAGTCCAATTGCTGATTCCAGCACTAACATCTTTTGGTGCATCTGCCGGGAGACAAAGGCCTTGAAACGAAGTATTCTCGTGAGTCTCTTGTTTTAATTGCTGAAGATCATTTCTTGATGGTGAACAAGAATTGCTGACTTGAAGAGGACTGCAATTTTTTCACCTGGAAACTACATTGATTCGGATCTAGTGGCAACTTCACAGGGATGAAAAGATCAGATTTTCAGAGGAAGTTTTGGATAAACAACTACACCTTTAAGAATTCTGAAAGGGACATCATTGCAGAGGTAGAATTTAATGTTTTTCCTCATTCAGTAGATGATGATTTAGAGTCTTCTTATAGTGCAGACATTCAATTCTTTATGAGTATCCCGCATTGTGATTATTTTCATCATGAGATGCACTATGTTATGATATGGATTGTTTTAGTTTTACTCTAAAGATTAAGAATCCATATGAGGTTTTTTCAGCTATTTGAATGGTTGTTCTTTATGTTCCATATTGCATGAATATTTCCATTCAAATTAGATTAGAAGTAGAAGAATGAATAAGCTCGTTGTTTTGAGCATTTTTTTAGAAAGATAGATTTCATTTTTCAGTTTGAATCCAACTTCAGTTTGGAGAAATAAGTTGCAAAATTGAAATGATGCTTTTGACTCCATTACCCAATGGCTAGGCATGCTAGTTTTTTGAGTTAATGAGCATCGCTGGTTGGAGAAATAAGAGATGGATAAGGCACTGGATCTACAGTTCTTGATAGCCGGTAGGGGGCATATCATCCCCAATTAGAGCCACTGTTAGAACTGGTTTTGATTCCTTTCAAAGCTGCCCTCTCTGTCATTTTTCTTGGCCTCTAGCTCCTTATGATTCAATTCTTTCGCATCCTTTTTGCCATTTTCACCATTTCTCTTCGATCCTTTCCTCATTTTTCCAAAATACTAAAACGTCTAGTGTTTCATTTATTTCAAAAACCCCTTTTTTCCATTTTTTTATAGTTAAAAAGCAGCTCCACCCCCCACAACAAACCTTGAATATATATATCATATATTACATATATGATATCATATATATTTTCTGCACTTAACCGTATTGAAACCCTTACCTTTCATCGCAATCGATGTTTCGCAGATCCAAACTTATTACATATGACAATTGCCATCTCCTAAAAACCCTCCGAAATGCGATTTGCAGGATTGTTGGGATCCATAATTTCCTTTTGGTTCGCTTCATAAACTTTCGATATATTTTATAATTTCTTTATAATATGATTCGGGCGGTTGTATCATATTCCATTGAATTAACGTAATTTTTCATTGTTTACTTTTAAAAATCCTTTAAATGGGACCCATCACCTTTTCACATTGCAAGATCACAATATTACTTACCTTTTCCATTCACCTTCAACGCTCTCTTCTCCCGATTGCGATATAAAGTGGGACCCTTTCCCTGCCACATCACCTTCCATTCTCATCACACATCGCATACGATAAGGTATAGCAGCGATTGTGAAATTGCAATAAGTTAAAGTTGCAAAGCTGCAATGAGGTGAGTTTTGTGATGCACGATGAAGTGCCAAAGGAAAAGGTTTGCGGTTTTGCGGTTCTCTCGATTCCTCGATTGCGATGAAAATGGGCCCCACTCTCTAGCATGCCAGGTCAACTCTTGTCTCATCGCACATCGCAATTTGCGAGTTTTAACACTTACCTCCCATTCCTCATAACAAAACCCCCAATTCGTGAATTGCGGTATTGTTTGGGCCCCACCTCCTTGCCTCGTCATCACCCCCATTGGAAATCACATTCCCTCCCACTTATGTCTAATGCTTAAACATTTTCGACCCGATTTGAAATTGCAAGATATTTACAAAGGGTTTTCTCCTTCCGCTCATGAAATTTCACTATTTCTTTTAATTCGCCTTCATGCCTATCACGACAAACAAGAAACCAAAGGAAAGGAACATCGACAGAGTTTCTCTGAAACAAATTTCTACCATTACTCTGAGCAACCAACCTTCTTGAAAACGACACCAGTAAATGGTCCAGGTTGTCTTGTGCAAATGAGGAGATTGGCTACTGGGAAGCTTGAAATATTCTTAAGCAAATTCTTCCCCTTTCTGGGTATTGACAGAAACATCATGGTACGTCAAAGGATGGTTTACGTTTATTTCAGTCTATGTGGATTCTTCTCAGCGACAACGTTCTTTTATGAAATATTGCTAGCTTTATTTCTATTAAGTGGCAAATCATTCCTTCCCGTAATTTCAGAGCCTGCCTTGGAAATTGTAGTTGCACTGTTCATTTCAATCTATGGTTTTAAGTTGTCTGAATTTCTTTGCATTGATGGTTCTATTAGAGAATGGTGGAATAACTAAAGGATGTGGCTGATCCAGTATTTATCTCCATTGTTATTGGCCATGTTTGATGTTTTGATGAATTTAATAAGGGTTTCAGAAACAATTTTCATGGTGTCCCCCAAGGGAACTGGTGATGAGGATTATGCTTGCAGATATCATACATTTAGAGACATGCCATTTGTAGTGTACTTTTGCAGTGCATGGGTGGTGATAAATCCGTGGCCATTTGGCAAAGGATTTTAGTGAGGAAAAAGGGAAATATAGTTGACGAAGGTTGTAGTGAAAATGTAACATGCAGTTCAAATGTAGTTTCTAGCCCTTCTATGGGAAAATCAACAAATGAAGTGGAGGTACTATTCTAGGATGGGTACTGGACTGCAAAGAAGAAGAGAAGCTACATCAGGAAAGACCTAAAGGGTTTTTTATTTCTCATGTTTTGGTTTTAATTTTTGAAGACCATGTTGCTACCAACATTTTATTATCATGCTTAGTTTTGCTGTAGAATATTGAGCCTCATAGTTTACTGTGTCAGAAGATTTTTAGTCATTTCTAGGAAATAACTGCCTTTTACAGAAAATCTAGTTTTATCAACAAACCCAACAGGTAGCTATTTTCCTAGAAAATTGAGTGCAACAGATTTAGAGGTTGGTTAGGTGGCAGATTTGACCCAGATTCTAGGGAAGAGCATAAGTAGCAGTTCATCGAATACTTTCCAGATTTTAAGGGAATAATTGGTGCATGTGGCAGTCAGTTCCACATTTCTTGCAGCAGTGAAGACAATTAGGACAGGTGGCGGAAAGAAGCTTATGTGGCAGTCAAATAGTTTCATGCTTCAGATTTCTAATCCTTGAATCATTTAGTAGTTCTAAATTCATGCATCAGTTTGATTTTTTTACTATTTTTAGTTTGTTTTATTTAATTTCATTCCTAATATTTAGCAACAATTTGTTTTGTACAACTCTATTTAAGAGTTTAGTTTTATGGAAATAAAGGGGGAGATGGTTGGTGGCACAGGGCCTAGTGTCCTGGCCTTGTTGCTGATCCTCATGCTATTCTTGAAGCTGTGTATTGTTGAACACATAATATATTCCAGTTACACTCTTGAGGATTCAAAAAATCATATGGTGTGTGTATTGTTTTCCCTTTTGTTTCTACATAATTTATTTGTCTTTCCAGGTTTATCATAAAAGTTCAATCTTATGTTTTTATAAGTCTTGTGAACCTCCAAGTCATATGGATCTATTTTTGTAAGTATTTTTCCAAGCTTTCCTGATGCAATATGAATTGAAGATTGTTCATAAGCATTCCTTGAGGTGGAATTAAACCCCGTTTCATGTTTTTATAAGTCTTTTGATCTAGCATGCATGTTAATATGTTTTTTCTAGTCTTGATTCACCAAGCATTCCTGATTCATGAGGTCATGTTAGTTAGAAGAATTCCTTGTAATGGGATTCTTTAAATGTAAAGTGATATTCTTGTAAGTCTTTTAAAGCATTCTTTCACTATACATTTCAGATATGGAATTTGTGTCATTTTTTCCTCCCAGTAGTGGATTTCTGTCCTGTAGAGCCACTTTCTTTCTCCCTCATATGTGTAAGAGATTTTTTATCTATTTAACATTCATTTCATGATGCTTAAGATCCAACCACTTTCCAAAAAAAAACCCATTCAAATTATAAGAATAGCCCTCGATCTTAAGATGTGTCTGGTCAGGTGCTTGATGCAGTCCAAGTGCTGATTCCAACACTAACACATGCCTTGCCAAGGGAGCGACTGAGGCTCTAGTTTAGTGAAAAAGAAAGTTATCTCAGGGGTTGGACACTTGGAGGGGTTGGGTTGCTCATGGAGGTCATGTAGCATCCGAGGGAAGTCAATAAGTTCTTAAGTTGTCGAATCCATTTCCTTAAGGTCATATAGGAGGTTGAGTCTTATCATAATGACCCTCAAATCATGTTACCCCAGTTAAATCAGTAAAAACGGGTAAATGTGGGAGGAGTGCGTTACATCATCTCAACATGCACAAGGTAACCAATGTAAGATTGTATTAATCCTTATAATTTATTTAAGATAAGGGAAATTCACATTGAAAACAAATACCATACACTTGTATCCTATTTTTATTTCTTATTATGCTTACCATATAAATTTGACTTCCATTCCTTGACATTGTAAACCTATTATTAACCATTACTACTATTCTTACAATTTCATTTTTAATCCTTAAGCCATGATCTTCCATTCATGATTCGGCACACTTGGAATTTTTTTTATTTGATAACTGCCCTTATCCCGATATTAATTACTCATTTCAAATCACTGAAAGGTATTTGCAATGAATGATTTTTCAAAGTGGCATTCCATAACAAGTCCCTCATTTCAACACCACTCGAAATGATAAGTGTGAAGTGATAGGGATGTGAATCCACATCCTATGCTCATAGGTTCTTGCATATAGGGCCTAGAAAATTTAGGAAATAAAGATTCAATTAGGTTATGATGACTTACACAAAAGTTTTCAAAATATTTTGATGGGAAGGTCACATAAATTGGCAATTTAGTGATGATGGTTTCAAAGGAATTGTTCAAAAACAAACATGTTAAGTGAGAGGCTTGTGCTATATTTTTGAAAGTCGAACGCCAAGATGTTGATTGGTTGAAATGAGTGCCATGATCATGGATTAAAGAGGAATGGTGTAAGGCTTTGTTTGTTCTTAAGAAACAATTGACATGTGAAGGGTGTTATGTGATCATATTTCTATATCATACTAGGTTACTAATTCACTTTGAATTTTATGTTCAATTTAATTTTCCCTATCACCAATGAAAAATTCTGTGCAAGATGTCTAACCAAATCAAGATAAATTTTAAAAATCCACAAAAGAGCCTCTATCATCATTGGTTAGTTAAAATTTTGATTATGGGGGAGTTACACATTAGAAATGATACTTGGGAGGATTTTGTAAGTCATAATGGGTTTTGTGAGAAAGATGTTGAAGCCACTATAGGAGTTCAAGGTATGAAAATTAATCAACATGGTTTCAATCATGATAATGATAAAGACCAAAAATCCTTTGGATCTGAGGGCGTCATTACTTCTACAAGGAAATAAAGAATGAAATGCGTGAAGAAGGCTCCGAAGATAAAGCCTCAATCGGTAATTCCCATCACAGGTTCACATAGAGTATGGGAATAAAATGGCATAAAATGTTCCACATCAAAGCATAGTAAGGTAGTCATCCACATACTTGAAACATCACCATTAGGAATATAGAGAAAGATACTTTAAAAGTATCTACGTAAATGAAAACAAATTCCTCAAAACCTCAATGATCTGCATCTTCCAGATTAGATAACATTCAATATGTTAAGTGGGTTGAGTACACACATAAATATTCGATGTTTAAAAATAGCATGAGTGTTACACGTCATTTTTTCACCATTTTGCAAATGATTTCCAATCCATATCTTTCGCTATCCATCAAAGTGTTCCAAAGAATTCTCCTACAAGGTTAGAATCAAAACAATCCCAAAGAGAATGAGAATTTTGGATTACATGGTCCAAAAACCTACTTTTGATCATTTGCGCAGTTCCCTAGCCAGATTCTTCACATACGCAAATCTTACCATTATAGCTAGTGCAAATCTACGCTCTGTCTTCCACTATGAATTGCGTACATAACTTAACGTAAGTAAAAATAAAAAGTGATTTATAGAATATTTATTGGGGGAATATTTCCCAACTGAAAACTTTGAGCTTATGGTTACTTAAGCCTAATCCCTTTGTTCGTGGAGCTAGTTCCCTCTCTTTTTTTAACCCTAATCCCTCCTTTTTAGGATCTCATCCATTGAGAAGAGGATCTCAAACCTCCTCCTCTTGGCATATAATTTCAACACAGACCAGAGGGCTAGGAGGGGATGCTAAATGTAAACTTATGTTGCTGGAATAGGGCTAGAAGGATTTTCATCTAAGGAGAATATTGGAGACCATTGGAAGGAGTCATACACCATCAAGGCTAGGGCTCTATTAATCCTTCATATTTAAGATTAATACAAAAGAGTGTTTCTTTCCCACTGTATTGTTCAATGGAGTTGATGTATTGTGTATTCACTTCCATTTTTCCATTGATAATGATATTAGGTACTAGTTTCCTTGATCACTACTATGGGTTTTATTGAGTCATTTATCTGTCATATGCCTTTGATATTTTGTTGTTATTATGTTTGCAGGTTTGGATTCTAAGCATTGAGAAGATGCATCAAACAATAGCGCAGATCTTCATCAGGAATTTCATTTGAAAGGTATGGATTTGATCTTCCACCATTCTTTCTTATGATTCAATAGGAACGAACTCAGGGAAAGATTTACTAGTTTGTTTTCTTGTTACTAGATTCAACCATTAAGTCTAGGGAGATTTCTCTTGTCGGAAAAAGTCATTTTTCCGCCATAACAATGAGGAATCCATCAAACAAACCATTTATTCACATTTTGTTACTCATTCAATTTCTATAAAATTAAAAAGAAAGAGAAGGAAGATTGAGAAGTTAAAGAAATAGAGTCAAAAACTTTAGAAATACAATGAAAAATTATCCTCCCAAAACAAAACAAAAAAACAAAAACATTGTATAAGTTAGTCAAGAAATGGTACCAAAGTCTAGTAAGTTATTTGTTTACAATCAATCATTGAAAAGGAGATTGAACCAATGAAGGATGCAACCTTAATATACTATTCAGTGATGTTACCAACCTTTGTCAAATAAAGGTGAAAACAAATTTTTCCAAATTTTGAGGAGTCACTAGTTGGATTTGTTTGCACGAGGACATGAAAAATTATAGTAGTTGGGGAGATGGTGGGCCATTATTTTAACACATTTTACATTAGTATTTGGTCCACCTTTTTGAATACCTATACTTGTTTATTGTTCCTCTGATAACATTTTCTCATACTTTTGAAGTTTATTTTACTCACAAGCTTAAATAGGTACGAATTTGTTTATTATCATATTTCCTTTGTTCTTGATGAGTTAGATAGGATTTGGACTAATCGTATATATGAAAACTATGCTTATTTTAGTTCCTATAGCTCTTATGAAGTTACAGTAACAAAAATCTAAGGTTAACATACATATACAACTCTAGAAGTAAACCAAAGACATGGGTTTTGTTGTTGACCCTCTCAATATGGATCCTTATTATTTAGAATGCACCTAGGTCGACCCCATAAGCCTCTAGCTCACAAAGAGTGTCCTAGAAAAATTGTGCCAAGTGGAAATGATAAACAACATTCACATGGAATTTTTGCATTGATGACACCAAAATTGGAGATTCCTCAAAATGGGTTTTGTGTAGAATGTGCCCAATTAGGTGACAAGTGAGTATATTTCCTATAAAATGTGTAAGTTGGGAGATTTATGCATTTTTTGAAAGTAGATTTTTCCTCTTATGATTTTTTTTCAAACCACGTTCCAATTGGAGCATCCAATCAACAAGGGGATCAAATCAAGTAATTTCTAGATGGTTTTATGTTAGAAAAATGATTTGTAACTATATATTGAGTTATATCTTCAACCAAGGTCCACCAAAAATGAAATAAACAATATCATTTAAGTTATTCATAGTTTTAATAACTATAATTTAGGGGAATTGGCTTTAATCCAACCCATTGCCCCTTTATATAAATACATGGATAGAGAATAGAGGAAAGGGGAATGCAGTATCAAATTGTGGTTATATATTTTGATTATTGTACTTCTAAACTTTAATTCCATTAATACAAGAGCGACCAAGCTGATGTTTTGAGACAAATTTGTGTGGGAATGCTCAATCCTTAGGATTGCAATTATTTTGAAGAGTGGAGGCAATTGGGAGGCCCCCTCAACTCATCCAATGATGTCACTTATTTCCTTAACATAGTCAAGATAAGTATAATTAGTTCGAATTCTAGTTTCTTTGGATTCCATAAGTAATTTAGTTTTTAGATCAATTGTTGTTGTTTCCATTCATTCATTTATTGTTGATTTTGTTTATTTAATTGCACACTTTATTTCGTGAGTTTTATGTATAATTCCTTGCAGAGAGTAGGTCTCCCATTGAAGGTTGAAAGGAAAATAAAACTTCATATTTTATTACACGAATTATTGAGTTTGATACAATTGAAAGAATGTGATTTGCACCATTAAAGTGACTTTGTAATCATCATTCCAATGATTAGAGACACCTTTGTGAATTCTTAGTTCATGTTTGTTTTCATTTATATAGAGAAATTGCAATACATATTATATATTATTCACATGATTTCATTTATCACTGTCTTTAAAGATTTATAAAGATTTATATTTCCATTGAATATTAGAGAATTACTTCACATTTTGTTACAATCACATTTGACACTAAACACAAATGCAAGATTCTAACATCTTCCCTATAAAGTATTTTCATAGCTAATGATTGAATGACTAAGGCATCTTTGTAATCTGTTGGTTTATGCTTTTAGTGGTTTCCATTACCAGTGTGTTGTACGCATGCCTACTTGTACTAAGATCTAATGAATTGAACATATAATTTTTGCATGAAATCTTTAAAGTTTTGGGTAGAGTGAAATATTGTGAGCAATGCCTTTGTTAAATAAATATCCTTATAAATGCCATTTAAGTTATGAATCCATATAATGCTTAGTTTTCATTTCTTAAAGTAGGATTTAGTCTTGCACATATTTTTCCGACATCTTAGAAGTTTACAAGCTCCTAAATTGATAATTTAATGTCATCAATTTAAGCAATTAAATTGCATGTTAGTGTTTCTAGCTCTAGTGGTGTACCTAGTTAGTATTTGTACTCGAGATGTATATTGATGGTTGTGTATTAGAATTGAGATGTATATATGAAATATTATTGATTTTGATAAGATGTATATTGATATGCATTTTTCTCATGTATATTATGTTTTTACATATCATGGTGATGTTGTTTTTGTCTGATTTATAAAATGTATTATGAGTACATTAATGATTAACATTATTATTGATTTCACTACTTTTAAATTAAATTTGAGACGTATCACTGATTTAAATTTAGAATTGATATATAATATTTAATATTAGTTTTATGATTGTTTAATTGGATTGTGATTCCAAAAAACTTATAACCACAATGTCATATAATGCTTAACTCTTCTTAAAGGTGAATTGTTTGTTTTCTAGTTGTTGATCATTAAAATTGTTTGAAGTCTTGATGACAACACATATAGGGAAATATCAAACTACCAGAGTGTTGGTTGTAACAATGATAGAAAATATATTCCCTCTTCATATTTAGAGGGATGGTTCTACTCTTTACTTAAAGAATAAAAATGCATAAATATACAAAAAAATATAATAATATGAACAAATTATTCTTATTGGGGATAGTATAAACAATATTTACAACATATAATTCTCAAAAGACATAAATAAAATCACAAGAACATTTCTTTCGAGCATAGTAGTAAGAAAAACACACCATATAATTGAATCAGATGAAAGGAAAAATGGACCACATTTGTAAAGAACTTAAAATGCTAATTCATTTAAAATCATAGGGAGGAAAACACACTCTTGGAAATTTGGCTTTTAACTCAAAGTTCTCTTGAGGGTTCTATATGGACCTTGAAAAATATACAAATGTTTTAAATATTTTGTAAAGTTTATAAAATAAAAATGTTTGTCCAAATGAATTGGGATGGGGCTCCCATGGAACATCTAATAAAATGACCTACAAGTAAAAAAAGACACAACAATAAATCAACACTAAACATTCAATGTCTTTGAAATGATAGGTTGGATGACAATTGACTAAGAAGAATATGAAAGAAGATTCAATACTAAAGGGTTTTTTACTTACTATGCTAGAAAGGGTTCTCTCTTTTTGTTTTGGGTACCACAAATCATCCTTTTTAAATGGTTTTTTTCTTTTTAATTTATTTTTTAATTTTACTTTTTATTTTTATTTTTTTATTTTTATGGAGTCCTTAATCACCGTAATTGATTTCTAACTATTAGTGTTCAACTAATTCTTGTATTGTGTTCTTTATCTATTTTTCAATGAATTCTTGTAGTTGTGCTATGGTTAATTTTTTTGACTTGAATGGAAAGGAACTTGTCATTAATTTCTTTTAGTTTAAATCCTAGGTTTTTAGCCTTCATTCCAAATGGTATAGTTAGTTAGACATTTTTAGATATCTTCTTGGGAAAAGTTGATAGTAGTTTCAAAATTCATGGCCTAGGAAGTTTTAAGGTCATATAATTTTTCTTGGATATTCTCTTTCATCATTATGGGATCCATTAACATATGTCAACCAACTAATGTCATTGCCACATTGATTAATTTAATGAACACATCGATCCTCTTTTTGTTGAAGGTTGCAAAATCATAAATTTTTTATTTTAAGTAATTAACTCTCGACATCCAAAACCTTTTAAATGTTTGAGTCTTTCCTTTGAAGGAAATTTCTACTCTGTTATTTTCATGTTGTTCATATTAGAGACTTTAGTAATGAAAAAACTTAGAACTTATTTAATGAAATGTTCATCACTATCCTAATCATTTTGCAAATTTTTGTTGTAGGATGAAATCCTAACAACAGCAGTGAGTGAACTCTCAACCAATTCCCAAGCTTCCATAGTGAAATAAAGCATTTTATTTGTGTATTTAGCAACACAATTCCTTATTCTATTTAAAAAACTTGATGCTCCTTTCATTGTTGAGTTTGATTCGAGTAATTATTTAGTAGGTTTTACTACAAATAAAGGTTCAATAAGCTATGGTTTTAGACATAAGGCCACTTCCAATTCATTGACTATTTCCTCAAAGAAATTTTTTCCCTTTCCTTATTAGTGATTAATTATTAGAGAGTATCACCTATGGCTTGATGAAGCTTCAAAAATATTGAGAAATTTACTTAAGTGATGATGATTTCAATATCCCATTTTTCTAACACCTCTTTATTTTTCACATTTATTTTTCGAAAATACAACTTTATATACCTTTTTATCATATTAAAAATTATGCATTGTTATAGATTCGACTTGAAAAACAAAAAGATCTTGGCAGGAAAATTCCTTGGCTAACATTCTATTTTCAATTTTTTTTTTTTTGCATAATCTAGAATTGCAACAATAATATCTATTTTCATGGTATGGGAATCAATCCCTCCCTATTGGTATTCCAAGATGGTTTTTCCAATCATATTTCTCTTTCTTTTAGAGGTTGTAGAGGCAGTATGATATTTCTCAAGAAATATACATGGAGGGTCTTCACCATCTCCATATTTTTTTTGTATCCAAGAGGAGCCCAACAACTCGCCTAGCACATAACTACTAGCAAACCTCTAGGGGTCTAAAACTTGTCCTCCTCTTTGTAAAACAATTCACAAATAGGGGGATGTGAACCTTGGATCTCTTAGTTTCATAGATTTCACATTATTTTGGTCACCAAATGAGCTTCCCCCCCAGGACGGTCTTCACCATCTCCATTATTGGTATCTTCTAGTGAAATTTTATTTTTTGCATTAGTATTTATTTGACTTTGGTTGCGTGAAATTGAAGAAATTATTTGCTAATTATGGGGGGAACCAAAAATGGTTCTGGGGTGGATTTTCCTCTCTCTTTCTATTTTCCATTTCAATAGATCAGGGTATGAACATCATCAAGAATTGGGCGATCTTCATGATATTCCAAATTTTTATTATCACCTTGTTGACGGTGCTGGACCCACTAACATTCAGGGGATATCCATGATATGAAGTCCCAAATAGACGTCACACCATTTGGAGTAGGATTCCCAACATTGGGGTGTTTAATGATATGCCTTGGATTGCAAAACACATAGAGTGGTGCACTGTGTCTTTGGTTAAAGCAAGTGTGTGACCATGTGGAAATTCAATATGATGCATGAGCGGTTCTAACACACAAAAGGAAAATTAAGTGCACTCCTTGGAAGCCCGTAATAGTCTGTAGCTTGAAATGAAAACACAAGCTGAAAATACATCACACAAACTAACAAGAAGAATATTCCACAAGTTAAAGGTGACGGGTTAACACATGAGTGACACATTCAACAAGATTCGTACAAATGAAAACAAAATAGCTCATAAGAATATGCCTAAGTTAAACAACACACATCGAAAATATAACAAGAATAGTCTACTACATTTATAATATATGCATGAAGATGTGCCAACTCTGATTTTATTATAAGTGAAAGTTCCATTCATACATACAACATGAAAAACCACTTGCCATAATAGTGGAACGTGAAGTCAAAAAAACCCGCTCCTCACAAAGAAGTATAATCCCTTTACACTACAGAGAAGCCAAGGTTGACACAAAATTACCTAGCCCTTTCTAAGCCTAACCTAGCCGAAAGCTTAGCTCCCAAAAGCCCTTTACAAGAGTTACGAGGATGTATTTTAAACCAAAAGCAGGTGACCGTTGGAATGCCCCCTTTGTGACTCTTGGACTCCCCTCATGACTCCTCACATTACATATGAATATTCAAATTCCATCATGGACACATGGAATTTTACTAATATAATAATTACAAATAATATTACAATTTCCACTCATACCCATATAAGACAAAATAGGGTGGAGACAACTTGAAAACCTAACAAGACAAAACACTATGATGCTTGAGTTGGGGTGAACTCAAGTTGGGAATCTTGGACTTGGTGTCTCTCAGTCACATACTCATTCCAATCTTGGTACTATGCGATGGTATCCCCAAACTGTGAGATAGTATCAGGCTGGAAGCAGAATATTGCCTCCATCACATCCAGGTACAATGTCTTAGAACCGGTCTTAACCTCTTTCTTAATTAGGAGCAACATTGTTATGATCAGAACCAGGCCACTGATTTATGTCTACAAGTTTGTTTATTCACCTCTAAGTCCTCCTGGGTGGCCATATGCTCCAGCTGCTCCCGGTATTGATCAATCTCCTGCGAAACTTGCCATTTGCATTTAGTCTCGGTGAGTGTACCAATTGTGTTAGAAAATTAAATATTACAGAGAAATGAAACACATAAAATATGCGGAAAACACAAGCACACAAAACACATAAAACTAGAGAGACACAGATATACGTGGTTCACCCAGTTTGGGCTACATCCACCCCGAACAGCCAGTCCTTCCTTTCTATCCAGAAAAATGAAGAGACACAACCTACAACAGATCCGCTGTAATATCCTCTGTTCTCTCTCACAGTCTCCCTCTCTGTTTCTCGCTCCGAGAATACACATACCATACACAGCCACAATAAAATACCCTCATACAAGCGAGGGGGTGCCTTCTAGGGCATAAAACCCTAAACTAAACATAACTTCTACCTTCAGATCATCCACCTAATGAACGGCCCAGATTGACTATAAATTACTATACTTTTACAAGGCAATTTTACATCTGTTTTTAGCTTCGGGGGCGCTACCCCCGAAACCCCCCGCCATAGGGGCGCTCCATGAAGTCGCAGCCGCCCCCCCTGGACCCCCCAGGCAGCGTTGCCGCCCCCATTAAGGTACAGGGGTCCGACGCTGTGATACAAAATAAACAAGATAATCAGGCTCCACACCCAACAAACTGATGGGATCCAGTGGGTTCTCACCATAAAATCCAAACTTCCGTATATCCGTACATATGAGGCCTGAATGTTTTCGATGAATGAGGCAATTTTCTTGTTGTTTTGGATCGACATCCAAACTATGGATTTCTCTAACTCTGCCTGTGGCTTCATCTTCTTCACCAATGTAAAAAGTGCAACCTTGTATCATTTTCCACTCATGTATGATGGTGATGGTATCTTGTACATTCTTAAGGATATTTAAAAAATCTTTGCTCTACCATAAAAATTCATGTAAGCGGACAAATTCCTTATGTATGGTCACAAAATCCTAATATAATTCCCACATAGTGTCTTCAAGTGTGGATACTTCAACCATTATTGTTTCTCTTATCTCCTCGCTGTAGACGTGTGCAAAAGGTGCATCTTGTGCTCCTGCATGCATTTGTTCATTATCTTGCTAGAGTGCTTGTAGATTCTGCGCCAACTGCTTATTCTCGGCCACCAAACACTGAGTTTTAGATCTGGATGGTCTTGCGACGACCAAGCTGGCATCGACAATGAAATTTGGATTCTTGCTGGTGTTTGCCACTATCACCCTTTATCTCATGAATGAAGGTGATGCATGATCATCCAGGAAGTGCTATGCTCCATGCCTATACAATATTTTTTTGCAATTAATCAAATGACAGGTTGTACAAATCCATCACTGGATCATCATCAAGGGGAACTACCTCCCCTTCATTACTTGGGGCTTGCTGTTTGACTGAAGGTGGTGGAGTTTGAAAGGTGGATTGAGGTGCGTTGAGAATCAGGTCCACATACTCATCTTGCGACTATAGTCCCACTTCCATGTACATAAATTCAATCTAATGTTTAAGATCTTTAGCAAACTCTCGTTCCTACATTTTTTTTCTCACTCCTACTATTGGATGATCCTATATCTTCTCTTCAACCTGCATGGGTGCCATCTCTTCCGCCGTGGCACCTTTCCTTTCTTCCTCTTCCTGCTTCTGTATCTCCTCTTGTTATCTTATTCTAATCTCCCATTCTTTCTTCAACTCTTGGTCTACTCTTTGCAATCTATGCATTGCTTCTTCTAAGTATTTCTTCTCTCTATGTTTCCATTGTGATATCTGTTGCCTCTGTCCCCTCTTTGCTTCAATTGCCAAAGATAATTTCTTAGGGAGAGGATCTGTTTTCATTTTCCATCTTTTTTCATCTTCTGTATTGTCACCTACCTTCATGCTTCCTTTATCCTGCACCAGACCACTGCTTGTTGTTATTGCTTCTTCCAGAACTGCTACCATTGCCTGTTGTTGCTGCTTCTTCCGGAACTGCAATGGAATGTGAATTTCCCTAACCTATATGCCAGTTCTGAACACAATACTTGCCATGAAGGGTCAATGATAATGGAATTTAAGTGGTAAAAATCATCTCTAAATCGTCAAATGGTCTTGAAAACAACCTATCCCAACACTTACAAGCCAACAGATCATAAAGTCTTGGACAAATTAAAAATGTAAAAACAAAAAATTATACAAGTGGGTTTCGATTTTTTTTGAAATTTGCACATAAATAGACCCTTTGAAATTACATTTGTCATTTTCACATTTTTCAATGTGGGAAAAAGGCTCTGGAGAAATAAATCCGAACCAATTCTCAGCCGAATCAGCTCAAATCTTCCAGGTATCCTTCTCAAACCTCTTCCTTGTGATTTTCTTCATCAATTAAATTATTTTTAAGTCAATTTCACCATAGTAATTATGATTTTAGATTAACCCTCTGCGTATACGCTGGTTGAAAATATCCGTGCTGCGTATATACTTGATTGTGTGAAAATGAAACCCGCGTATGCGCAGAGTAATTTTTCAAAATAAATATCTAATGGATGAACCACTGAATTGACTCAGGATGAAAATCAGTTGGAGGGAGAGGGAGTATAATGCAATTGATAATGAGGTAATGGAAGATGAATTGTCCTTAGAAGTGCTCCAAGGATGTGGATTGCCAATATTTTTCCAAATTCCCAATATGAAAACAAATACCAAATTGTTGGAGATGCTCGTAGATTATTGGGAGCCCAAGGAAGATGCATTCATGATTGATCAAATGCCATTGAAAATTGAAGTTGAAGACATTTAAGTCATCACTAGGATTTATCGAAGAGGAGAGCTAGTGAATTTGCAGGGTAAGGCACTAGGAGGGCTGAATGTAGATGACTACATCCAGCTATACTGCTCAGAAAATAATCAGAAGGTTGGGACTCAAATCCCAATCAGAGATGTACAATGATTACATATGAAAATCCTTCTTTTCACTATAGTCCAAGTAGCCGGATCAAATTCATTACACCAGGCCTCACGTGAAACCATGAGTTTGGAAACTAATTGTCTAAATACTCTATATGATTGGTGCACAACATTGTTGACCAATTTGAAGAAACAATTGACTTCCATTCGGAAAAGTAAGACCAAACACTTCGGATATGGGACTATCCTGTGTACTTTATTTTTCGAGAGACTACCTGGGCTTCAACCCAAAGTGACATCAACCATCAGCAGCGCACGAGGTCCATGTATAACACAATGGGCTGATCTGATGAAGAGGCTAGGGGGCGGCGAGGTCCCTAGGACTACCTGGGATGATGAGTTCTTCATGTGGTGGGGAGAACATGTGATCACCATAGAGGATTACCTTTATGAAGGTATGGACATCAGGGCAGATCCAGATCTTCCCCTACCACCCAGAGCTACATGGGGAGCGATTGGCAAGATCACATTTAAATGATTTTGATTATTTTATTTTTTGGATTTTTTGATAAAAATATGAAATGAAAAAATATTTTTGATAGGAAAAAGTACTTACAAAATTATTGATCATGTTACAGATGTTAGTCCAGTTAGACTTGAGGGTCTACCAGGGCACAGGCGTTGCAGAAGAGAGGTAGAGAATGTCACAGAAGATCCTGGGAGAGTCCTCCATGCCATACAAAGGAACTTGGAGGGTCTGACCTGCCAGGACCCTATGGCTGCAGTAGAAGACCTCCCTGAGGCTATTCAAAGATGAGTGGCTGGTGTACCACGTGATTGGGCGTGATTATTCCGCCGTGTGGCTACTTCCATAGTGTTCTTCTATGATGCTCATTTAGGGCATGGCCCATAGACATATATTTTTAGGATGACTGGATGACTTGATCTTTTTTGATGATGGACATGATCGGGCATAAGCCCTAATTTTGTCCAATTTTGTATATTTTTGAACATATGACTCTAATCTATATACAAATTTTTTTTGATGTGACTATCTCATATATACAATGATTATTGATGATTTTTATATTTAATGTGATGAATGAATTATATGCCAATGGATTTCTTGATTAGTTAATGAATAAACAAATGCATTTTATGATCATGGAATGTGAATGTATGTAACATAGTTAAATGATATTTGTAACAAATGAACACTCAGAAATGAACAATATAAATATGGATCTCTGACACGATAGATGTTATTCAACTGAGAAACCACTAGTTGTGAGTCCAAGTACACTACTAATGAACAAACACCAAGAGATATTGCTTCAGACAATATATTGACCAAAACAGTTTATTTTTCCACATTGTTTGAAGTAGGACCAATACATACGCTCCTTGAGACTAACAACTGACCAGATGGATAGTAAATTACCCAAGCCGCAGAAGCAAGGTTTTGGGTATTTCGACTAGAACCATCGACAAAGCCAAAATGAATCATATCATCCATAGATACTTGCCAAGAAAGATAAAAATATCAACACCACAACTAAATCGATAGACATATAGGCACAAAAAATGCAATATGTACAAACCAAAGAAAATGCTACGCAGAAGCCTAGGCATAATACTTCTTAAGATAAAGCATATTTCTGGGCTTTGCCAACTTGTTTTTGTCAAATTCAACTAAATCATAAGCTCCTGTTTTAAGGACTGTTTTGACAATGAAAGGACTGTACCACATGGATTTAAATTTCCCTACCCCCAAGTCATCCTTGTCTTGATCATAGACCAAAATGAGGTCACTTTCAGAGAAAACACTAGGTTTTGAAGCCTTATCATACTGAACCTTCACTCTGTTCTTATGGGCCTCATTAATCATAGCTACATCTCGACTCTGATCATCGAGACGTTCTAGATAAACAAGATGTTCTTCAAGACTTGAAGTGGCTGCAAGAAGCTCAACAACTAGCTTAAGGGAAGGAATCTCACACTCAACATGGAAGATTGATTCCAATCCGTAAACCAATTGGAAAGGAGTGAACCCAGTTGCAGTCTTAACTGACATCTCGTAATCCCAAAGCACATGATACAACATGACATGCCATTTGGATCTAGCTTTATTGATTGTCCTTTGCAAGATGACTTTCAAGGATTTATTTAGGGCTTCCACTTGCCCATTGGCCTGAGGATAATAAGGAGATGAATGATCTTGTTGGAAACCTAATTTAAGAGCCAATTCAGCCATCATGGAGTTCTGAAAATTATTGCCATGATAAGTGAAAATCTATTTGGGAATACCAAAGCAAGAAATCAATTGATTGAATAGAAACATGGCTGCTGTTTCACCATCGTTCAAGAAAGTAGGCATAGCCTCAGCCCACTTTGTGAAGTAGTAAACTTCTACAATAATGTACTTATGACCCTTTGCTGAAGGTGGGTTACAAGTAGTAAAATCAATTCCCACTTAGTGAATAGACCGACATTGATAACAGGAAAAAGCGGAGCTAGGTGAGTGCACATATTCCGAGTATAAACTTGACAAGGATGAATTTTTTTGACCGCCTCAACACAATATTTAAAAATCAAGGGCCAAAAATATCCAGCATGCAAAATATTTTGAGCAGTAGCAAGCCCAAATAAATTACCACCACAAGCTCCACTGTGGCAATCATTCAACAAAACCTCAGCTTCTTCGAGAGTTATGAAATGTCTAAGGATTGAATCAACCCCACGACGATGCAAAGTGTCACCGATGATAAGATAGATTTTTAGCAAGTGACGCAATTTTCTACGCTCATCCTTCAAAAAAGAGAGGGGAAACTTTGAATATTGGAGATAGACAATACTATCTCCATACCAAGGATCTTGTGAAGAAATGTGGAAAATATGTTATCAGGGAATGACTCCTCATAAATAATCTCTTTTCCACAAGGCAACTCAGAGATCAACTCTGCAAATACCAATGATTTCTTCGATTTGGTAGACAGGAACTCGAGATTGAATTCTTGTAAAATGAAAATCCATCTATTATATTTTCCCCCAATCACTCACCTATTGAGAACAATTGAAACTAATTGACAACGTCTAAAACATAAATTTTGCGAAGCAGAATGTAATGCCTAAGTCACTGGACAACCTGGATGGCTGCCAAAGCTAACTTCTCAATGGGATAATATCGCAATTCAGGACCTACCAAGCCTCGGATTAGATAACAAACAACATGCTCACAAAGAGCATCATCCTCCTGAACTTGAACCATACCTATAGTAGATTCTACCGCAGTAAGACACAAAATGAAGTCTTCGCTATAATCAGGTGGAATTAATAAAGGAGTAGAGTTCAATGCATTTTTCAAAGCATCGAACGAATGTTGAGCGAAGTCATCCCATAGGTATGGAATTCCTTTCTTCCACAATCTCATAAACCCTTTTGTAACCTCAACATAGTTAACGATGAATCTCCTTAAGAAATTGGATTTTCCTTGAAGACTTTGAAGTTGAAGGATAGAATATGGGGGAGGCAACTAAAGTGTTGCCTCAAACTTGAAGGGATATACATGAATCCCTTCAGTAGACATGATGAATCCCAACAACCAACCAGATGTGACGACGAAAATTCACTTATTCAGATTCAACTGGATTTTATAATGCCGACATCTTTCGAAATCCATCGAAGATGAGAAGGATGATAAATTATCTTTCGAGAATGAGTAGCTAAATCATCCAAATAAGCTTCGATGATATGCTTTATATCATGGAAATCATAAGACATGGCCTGCTGGAAAGTAGCTCCAACATTTTTAAGACCAAAAGGCATCTTCTTGTATGCAAACGTACCCAGGGAAAAATAAAAGTAGTCTTGTGTTGATCTTCAGGATGGATGGTAATCTGAATATATCCCGAAGGAGATATAAATGAAGAATAAAATATCATTCCCCACTTCAGTCAAAGGAACGGGGTATATAAAACCCACCTTAATTAGCTTCCCAACCTCAGCCTCGATAGTTGCGACTTTCCTAGGATTGATCGGTCAAAGCTTCTACCGTATAGGCTTAGCATTATCGTAAGTCTTGATCTCATGCTGGACAATAGATGGATCAATTCCAAACATTTCATCATAAGACAAAGTGAACACATCACGAAACTATTTAAAGAGATCAATATCGATCTAAATATCTTCAGGGGAATACGCAGCTCCGATGAAAACATTCTCTATAAAATTTGGATTCCTGGAAATTTTCACCGAGATCATTTTCAAAATAAAATCCATATTACCTTCGACAAAAATTTATGCTGGAGCCAAAGGGTTCAGAATTGGGTGAAAAATACCAGTAGACACAACGCTAGAGAATCTTGAATTGACCTCATGCAAATCAGGTAGAAAATATGACTGATGATGTAAATCATCCCACAATATTTCCACACCAGTCATTGCCTCTAGGATTTCCTCCTCAGATGGTAGAACAACATTGAGGCAGTCCAAATAAGAATATTAGTGAAGTTTCCAAGCCGGAGCCACATCTCCATCCAAATCCTCTGGTGAAAGAGAAACTGGATTGGGATCTGCAGTGTCAAGAATAAAATGATAAGTAGTTTCTGCTGCAGATATAGGGTATGCCATTCCACCCACTTGACCTTCTTCTAATGTGGTGGTAGGAGAAGGTAAGGTCCAAGGATCCAAAAAATAAATAGTTTGGAAGAACTCTCTTTGACTAGGAGCCCTAGAGGATGTAATAGCATTGATATGAACAGAAGGAGGCGGAATATCAAAGGTACCCATCAACGAGGTATACATACAGACTCCTAGATTCTCCACAGGTTTCTTGGCATCATTCTTCAAGGGGACAATAGATTCAAAAGCTGCATTAGGATCTATCAGAGAACAGTCCATCTGGTCAACAGTAAAAATTCTCCCTTCATGGGGAAAACACAGGATGCGAAATAATGATGAAGCAATGGCATCTATATCATAAATCAAAACCACCCCAATAGAAGTTTGTAGTCCAAATTGGCATCAAATATCTCTACTTCGATATTGAAAACTTTCCCCCCAACACAGATGGGAAAAGCTGGAACAATGCCATGTGGCCTATGAGAATAGCCATCAAATGCAGTCAGGAGAGTAGGTGAAGGAACGAATTGAGGAGATCCAATAACTTTCCAACATGAGATAGACATGACACATGTGGAAGCGCCTTCATCGACTACCGTTCGAAAAATATTGATTTTCCGATACATATATTTTATTTGAAAAGCCATATGATGAGGAAGCCTCTTCTTAAGAATTTACATATCGATTGTGATCATAAGAGAGTTTTTTGGATCTATCGCCCCGATCACAGTGAGCAGCACACTCCTTTGTGCTGGGCATGACTGGAGTAGCTCCAACACAGACATAACACAAGCACTCTGAGCCAGATCTTCTAGAATGAAGTAGTTCTGTGATGCCTTGACATTAGGGTTGATTTTCAAATGTTTAGAAGAACCTTTCGGCATGCGAGGTATAGGCTCAACTACGGGCCTCTCAATATGGAGTGGCTCGAAACTATCAGGAGCGGCCTTAGCCTTCGAAGATTCAGATTCAACATAATCACGTGATCTTGTGGCCACATCAATGTGAGAACTCACCATATATACATTTGAATAATTCCCCCCTCCTGGTTTCCCCATGTGGGAGCTCCAGTATTTGCTTAGGGAAAAGGGTTAGTCAAGACAGCCTGGGAACTGGAGGAGCCCTGCTGAGCTAACAAGCGCTGAGCATCTTGAATATTAGGGTAGAGATGAGTGAGATAGTCTCGATTGCATAACTTGCAAGGGAACTTGACTTTCTTCTTCGACTCTCTCTTACCCTCTCCAAAATTATCGTTGGATCTTTTCGCATTACCCTTCCCATCCTTATATTTCTTCTTATTCCACCCCTTCTTCTTCCCATCAGATTATTGATTTCCTTTGGGGTTAGAATATTGAACAACATTAATCGTTAAGGGATGGGAAGGAGTAGACACTGATGACATAGCCTGAACAAAAGGAGAAGATTGTAGAGAAAACTGCTGCAATTGATTCAAAAGGTTAGCCATGATACTATTGATCGAACCAACAAGCTCGTGAGCATGGGGAGGCGGCTTTGGTTTAGCTAAATCTATCTTAAAAGGAGGAGCATCATACAAGATATTATTAAGAATCCCAGATTGAGAATAGACCAGTTCCAACTACTGGGCTCTAAATATAGCTTGCTCTAGAGTGAATACCCCATAAAGGGATACATCCTTTGATATTTATGAATGTAAGGATTTGAGGAACCATTCGAGAAGGAATTCATTAGGAATATAGGCTTTAATGAACCTCTTCCTTCTCCTCTATTCCTGAATATGGTCAGAAATGTGCATTGCCTTATCCCATTGGAAATTGGCCAAAATCTTAGTTCCAACATCATAACGAACGAGAAACTGAAAATGGTTCAAAACATGGTAGCCAAATTTCCAAATGAATCAAAAGTGTTCCTAGTAAGCTCAATGTAACATTTTTCTATGTTTCCAGTGATGGTGTGCTGAAATAACCTCAACTTAATCGAATCATCAATAAGGGAGTTTGATGAACACCATAAATGGAAAGTGGTAACATGGTCGGCTAGATCCTCACTAGTCTTCCCTTCAAATTTCGAAATATCTGATAGAAGTTTAGGTGGGACCGGAGGCCAATTTGGGCTGTATCGGATAGGACCATTAGTCAACTTTTATAGATCTATCAAATTTAGGGTTTCTAGGAACGGTAAGCATGGAGGACCCTGAGAACTCCATCCACCAGGGGAAGGATTCCCAACATTATGAAAAGAATAACCTAGATTTTCCGAGGCACCAGGTTGCCATGGATTGTTTGTAGAAGAAGCTAGACCATAAGAAAAACCTTCTGACCCAGAGAAACTCAGAGTAGTACCTCCTCCCACTGCAGGGTTACCATAAACAGGAATGTTCCCCCCAATCGAAGTATTAAATGAATATGATACCCCTTGGAAAGGGTTCCATGCATTGGCAAAATGAGAGAAACCCTTAGAGGCACCTATGGAGGAGAAAGGAATATTCCCCTGCTGAACATACATGAATTGATTCCCAGTTCCCAACCCAATGAAATTTCCAGCCTTGAAAATAATTAGAGCTTTGACCTCCTAGAAAATGATTAAAACCTTGAGCTTGCATGAATAAATGCAAAGAACCTAAGGAAGGTTTTGAATGAGGGATATGACCAATTCCGAAGGGAAAACCCTTAAAAGAAGATGACCCACTAGCCATAGAAGTCATGGGGGTGGAGATAGCAGATGCAACAGTGAAATAAACTGAGGGAATTGCACTAGAAGGCATCCCAAATGAAAAGGGAATAGTATGGGAAGAAAAATATTGGGTGCCCCCACTCGTAGACGGAATGGAGGTAGAGCAAAAAATTGCAGTACTAGGAGTGATGGTTGAAATCGAAATGATACCTCCTCCCTCTGCCGAAAGAGGAGTATGCACCTTGAAGTACTCGTAGCTGAAGTTGTGTTCCCAAATGTGGCCATCGAAAGAAAATAAGGAGAAATATTAGGGCTAGCCGGTCTGTGAGATAGAGGTCCAACGTATAATAAAACATACAGAAAACTAGCAGGAAGAGGTGAGGAAGGAGTAACTAGAGGTTCAGGAATTTCTTCAACCTCAACTTCTTCTGCTGGAAAAAGGACCCGAGAAGGGAGTGGAGTAATCCTCTCTAAATCATGACTAGCACTAGGACTACGCTTAGAAATAATAGTCCCAAGAGCACGATCACTCTCCGACGCATTTGCTGCTATTAGTTGGAAATCACCAGTAAAATTTCTCCTATGCCTTCGAGAAGAAGTATCAACACTCGTAGGAGAAAGCCCATGAATCCTTCTCGATCGATGAAATAATCAGTCAACCACTTTTAATTATTATGAGAATTTATATAGACTCAAAAAATTACAAAACTATGGCAATATAGGAGCAAAGAGCACTCTCTAAAAAAATATCCCTAAGATTCAACAATCAAGCAACTCTCAGGTATTTTCGCTCCAGCTTATTAGGACCAGAAACCAAAATACAAGAAAGTGAAAATAAGGACCTTCCGAAAATAGTCTGGGGTAATTACGCCGTAGGCATACTAGCGAAGGTAACATAAACAATTACAATGACCTCCAAACAAAATCCTTTTCTGGTGAAAATACCCAAGCTGCACAAGGGCACCCTCCAGAAGTACTAATGGATGTGATGCAACGTATGCCTCATGTACCACAGGTATTCCCCCCTGCAGTCACCTATGTGATACCTAGGAATATCAACTATGGTCACTAGTTCATGTCGGCAACCATTCATAAAGGTCTTTGGTCGGGATCCGGTAAATAGGAGAGGGGGTATCTCTCTTCTCTGCTTTCAATTGCCCTCGCGCTTGACTCTCTGGAGGAGAGCTTTCCTGGTCCACTTAACGAGGCCGGATTTCACTCATTAATAAACTTCTAAGTTTAAAATTTTGAGTGGCCTTGGAGAGTTAACTCTCCACTCACCTATTCTAAGGCCCTAATTACCTAGACTAGTTGGTCTATATTAATGACAGCTCAAAATTTCTGGTTCATTTTAAATTATGCACTTGATTTTAAGGGCCATTATTTTCAGTTAGGGGTAAACGGAGAATGAAAATTGTGTTGTTTTGACGGAAAAGAGAAATCAATAGAAACCTGCTACATGCATATGCAACTTTTTCTTTGATGAAAGATATTTCTACTTAGGTTCTACGAACAACTCATAAAAGCAAGAAATTTTCTTTTCTTTTCTAGATTCATGCTCACATACTCAAAAACTATAAAAAGACTAAATATGCTTAACAATGCAACTCCACTAATGCAAAACTACCAATGCCAAATGAATGATTCTAGGACTACTCTAAACAAGGAATCAAATGAGTTTCTCAATGTAGAGTTCTGAACACTTTGACACAAAATAAAAGACAAGTCCAAAACAATAACTTCAACAAAAATGCCAAAAACAACTTGATACAATAAGATACAAATTCACTCAAGAACTTGTCTCAACACCAAGAAAATCCAAACCAAATGACAAACTACAAACTTGCTTTCAAAAATATGAAAAACCGTAAAAAAAAACCAAAAGAAAAAGCAAAGGAAAACAACAATGTTTTTTGACCCTTTTTCTTTTTAAGGAAGCAACAAAATATCTTTGAGAAAGCACAAACTACTCAAGACTCCAAATCACCAAATTGAGAAAACAAGAGACCTCAAATTCCTTAAGCCAACAATGTCACTTTCATGACAGGTATTAACAAATAGAATGAAGTAGCTAATTCAAGAAAATTATTTGAAGGGCAGTATAAAACTCCAACAATCAAAGAAACTTCAAGAAACCAAGAAGAAAATTCAATATTTTCCAGAAAAGCTCTTCTCAAGAAATCAAGAAAACCAAGAAATCCAACAAGCCAAAAACAAAAAAGTGAAGAAATGAAAAGGCCAAGAATGAGAAAACCGACAAGAAATCACTGCCTTGAAATGTCAGAACAGCCAGGAACCTAAGAAATAAGTCCTGGTGCAAAAGCCAAGAATGAAACCTCACCAAGCAAGGTAAACCCTAGGTTGACTAGGTTTTCAAGCAAGAAAGAGAGAAATTGATACACAATAAACATAAACACTATCCAAACACATCAAAGGTTCTACAACAGTGGTCAAGAACAGGTAAAAATACCTTACATGACTCTAATAATTAAATTTTCATTTGAAACTGACCATACGTGGCTCGACAGTGAATAACCAACGTGTATACACGAATTTGTACAAGGAAACCTCTGTATACACACATTTATTTGGACCAAAATGCATATATATGGAACTTTGTAAACTAAAAATGATGTATAAAATAGGCAGCAAAGGAAAATTAAAAAATCCAAGCCTAATCAAGAAGATCAGGACTTTTTCCTGGATGGATAAAGAACCAATAAGATTGGGAAAGTGATTAGACCAATCAAAGAACTCAAATCAAATGAAAAAGTACCCAAACTAGGAACTACATGGATTAATCCCCAATGGAGTCACTAGTTCTGTTACGGGAAAATTACCCTAGGGTCTGGGTTGAGGACCCCAATAAAGCGGAAGGCATACAACAACAAGAAGAAATCAAACTAATGGTCCTAATGCTTAAAATAGGAAACTTGAGAGAGATGACGTTACCCGTATGTCCTACATTTGAGGTCATTCCCGCAGGGTTCAAACCCTTTGCTTCTCCACATGCTTCAAAACCTGCAACTCATAAAATAAAAATCACATAGACTAGTTGTAACACCATATATATCATATATGTCAGTGGTTAAATCATATAAGCTTATAGAAAATAACATGAAATCAACTATTACAAATAATTAACATGTATAAAAAGAATTAAATATCATGACATCAGAAACGAGACAAAGCTTCTTTATTGATGTATGTAAAATATTTGGAGGAATACCACCTGAATTCAACCATGAATCCAAGTGAAATTGTCCTCTGAATCCTTCCAACCCAGGCCTCAAGTATCTTCTTCCATAAAGGTGCACAAGGATGTCACATAAAGGAGGTGAACACATCAAAGAAGGAAACGAGGGTTTCCTGGACTTAGGAAGTGCAGGAGGCACAAGGATAATCAGGCTTGATCTGGGACTAGTAGGATATAATATCAATACCTATCTCTCTCCTCCCTTTAGGCCTTCCAATGAGGTGTATTTATAATTCCCCAAAATAGTTTTTTTTAGTTGGGAAACAGTTTGGCCACAGGCTCTTGTAGGTGGGATTCTGGTGTAACCTATAAACCCCACCCAAATAATAGGTATTTTTATATTTTTTTAATATTATAAATTATATAAGTGGTTCAAATATGAGTGGACCCACGACTACACATGTTTTTGAGAGGGCAGAGTCGCGTATGGAATTCAAAATATTGTTTTTTTAAGTAAAGGAACAAGTATGAATGGAAAGGGATGCCCAAGGCCAATACATAGATCATCAAGTATATAGAGGTGATAAATGATGCTATAACAATGATGAAGTGATCAATAAGTTGCTCCATAACTCCATTATGAATAGAATCCGAGATTATCTTGCAATAGATATGTACGGAAGTTTCTCTTGGTTTCCATGTCTAGTTCATGCCAGGAAACTGATTATGTGCACAGATTACATCTCGTAACTATGCATACATGTAGAAGCAAGCTTTCTTGCCCTTGGGTGGATTTCGAGCTTGTGTCACATGCAATCTCAGCTGATGAGCCAACATATCTGACAAGTTCAAAAAATTCCCGCCATTCACTACCTAGTTCAATAAGATATCCCACCCCTCCGGAAAGGTATCTATGTTTGGCTAGCCATATACTCTGCAAGCTAGTATGGCCAAAAGATGATAGGCATTCCTAAGTGCCTTTGTCTTGTACATGTGGGTGGGTGTCTCTCTAAACTTTTTTGGCTCCTTCACCCAACTCTTGATGATATCTCTTGTGTTTGTGTAGCTGTGAGTGGAATAGAAAAATGAGTCCATGTTCTTCACTGGCCCAGGAAGGTGATAAATCCACTGAAAATATGGCTATCATGAATGTAGCAAAATTCTTCCCGCTGGTGTTTCTCAAGGTCATAGTTTTCACATCAGTGTTTGAGACAACCTAGGTGATCTCATCCGCACATGGGAAGGCTGGATACTTTCATGCAACCTTGTAAATACATGACTACCTAATGCTGAGATACACCAGTCGATCCTTTAAGATCGCCTGAAAGTCTTTTGTGAAATGATCTTTGATTTGATGTCATGTCATTTTTGATCCCTTCTCTACAAACAACCAAGTGTTTGCATAAAATGGAAATTTAACCAAAACTTGTTCAACTTCTTCCCCAATAATGCTTTCAATAATCTCCCTTGAGGAAGCTCTCTTAGGTTCCATTGTGGAAGTGACTGTTGGAGAGATGCTCAACAACTTATGTACCTATGGGACTGGGAAAGACACTGACAACAAGAAAATATCAGTTACAAGAAAAACTACTTTCAAGACATGTTCATGCAGCACACCGGGCAACTGACTCGAAGGATTTCACAATTATTATTGGGAATAGTGTCTGACTGGCTGAGGGAATGCATACTGTGCATTCTTAGAAGTTAGGGTCGAAGCTTTAGGCTTGAGACTGCGCAATGCGTAGTTCAACCTGGGAAGTGAGCTGGGAGTGACCGCACATTATGCAGTCTCACAATCCAAGGATGTAGGCTAATGCATGGAACTGCATAATGCATAGTGGGTCTAAGCTATAATACACATTGTGCAGTTCTAGAGGCGAAGATCTAAGCTTGGGCCTCAATATTGCACAATGCCCAACTGGGAAAAGTGAATTTTGGCCAAGGGAAAGGTAGATCTGTCCATGAGAAGTGTGAAAAATGAGTAGGTATGAGAGATAGTGGAGGCTTGAGTGCATATCTAAGTGTGATTCAAACAAGACAAATCAAGTGTATAAGCTTAACAAACGATAAGTGAATGAGATTGGTGAGGAGAGTCGCTGCAACGATGACCATTTGTGAAACATGAAGAAACCGATGCGACGCTTGTAAAAGGAAAATGATAAATTGAAACAACACTTCTACAAGCTAAATCAAGTTAAAACACCAACATGCATGCAAAGAAACAAGCAAAACAACACTCATGCAACCAAAACGACAAAAAGTGACATAAAAAGTGACTAAAGGTGATAAATGAAAAACTCACCTGGAAAAGCGATGACAATTGTATCGAAGGTTCCTTGATCTCTGATGGCCTCTAAATTAGACATAAAATAAGGCCCATATACCTTCCTTATGCACATAAAAGGATATATTAAATCTCTCCTTCTGCACTTAATAATGTTTTCTTATGCTTTAATATGTTCTTAGGAAGGATTAAATGTAGTTGCATATTTTTGCGTAATATTGGTTATTTTTGTAGAATATTGTGAGAATATTTGGTAGAGTATACATATTTGGAGAAGGATATGATCTAGGGACTTGCTCCCTACCACTAGAAGATCAGGATTGGAGAATAAATGAGCACAACATCTAGAAATTAGGGATAAATATTGGAGAGATTCAAGGGGATTGTCCACCCTCCTTAACTCTCAAAGGCAGCCAAAGGATCCTCATGAGATCCCCCTCCAGCAATTCAAATTCCAGAGGCAGCCAAGCAACACAAGACCAAGTTCACTCAAACCATACTTCACCTGGAGTCTCCAGCAAATCGAATTCCAAGAGGCAACTAAGCAACTAAAGACGAAGGGCACTCAATCTATGTTTACTTGGAGTCAAAGTGGACTCAATCACCATTTTCAAGGGAGCTGTTGGTAGCTACCCTGTAGAATAAATATATTAGAGCTAGAGCTAGGAAGGGGTTGGTTAGTTAGCCAGTGGGTTGATTCTAGTCGATTCCATTTTATTCTTCGATTCCATTCAGAACTTTTGCTGCAAGCTATTAGGCTTTTGCTGTTAAGACCTTCGGGATGTAATAAGACTGTATTCTTAATGGAATGAGTATTCAGATGGTTTTCTATTGATATAGTTCTAGAGAGCTGGGCTCGTGGGTTAGGGCCCAACCCATGTGCCTTAACTTCTCTGCTATTTCCATTCTTTTCTTTTATGTCATTTAGCTAGTTTTTCTTTTGAACATTTAACTAGTTTGCTGGTATTTTTATTGATGTTTTAGTTCACTTCCTGTTGTCTTTTGCTATAGTTTTCATTTGCTTGTGAGTGATAGAATAGAGGAGAAAAGCCAAGAAAAGTAGTGGATCAAGACCCCCTTCTCATCTCTGTCAATATAGCTCGAGGAGGGCGAACCTTCCCACAGACCTAAAAACTGGTTTCTGTGCACTTTTTCTAAGATTAGAAGTAGAGTTGCATTACCATTTTCCAGTCTTCCTTTGCATGGTATTTTTCACACATTTTTCGGTTTCTCGCACATAAGATCGACATAGATGTTTGCAGAACTTATTGTTAAAAAAACCAGAGCTCCGTGGTGCTTCCCTGCTTCATTTTCCATCGCTGCTATGCCCTCCATTCCCTCCTTTATCTGCATATTCCAACTGCTGCACCCACCTTTTATTCCTAAAAACACTTAAACCCTTTAGCCTGCCTCATTCCTTTGTTTTTATTGGTCACGGTTGCCTTACCCTCTTTAGTCACAAAACGCTTGAAAAACCATCCAAGTTTGACCTCCACCTTCGCTCCTTGCATTCCCCGCTACCGTACTTCGAAAACGACTTTGCCCTTTTACTTTAACACTTACCTCTCATTGTAGTCAATTGCGATATTGCGATATCTCATATCACAGATCGCACCTTTCCCCTTTTTCTTTCGAGACTTACTGCAAATTGCATCCCATTTCATTTTTGCTTGACCGCAATCACATCTTTCCGCAATTGCACTTCACATTATTTTATAAACAACACTTCCACTATTCCTCTAGATTTGCGATATCGCATTTCACACTTCGCATCATTTCTCTTGTTCCCGTTCGCAATTACCGCTCCAACTGCCGATTGCGATATTTTAATCGCGCTCCGTTGACGGTCCCACCGCCACGTCACCCATTGTAGATCGCATTTCGTACCTTTTCCATTTTTCTCCTAGAATTACCTCTTAATTTAGCTGATTGCGATATTGCAAAATCGCAAATCACTAATCGCACCATTTAGCATGTTCCCTTTAATGCTTACCACTCCAACTTTGCGATATCGCGATTGCGATATTGGTCCCAGCTCCACATCGCATCTCCACCATCACATATTTCAAGTTATTCCACTCCAAAGCCTTTTGTGCTATAATAGAGTCTTAATCCAGTTTAAACCCCTCGCTTTCCACTTCTAAGCTTCATTTCATGCGTTAAGCCCTCCATTAGCCTCTTTAGCCCTTTTCTTTCCTCCAAGCTGCAAATCAACACTCCTTTTAATTATAATTTAGTCATGGATATCTTAGTTGGATGAATAGAAGCATGATAGATAGACCATAGGATAAATAGAGTGCATTTCACTGATTGGCCAAGTCAAGTGTGGTTTAGAATCAATTTCCTTTCTACCATTTCTTTTCAGCAATGTAGTTTAGTTTCTTTTGAATCATTTCCTTTCTACAAATTAATTTTTTTTTCATTCTTGTCATTTCTTTTCAGTGATTTAATTTAGTTCCCTTCTATCATTTCATTTTTGCAATTTAGTTTAAATTCACTGAAGTGTGATAGACTTCACTGAGAACCCTTAGAAATAGAACCCTTTCATAAAGCGGAAGAGGGTGACATGAACATAATGCATTTGTTGTTTATATAGCACTATCACCTCCAATTTTGTACGAACCCCGGGTTGATAAAGTAAAGTAGGGCAGACCTTACGAGTTGCAACATTCTTGGTGCAATACCAGGGCTCACCACTTTTTGGTTCCATTGCCAGGGAGGTGTTTAGTAGATGCTTTGATTCTGTTTTAGCATTCTTTTCTGCTTTCTTTTTCATGTTGTTTCCGAAATATTGAAAAATACAAAAAATGTAGAAATGTTAAGAATGCAAAATGAGCTAAAAGAATATGCTGGTATTTTTGTTATCCATGCAGAATCATATGCTACTAAATGTTTTTCATCATTCCCCAGGTTTAAATAAGTTTACCAAGAAGACAATGGAGCAAGGCAATCACCAAAGAAGCTATGTTATGTAGCTCCAAGGATACCCTGGAAACCTAGTCAACTTGATATGATGCAAGGATCCACTTCACAATTTCAAGCTTATTAACATCAATCTCAAACTAATTGGGATACACTCCCTCCTTGGAAACCTTGCCCATCTCACCCCCAAAACCAATCTTGGCAACATGGTTGACAAGTTCCTTATTGGGAAAATCCACAATATCCTCAATATTTCTCTCCATACCCAACTCCATGCTATCCCTACAATCCACCTCCACCACAAACACAACCTCAACCACATCCATCTCATATATCCACCCCCACTCAACTACTTGTACCACCATTTCCAAACCCACACCATGAAGTATCTCAACCCACTTACAATGCTGAGGTAAAACACTACCAAACATATCCTCTTGATCTAAATGATCTGCATCTTAGTTCAAGAAAGGTATTGAAAAGAAGAGATTTTATTAATGTCATTGAAGGAAAACATAAAGAAGAAGAATATCTGAATGAGGAGATCAAAGAATCAAGGGCTGCAATTGATGAAGAGCAGATATCAGAATCAGATGTTGAGAAAGTTCCCTCATGTTTACCAGCATTTCCTCCATGTGTTCAAGAGAAAAATCAGCAAAAAGAGGAATATTTGAATGTCATAATAGAAGAGGACATCCAAGATGATCCAACTCAGCAAGTGAACCAGGGGCATCACAACTATATTGACATATGGTTCCAAACAAGCATTAAGCTGCAACAACACACTCTTCTCCAACAATATTTGATACAATTCCAGTCAAAGCAATTCATCTCTCATATTCAGGTACATGTCAGAACATGTATTCCAAGCATGCACCTGATTTTATCTTTTATCTTTATGTGTACATGGCTTCATTGGAATTATTCCTATACTTGAAAAAGGTTTTTTTTTTTTTTTTCAAGTAGAGTAGGAAAGTGCAAAAAAGATAATAAGGAAAAAAAGGGAAAGATTAAAATCTCATATGAAAACCTCTTTGAGGCGTCTGAGATTGGATCACTGATTGAAAACCTCCATGAGGTGGTCATTGGGTTGAAAAATAAAAAAATAAAATAAAATATCCTAGGTGAAAATCTCCTTTGAGGCACCTAGGCAGACCTACTAATGGAAAACCTCATTGAGGCAGCTAGTAGGCCTTAAAAAAAAAATGCATTTCTCCATGTATCTCTCTCTAATGAATGCAAATTTTCTCCAACCTTTGCAAGTAGAAAACAACAAGTTGGAACAAAAAGAAAATTTTTTCAACACTTTAGTCAAAGGTAGTCAAACTTGGACTTCCTCTTCATGTGCTTTGAAGCTCCAAAGGACCTCAAGCAGATCGCCACAAGCAACTTTAGCAGTAGCTTCGATATCACATGCAAAAAAAAATCGATGGTAAGGCTCATGTACGCAATCATCTAACCATTTATTCGAATCTATTTTAGCTTAATAAAACATTAAAGAGTGTGAGAAGGAAAGTTTTTTTATAACCAAAATTAGTAGTAGAGCAACCTCAGCCTTATCTAGCAACTAGCCTCACTTTTTCCACCAAGAAAAGAAACAAGACAAAAGTAAAAAGGACTTGAGAAAGTGGGAAATAAGCAGTTCATTGTAATAAAAGACAAGGAGTTCCAAAGGGGTAACCAAGGGTGAACTTAGTTAACAGGAAAAAAATAATTCCGAGTTTATTTTTCATGCAATAAAAAAATTTGGGAAAAATAAGGAAAAGAAGAAGAAAAAAGAAGAAAAAAAAGAGAAAATAAAAAGAAGAAAAATAGAATAAAAGGTGGACCCACCACCTCTTGGCATGAAAAATAGATTTTATTAAGGCACCTAAGGACCTCCATGCAACACCTACAAAAAGAAATGCGAGCAAAATAACAAGAAGATTAGCAGGGGGAGTAGCACATGGCCCAAGAAACAGAAAATGAAATAAGACAACATGCAGGAAGAACCATAAGGCAGGGAGGATGATTAGGTTGCTCAGAGGATCAGAAACTATTTCAATAGGCGGGGTGATGATGGGCCTCTAAATTAGACATAAAATAAGGCCCATCTAACCTTTCTTAAGCCCATCTACCTTCCTTATGCACATAAAAGGATATTTTAAATCTCTCCTTCTACACTTAATAATGTTTTCTTATGCTTTAATATGTTCTTAGGAAGGATAAAAGGTAGTTTCATATTTTTTCCTAATATTGTTTATTTTTGTAGAATATTGTGAGAATATTTGGCAGATTATACAGATTTGGAGAAGGAGATAATTTAGGGACTTTCTCCTTGCCACTGGAAGATCAGGATTGGAGAATAAATGAGCACAACATCAAGAAATTAGGGAGAAATCTTGGAGATATTCAAGGAGATTGTCAAATCTAATTAAATCTCAAAGGTAGCCAAAGGATCCTCATGAGATCCCCCTCCAACAATTCAAATTATAGAGGTAGCCAAGCAACTCAAGACCAAGTGCACTCAAGCCATACTTCACCTGGAGTCTCTAGCAAATCAAATTCCAAGAGGTAGCCAAGCAACTGAAGATGAAGGGCACTCAATCTATGTTTACTTGGAGTCAAAGTGCAATCAATCACCATTTTCAAGGGAGCTGTTGGTAGCTTCCCTATAGAATAAAAATAGAGAAGAGCTAGAGCTACGAAGGAGTTGGTTAGTTAGCCAGTGGGTTGATTCTAGTCAATTTCATTCAGAACTTTTGCTGCAAGCTATTAGGATTTTGCTGTTAAGACCTTCAGGATGTAATAAGGTTGTATTCTTAATTCAATGAGTATACAGATGAATTTCTATTAATCTAGTTCTAGAGAGCTGGGCCTCAACTTCTTTGCTATTTCCATTCTTTTCTTTCATGTCATTTAGCTAGTTTTTTGTCTGAACAATTAGCTAGTTTGTTAATATTTTTATTGATGTTTTAGTTCAATTCCTGTTGTCTTTTGCTGTTGTTTTCATTTTCTTATGAGTGATATAATATGTTAGGTCCCCGTAATTTTTTAGATTGGTAAGATCAAATAAAAAATGGTAACATCAAACCAAATTTGGAGTCCGAGGACCTAGCCTTCCTGGACTCAAAGAGGGCTCTCTATATATTTGTAAAAAAGATATAACTTGATTGATTTAGGATGCTGATTTTAGGCTAGTTAACATGATAGGGATTGTTTGTTTTATTTTGTTTTGTTTGGTTGCTTGTTAAGAAGAACATATGGAGTAAGAGAAATTCAAACCATTGGGCTATGGATTCTATGAAAGGTTTGAAGATTACAACAACAGATTAAGGGTGTTCCATAGGGCAAGTTAACAAAGCCAAATGGATCTTAATATCTTATGTGGGTGTGAAATGAACACTAAGTTGTGAGTTTAGTAATTTTAAAGGGAAATTAAGAATCCTTTAACATGTACTATAACAAGAAGAGTCTTTAAGATTACTATTTTTAAGAAAAAACCAAAGGACAAGGGATACCATAAACTTCTTTGGCCAGAATTTACCAAGTAAACTTTAAGACAACAATCCAACAAATCCTAGAGAGTAGGGAACTCCTAAATTCTCCAGCTATTCACTTTCAAACAAAGAAAACATTTAAGATAACAAATCAGTAATGATTAAATAGTAGGGAACTCCTAAATTCTTCAATCAGACTTCAAAGACCTTTAAAGTGACTCTTCAAGATAGACCAAAGGACAGGGAAAACCATAAAATTCTTTAACCAAACTCTAGTAAGTAAAATTCAAGGAAAGCCTTGAGAACAACATTCAAGAAAAACCAAAGGACAAGGCAAACCATAAACTTATTTGGCTGGACTCTACATAGTTAATCTCAAGAAAACAAACTAGGTGGAAATGGAGAGCAGGGAACTCCTAAGTTCTCCAATCAGACCCAACAAAGGAAAAAATTTAAACAACAGAAAGAAGACAGAATTAAGGTGCCTCTAACAACATATCTTAATCTAAATATTCTGTTCTGTTATAAGAGAAATTGATGTACAAAATGGAAAACAGAAGGTAACAATTACAAGATTAGAATAACATCACCATCTAACAAAGTTCATGAATCTTGTGAATGTGCTTGTTCTATTGACATCTAGTCCAAAACAGCTACAGAGCTTCAAAGCCAACTTCTTTACAACTCAAAGTCTATGCAGTATTCAACCCAAGAACCAACAAACAAAAAACATGAAGCATACATGCATTATTTATCTGCAAAATGAGGAGATGATCCTAAGCTAGGGTTTCAGATGTTATTTGTTACAGAGTTAATGCATTTTTGACCTTTGAGACCATGCAAGGCCCAAGGAAAAATATTTAAGACAACCTCACTGTAATAATAACTCCTAACTTCACTGTTTGAGCTAACTTTGGAAATATTTGACTTTTAAGGATTTTTAATAACTTTTGTAATAAATGATGGGTAGGTGAGAAATATCTGTGATTGTCTTAATAACTAATGATGTCTTTTTTGAAAGAAAAAATGCTGTAGGTGGCAAAATTTTTCTCTGAAGAAGTAAATTCCTTGGGTTTACTCATTCAAATCTGCCTCTATGCTAATCTTCTTTTGAATTTCCCTTTAACCTCTGTTTTAGGCCTATAAACCTGATTTGCCCTTTAACCTTTGTTTTAGGCCTCTAAAACTGATTTGCCTTTTTAACCTCTATTTTAGGCCTCTAAACCTGATTTTATTTTACTGTTTTCTTTATCCCTGAGTGGATTTGATCTTGGAGCACTGATAAGATAATGAAATTTTCCTCCACATGGGTGCAAACTCATCATTTTAATCTTCATTACTTTCACTTTGCATGTCTCTCTCCCATGGTGAATCCATTTGCGTATCATCAGCAACATCAGGTCCTAACATTGTGCCCTCTTCAACAATTGCAGGTTCTCCCACTTTACTGTCATCCAATTTCTTGGTTTTCTAGAGAAGGTAATGTCTTGTGCCATTAGTAGCATCTTCAAAATATTCTATAGTTTCCACCATAAAATTCAACTCATATTTTCCACCCTCTCTGGTCACTTTTTTCAAATTTCTAAATGCTTGCAATTCTTTACAAAAATCATCAGTGTTGTCTTCTAATTTATCTATAGCCCTTTCAAGTTCATTCATTTCTGTCCAGTTCACCTCACCCTTTTTCCATATTCCATCAATATTTTTTGATATACTTTCTTCATGTTTGGCCTTGTGTGCTTCTTCCATGTCATTTTCCTGCAAGTAATCACTACTTTGGCACTCAAATGGACTATTAAGTTTATAACCCGTGTCATCTACAAGACCATGTTTTTCCCCTTTCCCTTGCTGTAAATTGTTTTCATTCAAGGGTAGACATTCTACATCATCAGTACTTTCTGTTGATAAATCTTCCAACGCCTTTACAAAAGTGCTAAATTTTGTCCCATTTTTCTCACTTGCAGGTTCTGAACTGAGAAGATAATCCTCCATGGAAATTTTAGGTCCTTCTTGAATAACCATGTCTCGACATTCTATTACATCTGAGCCAGATTTTAAAAAAGGAAAAGCAGTGCCTGAAACATCCAAGGATTTTGGGGAGCCAGAAAAATGATTATCATAATCATGCTGTATTGAAGATAAAAAATCCAATGTACTTGACTATTCTAAAGAGCCTACAAATATAGTTTTGAGACCATTAATGCTTGAGGAACCTGGGGAACATGGGAAAATAATTTTTCTGCAAGAATACTTCTCCTCAGTTGCCTGAGGTAAACCATGCCTTGAGCTATTTCTGAAGGCTAGAGGGGATCCTGAAGCTAAGAGTTTCACTGGTTGACCAATTAGTCCAGTTATTTTAATCACAAACAACATTTCCTCCATTTTTTTCTTCATCTCTTGAGAACGAGCTGTATATTTGAACACATATGGTGTTACACTTCCATAATCTTCACTACTTGATTTCCTTCTCTTTTTTGATTTGGACTCACTTTTATGGCTTCTTGGAGGAATTAGGAAGTGTTTTGAACTTGTTTAGGTTCATAGATCATTCCACAAACTTATGTGGCTAGGCATGCAACGCTACTGGCAAGTGCGCAGCGCCTTTGCAAACGCGCAATGCCGAGATCCAAGCACACAATGCCAATGATTTCGGGCAAGGGCACAGTGCCAAGTTCTAGGTGCACAACACCAGTGCAAACGCGCAACGCCTTCATTGTTTGCTTGTGGCAAAGGTGCAGCGGTGGTGCAAACGTGCATCGACAGTGTCTGTCTCCTCCTGGCAAGGGCACAACACCTCTCCAAAAGTGCAGTGCCTCTGGGCAGGTGCGCAACGCCTTCATAAATCACACGGGAGTCTTCTGGCAAGGGCGTAGCGCCACTGGGCAGGAGCGCAATGTCGGTGCAAACGCGCAGCGTCAGTCTCTAAACACGCAGCGCCGAGGAACTTAGCCTAATTTTGCTCAAAAAACTTACAAATTCTCCTCTTTTTGAAACTTCTGATGCTTTGTAAGGGAAAAATGGATGTTTTGAAATGTTTGATAGGATTTATAAGCATGTGGATTTAATTTAACTTGAAAATACCCATTTCTCTAATGTTTGAAGTCTTCTTCCTTTTATCACTGATACTCTTTGACATTTTTTTTTTTTGCTTGTAGGTTGCTGAAGTCATGGAGTTGTGTTTTAATTTGCTCACTGAGGCTTGAAAAAATGGTTTTGACAGCTTTGGAATACATTTATTACATATTATAACATAAAATTAAATTGGAGAAATTTAAATAAAAATACATAGGTGACTTTTTATCAAAATGACATTTTGATAAAAAGTCCTGAAACTGAAAATACAATCTCTAAAACATAATGAAACTGAAACCATCAAGATGATATTATTTAAATCCCTCTCATATGTGTGCTGACCTCATTGGAATGAAGGAGAGGCCTTGATAAATGCAAAACCCTAATGACCTAGTGAAAATTCTTTTGACCTGATTTTGAATAAGATTTTGACTTAAATATTTTCAAGTGAAAACAAAGCATTTGTCATAGATTATTATGCTCAAAGGGAGATGGGAATGAGTTAGCAACAATAAATCTTAGAGGAAGGATGGAGTTTCTTGATAAGGACAAACACCAGCGGAACAATTTAAATCATGACCTAAATGGAATGATGAAAAATTCATTCAGTATGAGACACCTAAGATGCACATGCAAATGTGTTTTGATCCCTGGTGGAAGTATGCAAAGACTGACACTAACATAAGTAAAAGAAAGTGATAAATGTGAGGGGGTTGATGGGACTTCTAGTGGGGAAAATGGGGAAATGAGGTTTTAGTTAGGAAAGAAGGATGAAAATGAGAGGTATAAGCCCATAATGAGTGTTTTAATAGCAACAGGGTGACTTTAAGATGGAAAAATGATAGATAGGAAAATTTTTTATGAAGATAATGAAGGCAGTGAGATTTCTAAAGGTAGCTGATAAGAAAATAATGCTATCTTTAGCTAATTGTAATAAATCCATAGTCACCTAGTGAATCTGTAGAATACAGGAGGATAACAGTGGCTCGAGCTGGGGAGGGAATCTCCTTTAGGAGGTGTCAAGAACCTCAGAGTTGAGATCTCTGGAATTTTTAGATTAGTGCCTCGCTTATACTTGGCAGATTCCTCTTTCTTCAATTGCTGATTTGCTGCTATTCTTTGAAGCTGTGATCTTTTAAAGATCTGAAATCATGCTTTGCCGCAACTCAAATTTACCTACCCATCATACTTTTCCTAAAATTTTTCTTCATTTGGGTGTATTTAGACCGGAAAACCCTTGACATAATTTTTCTTTTGAAAGCAGAAACTATCTACTTCTACCCTTATATCATCCAAAGGCTCAGATTAGACTGATGAGCTCTTTTATTCTCTACCTAATCTAATTATCCGTTAAGATTAAATAGTTTGACAAATTTTCATTCTCTAATATCTCAACACAAAATTTAAAACATGACCAAATCAAGGTAAAGCAGTTTGATTTGTCATGAGCTGTGGAATTTTGGACAAGCTGCACATAGATTTTATTTTTTCCCAAAGTAAAAAAAATGAGGGCTATAATTTGGAACTTGTCATTCGTCCCTCTCTTTTCTCTTTGGTTCAGATTTGAGCTTTGGGAACCAATATATTTTCCTAACCTAGTCTACTGATAAGCCAAGTTTAAATAGTTTGGCAAATATTCATTTCTAATTGATCAGTAATCAATTTAAATTTGTTCAACCATGATTAAGTTGTATGGATGAACAATGTTTCATAAAAAAGTAGTGGCATTTGGACTTGCACACTTTCAAAAATATTCTTTTTTGTTATGGGGATTTACCTTTTCTTTTATCTGCCTTCTTTTCTTCTTTTCTTTGTTTTTTTGTGTTTATCTTTCTGATCTTTTATTCAAGAAATTTTATGTATAATGAATAAAGATTTAAACTAAGAACTTCAACAAAAATAATGCTTTAGCATCCTACCATTGATAGGACCTCCATATAATTCTGTTCCATCCATTTCTTGTAGAAAGAATGCATTGTTACCTCTTGCTGAGTGGATGATGTATGGGCCTTCCCATAGATTGTAAAATTTCCCATGCTTGCCTTTGTCCTCTCTTATTGAATCCCATTTCAGAACTTTGTCTCCAATCTGGAAATCATTGGCTTTAGTCCTCTTATCAATGATTTTCCTAATATTGTCTTGCACTGCTTGTGTTCTGTTGTATACTTCTTCCCTTGATTGCTGCAATTGAATGGTTTGATTTAGCCTCCTTTTTATATCATTCTCCTCTGACTGTACCTCTTGAATAAGCTTCATCACTGGGACTCCCAAGGATGTTGGAAAAACTGCATCCATGCCATACGCTAGTTGACAAGGAGACATGTTAATTGATTTTTTGTTTGTTAATATGTCTGCCCATAATGCATGCACTAATTTGTTTTGCCATGAATTTTTGTTCTCTTCCAACAATTTCTTGATGATATTTACCAAATGTTTGTTAGAGGAATCGGCCAACCTATTACCTTGAGGGTAATAAGCTATAGAATGCCCTAATGTAATGTGATACGTGTGGCAAAAGTCCACCATTATCTTGTATTTAAAAGAAACAACATTATCAGTGATGGTTTTTCTTAGACAACCAAATATGGACATAATATTGGTTTCAATGAATTTGATGATTACCGAGTCAGTGGCAGTCCTTAAAGGGATGGCTTCTATCCATTTGGTGAAATAGTTAGTTGCAGTGAGGATCCATTTATGTTGAGTAGAAGAGGAAGGGTGGATTTATCCAATGAAATCTAAACCCCATTGTTGAAAAGGAGTTTCAACACAAATACGCTGTAAAGGCAGAGGTAGTAGTTTTCTCTTTCCCTCAAAGATTTGGCATTTATGGAAAGTCACTACTAGCTTGTGGATATCAGGGAAAAGAGTGGGCCACTAGAAACTAGCTCAAAGGATTTTGTTGGCAATGGTTTTCCAATAGAGATGACCTCCACATTATCCTTCATGAAACTCATGCATGATTCTATCTGCATCTTCCTCAAGTAAACATTTAAGCAAGATACCAACAACATTTTTCCAATATAAAGCTTTATCTAGAATGAAAAAATTTACAGCTTTTAGTGTCAAGAATCTGGCCTTTGTTTTGGAAAAACTAGGAGGAACATTTAGATTAAAAAGCACATATAATATAGCAACATACCAAAGTGAGTTCAGAAATGCTTCTTCAATAGGTGGAGTTGCCAGCTCCTCTTGTTCATCCAAGGAATGTATCATGTTTATGTCCAGTGCTTGAAAGTTGGCTTCAGCCATTAGTTTGGCCAGTCCTTGCCCTTTGATTAGCTTGGTGGGTTTGATCTCCAGATCATACTCTAAGATGACAGCAATCCACTTACCTCTTTTACCATCAGGATCTTGAGTTAGTATGTCCTTAACAACTGCATGAGGAACAAAAGAAATGACATGTGAATGCAAGATGTAAAATCTGAAATCTTTTAATGCTTTGATTAAGGAAAAAGCTTGTTTTTCCATAATGTTATATTTCAGAGGTGCATCTCTTAGTGCCTTGATGAAGAAATATATGGGTTGTTCTTGTCCCATTATGTTCTTTTGTAGTAATAATGCAGCAATTGTGTGTTCTGATGCAAATGAGAAGATGAAGAAGTCCTGAGTGAAGTCAGGGCTGATAGGACTGGTGTTTGGGTGAGATCTTGTTTTACCTAGTCAAAAGATTGTTTTTCTTCTGTGGTCCATTTTACTCCTGTTCCTCTTTTCAGCATGTTAGTAATGTTTCTTAGGAGTTCTGCAAGGTTTGATATGAACCTTCTTAAGAAGTTTATCTTTCCAATGAAATATTGTAGCTCTTTGATGTTCCTAGGGTGAATAATATGCAATATCCCCTTAATCCTCTTTGGGTCTATCTTAATCCCTTCTTCAAATGTGATATGGCCTAAAAGTTTTCCTTCTTGAAGACCAAACAAATTTTTCTTTGGATTTAAAGAAATACCATACTTTCTACATTTTTCAAAGACCTTTCTTAAGTGATCTAGGTGTTCTTCATCGGTTTTTGAATAGACTATGATGTCATCAAGATATATCACAATGAAGTAACCTATTTCTTTGGAAAAAGAAATGTCCATGGCTCTTTGAAAAGTGGCCCCAAAATTCATTAACCCAAAAGTCATTTTGACATACATGAAGGTGCCCCACGGTGTAGTGAAGGCAGTTTTGAGCTGATCATATGGATGTACTAGCACCTGATTATACCCTGAAAAACCATTAAGAAAATATATTCTTTTGGAGCCTACTACCCTTTGCAGTATATGATCCATCTTAGGTAAAGGGTAGTTGTCTTTCATGGAGGCTTTGTTTAAATTTCTGAAGTCTATGCATAGCCTAATTTCCCCTGTTTTCTTCCTCACTGATACAAGATTTGAGATTGATTCTGAGTACCTGAGTGGGACTATTATTCCGGCATCATACATTTATTTATTTATTTATTTCTCAACCAGAGGCATTAGGGCAGGGTTTATTCTATGCAATTTCTGCTTAAATGGTTTCTCGTTTTCCTTGAGACGAATCTTATGCTGAATGATGTTTGTATCATAGGACTTCAAGTCCTCATAGCCCCATGCAAACACATCATTAAATTATTTTAGCAGCTCAATGTATTTATGCTTTCTAAGAGCTGGCAATGTTTTGGACAGTTTTATCATTTTAGGTTTTTCTTCACTGCCTATGTTGCATTCTTCTACACCTGTTTCAGTGGATTCTATTTTAGGCTTCCTAGCAACATCATTGAAATCAAACAGTTCTTCTAAGGGGACAAGTCCTATTGGAAATAGATTGTCTTTACATTGCAATACCTCAAGGTCCTTTTTATCTGAATCTTCACACAATTCTGCCTCATGAGGGTGTTCTAACAGATTTATATCAATATCATAAGGTGGCTCTGTTTTGTGTGTTTGTTCCTCAGCATAGCAGTCCTCTTCATGATCCGAATTTGATTTTGGAATTTCAAACTCATTTTTGGACTGCAGGAAGTCTTCAATATGTTTGTCACCTTCAAAAAATTGCCAATAATCTATGTTATCAAGGGATGTCAGTCTGCTTTTGACCTTTACCGTGTATTGTTCATTGGCATGAGGTAGTTGGCAAGTGCTGGCAGTGAATGCTAGTTCATTTGCAAGGCTGTTTTGAGTTCTTGGGATAGAGGTAAGTTCATATTTTTCAAATGTTTTTAGGAGGTCTAAGGCAGCATTTCTATATTCTCTTAACCTGGGATTTTTGGCTGAATATTCTCCTTTAATTTTCCTAATAATTAACTCAGGATCTCCCTGAACAAAAATCTTCTTAGCTCCTATATTTTTTAGCAATTGTAAACCTAGGAGAAGAGCTTCATATTCTGCAATATTGTTTGTACATTGAAAATCCATCTTGTAAGAGTGACCCTCATTAGTGTTGTGTATCCAAACACCTGCTCCTAAACCAACTTTTCCACAAGAGCCATCAAAGCTGATGTTCCAAAGAGTTTCAAGTTCAAGTTTTCCATTGTGTTGTTGTTCATGGCTGCTATGGTTTTGGCTGTTATGTTCTTCATTTTCTGTTTGGTTTGACTGTTCTGACAGGTCTTGCTCTTCCTCTTTTTCAGCTACTTGTTCATGAATGTCATCTTCATTGTAAAAAATAAATGAATCAAGGTCTGAATGGACATAATATAGAGGGATTTTATTTGGCTTATCTTGGCTTCTTACCAAGTATTTCATGTGAGATTCTCTGTATAGTGTTCTTGTTTGGTTAAAGATTGGAATGGTAGCATATGTCATGTCCATTTGGAGGGTTCCTTGGAGTTTGGCTCCCCATGATCTTGATAAAAGCATGCCATATTTTGGGGGAATGTCAGCCACTAGAATATCCATTACCAGACTCTTGGCTGGTATTTGTGCCAGATTAACACATAGATCTTTGATTAGGCCCATACATTTAACTCTACTTGAATCAAAGGAGTACTAGTCTTTGTATGGTCTGGTTATTTCAAGGCATAATCTTTCCATCACTATCTTTGGCATGAGGTTATGTGAAGCACCAGAATATAGCATGGCATTGTGCATTATTTTGTCATGGATGTTCAAACTGACATAGAATGGAGGCACACCTCCCTCTTGAAACTTTCCTTCTACCTCTGGTCCAAACAACAATTATGGCTTGTCATCACTCAGATTTAGAGTATGAGTGTTATTTCCTATGTTTAAAGCCTTCAAATCTTGAGATCTATATACATCTTGAGTCACTAATTCAGTAAGGGGTATGGATATTTTTATCTTGGCAATTTTACTCTCAGTACTGAATGGTGTCTGTGTTCTTGGTAGATTTAAATTAGTTTTATCAGACATTGTTTTTTCAGCAACTTTAGCTTGCTGATTTTTATTTGGAATCTTAGTTAAAACAATTTTTTCAAGGCCACTAGTTGATGTACTAGGGCAGCTTTGGTCACCATCCCGTTGGCTGATTTTGTTTGTGCTTTGATCAGAATTCTTAGCCATTGTGTTTGTATTTTTTGTTGTTGTTTTTAGGACTGTTTTCAGGGGTCTTCCTAGTAGAAATTTCTAGTTTGTTCTTCTTGGAGATATCTTGGGATTTCCTACTTCTGAGGTCATACTACCTATGAACCTCTATGATAGAATTTTCAAATCCTAGTTTGTATTCTTCAGAATCCTCATATGTTCTTTCAGTTTGGTTTGAGGAAAACATACCTTGCTCTTCTTCTTTGAGAAAAAAAATGTCCTCATTATCAGAGCCTATTAGATTCACATGGTTTTCTTCTGGATCCTCAGTCTCCCTTTCCTCTTCATCTACATAGTTTTCTTGGAAAGGAGGTCTGATTTGCTGGTCAATTTCTCTTTGTCTTATTTGAGGAGGATCTCTTCTGAAGTTTTGGTTTCTATTTTTGTTTTGAGGATTTGTTTGGTTTTTTCTAGGGGGTGCTCTTTCATTTAAGTTAATTTTCTCCATCATCCTTTCCATTGTCCTAACTAGATTGTCAATTTTAGCATCAGATGTGGAGGCCACATGTTCTTCTTTGTATGTAACCCTCTTTTCTGTTCTCATTCTAGCCCTTTTAGCAATTAGATTGGCTTCTACACTTACTGCTCCCCTTTGCATGTCTTCTAAGGTAAGAGGATCTCTTTCTCTTAATTGGTAAGCCATTTCTGGATCAAATCCATCTGGAAATTTTACTAGGGCTAGGCCTTGTGGGGGTTTCATGTGGGGAGGAAGTGAATTATATACACTATTGAACCTAGTGCAGTAGTCTTGAGCACTCTCCCCAACATTTATTTTAAGGTTCTCATACTATGATAAGATTTGAAGAGGATTTTTCTTGGTCTCCCACTTGTTTATGAATACTTGATGAAGGGAAGGGAGATCATGAACACTATTAGGGTCTAAGATCTTGAACCGTTTCTTTGATTCTCCCCCTAAACTTTGGGCAAACATTCTCATTTGTATGGTCTCATCTTCTAATTCTTGGTAATCAAAAGCATCATTCATCTTGTCTACATGCTGTTGGGCAGTTGTGGGATCAATCCCATTTAAGTGAGGGATTCTAGATTGATAGTCCTGTGGCATAGGCAGTAAAGGTTGTGGTAGTACCAATGGGGCATACCATGCTGCCATGATTTGAGGTAAAGGAACCCAAGGAGGATTTATAAGAGGAGGGTTTATGAGTGGAGGTGGAGGATGAAATGGAGGGGTTTGAACAATGGATGTATGAGTGGGGGTAGCAGATGTACTTGGACCAACTAGTTGATATTGAGCAGATTGGAAATGAAAGGAGTCAAAGCGTTGGAGAAGCTAAGGATCAGGAGGAGTGGAAGGAGAGGCTTCTATACTAGGAATCCGCTGTAAGCTAGTAGGATCAAGGTTTGTCTGGTCTATCTAACTTTGAGACTTAGTTTTGAATAGGTTTCTTCTATGGTGTAAGTCAAATTGGGTATCTTGCAAGGATGTAAGGTTTTCAGGAAAGGAACTTGCTTTGTGAATTGGTCTGACAATAGTAGAATCTTTAGTCCTAGAATTTTTTCTTAAGATTCTTTCTAGGTCATCAACTATAGCAGGAGGATTTGGGTCAGGGTGAGATTTGGTGCATATTCTTTGTGAAGCCAGATTTCAGACCCAAAATACAGAGAGGTTGAAAACTTGTAATATTTTGAGAATAGAACAATCTGTAATGTTACTGAATTCACACAGTATGTGACTAGGTTTTATACTATCAGGATTGATTAACACATCCCTAGGGGAGTCTGTGAGAGCCAGTGGAGTTAGCAGGCCTACTGAAAACCAGTGGAGTCACCAAGTGGATGATGTTAACTGTTTTTAGGATTTGTTTGTTGTCCACCATCAACAATTGGATACCAATCTTGAGATATTTTTGGGTTTTCTAAGTTCTTTATATAACACTATGATTTTCAATGAGTGTTTATTTCCCCAGTGGAGTTGCCATTATGTTAGGTCCCTGTAATTTGTTAGATTGGTAAAACCAAATAAACAAGGGTAACATCAAACCAAATTTGGAGTCCGAGGACCTAGCCTTCTTGGATTCAGAAAGGGCTCTCTCTATATTTGTATAAAAGATATAACTTGATTGATTTAGGATGCTGATTTTAGGCTAGTTAACATGATAGGGATTGTTTGTTTTATTTTGTTTTGTTTGGTTTCTTGTTAAGAAGAACAAATGGAGTAAGAGAAATTCAAACCATTGGGCTATGGAGTCTGTGAATGGTTTAAAGAGTACAACAAAAAATCAAGGGTTTTCCACAAGGCAAGTTAACAAATCCAAATGGATCTTAATAGCTTATGTGGGTGTGAAATGAACACTAAGTTGTGAGTTTAGTAATTTTAAAGGGAAATTAAGAATCCTTTAACATGTACTAGAACAGGAAGAGTCTTTAAGATTACTATTTTTAAGAAAGAACCAAAGGACAGGGCATACCATAAACTTCTTTGGCCAGACTTTACCAAGTAAACTTTAAGACAACAATCCAACAAATCCTATAGAGCAGGGAACTCCTAAATTCTCCAGCTATTCACTTTCAGACAAAGAAAAAATTTAAGATAAAAAATAAGTAATGATTAAAAAGCAGGGAACTCCTATATTCTTCAATTAGACTTCAAAGAACTTTAAAGTGACTATTCAAGATAGACCAAAGGACAGGGAAAACCATAAAATTATTTAGCCAAAGTCTAGTAAGTAAACTTCAAATAAAGCCTTGAGAACAACATTTCAAGAAGAACCAAAGGACAATGCAAACCATAAACTTCTTTGGTTGGACTCTACAGAGTTAATCTCAAGAAAAAAAACTAGGTGGAAATGGAGAGCAGGGAATTCCTAATTTCTCCAATCAGACCCAGCAGAGTAAAAAATTTAAACAACAGAAAGAAGATAGAATTAAGATGCCTCTAACAGAATATCTTAATCTAAATTTTTTGTTTTGTTATAAGAGAAATTGATGTACAAAATGGAAAACAGAAGGTAACAATTACAAGATGAGAATAACATCACCATCTAACAAAGTTCATGAATCTTGTGAATGTGCTTATTCTATTGACATCTAGTCCAAAACAACTACAAAGCTTCAAAGCCAACTTATTTACAACTCAGAGTCATGCAGTATTTAGCCCAAGAATCAACCAACAAAAAAAATGAAGCATACATGCAGTATTTATCTGCAAAATGAGGAGGTGATCCTAAGCTAGGGTTTCAGATGTTATTTATTACAGAGTTAATGAATTTTTGACCTTTGAGACCATACAAGGCCCAAGGCAAAAATATTTAAGACAACCTCACTGTAATAATAACTCCTAACTTCACTGTTTGAGCTAACTTTGGAAATATTTGACTTTTAAGGATTTTTAATAACTTTTGTAATAAATTCTAGGTAGGTGAGAAATATCTCTGACTGTATTAATAACTGTTGATGTCTTTTTTGAAAGAAAAAATGCTTTAGGTGGAAAATTTTTTCTCTGAAGAAGTAAATTCCTTGGGTTTAATCATTCGAATCTGCCTCTGTGCTAATCTTCTTTTGAATTTCCCTTTAACCTCTGTTTTAGGCCTCTAAACTTGATTTGCCTTTTAACCTCTGTTTTAGGCCTCTAAAACTGAATTGTCTTTTTAACCTATTTTTTAGGCCTCTAAACCTGATTTTCCTTTACTGTTTGCTTTATCCCTGAGTGGATTTGATCTTGGAGCACTGATAAGATAATGAAATTTTCCTCCACATGGGTGAAAACTCATCGTTCTCATCTTCATTACTTTCACTCTGCATGTCTCTCTGCCATGGTGAATCCATTTGGGCATCATCAGTAACGTCATGTCCCAACATTGTGCCCTCTGCAACCATTTCAGGTTCTCCCACTTTACTCTCATCTAATTTATTGGTGTTTTGGAGAAGGTAATGTCCCGTGCCATTAGTAGAATCTTCAAAATCTTCTGTAGTTTCCACCATAAAATTCAACTCATCTTTTCCACCCTCTCTGGCCACTTTTTTTCAAATTTCTAAGTGCCTACAGTTCTTTACAACAATCATCAGTGTTGTCTTCTAATTTCTCTATAGCCCTTTCAAGTTCATTCATTTCTGTCCAGTTCACCTCACCCTTTTTCCATATTCCATCAATATTTTCTGATAGACTTTCTTCATGTTTGGCCTTGTGTGCTTCTTCCATGTCATTTTCCTGCAAGTAATCACTACTTTGGCACTCAAATGGACTATTAAGTTTATAACCTGTGTCATCTACAAGACCAAGTTTTTCCCCTTTCCCTTGCTATAAATTGTTTTCATACAGGGATAGACAGTCTACATCATCAATACTTTCTGCTGATAAATCTTCCAAATCCTCTACAGAAGTGCTAAAATTTGTCCCATTTTTATCACTTGTAGGTTCTGAACTGAGAAGATAATCCTCCTTGGAAATTTTAGGTCCTTCTTGAATAACCATGTCTCAACATTCCATTACATCTAAGCTAGATTCTAGCAAAGGAAAAGCAGTGCCTGAAACATCCAAGGAATTTGGGGAGCCAGAAAAGTGCTTATCATAATCATGCTGTATTGAAGATCCAAAATCCAATGTACTTGACTATTCTAAAGAGCCTACAGAGATAGTTTTGAGACCATCATTGCTTGAGGAACTTGGGGAACATGGGAAAATAAATTTTCTGCAAGAATAATTCTCCTCAGTTTCCCGAGGTAAACCATGCCTTGAGCTATATCTCAAGGCTAGAGGGGATATTGAAGCCAAAAGTTTCACTGGTTGACCAATTAGTCCAGTTATATTAATCCTAGGAAGCATTTCCTCCATATTTTTCTTCATCTCTTGAGAACGAGCTGTATAGTTGAACACATCTGGTGTTACACTTCCATAATCTTCACTACTCGATTTCCTTCTCTTTGTTGATTTGGAATCACTTTTAGGGCTTCTTGGAGGAATTAGGATGTGTTTTGAACTTGTTTAGGTTCACAGATCACTCCACAGCCTTCTGTGGCTAGGCGTATAGCGCTACTGGCAAGCGTGCAACGCCTTTGCAAACGTGCAAAGCCGAGCTCTAGGCACGCAACACTAGTGTAAACTGCGTTGAAGATTTCAGGCAAGGGTGCAACACCAAGTTCCAGGTGTGCAACACCGGTGCAAACGCGCAACGTCTTCACTGTTTTCTTGTGGCAAAGGCACAACGCTGGTGCAAATGCGTAATGCTGGTGTCTGTTTCCTCCTCGCAAGGGCACAACGCCTCTCCAAATGTGTAGCACCTCTAGGAAGGTGCACATCCCCTTCATAAATCATACTGGAGTCTTCTGGAAAGGGCGCAGTGCCACTGGGCAGGAGCGCAGAGCTGGTGCAAACGCGCAGTGCCAGTCTCTGAACGCGCAACGCCGAGGAACTTAGCCTAATTTCGCTAAAAAAACTCACAAATTATCCTCTTTTTGAAACTTCTAATGCTTTGCAAGGGAACAATGGCTCTTTTGAAATGTTTGATAGGCTTTATAAGCATGTGGATTTAATTTAACTGGAAAATACCCATTTCTCTAATGTTTGAAGTCTTCTTCCTTTTATCACTGATACTCTTTGACATTTTTTTTTTGCTTGCAGGTTGCTGAAGTCATGGAGTTGTATTTTAATTTTCTCACTAAGGCTTGAAAAAATGGATTTGACAGCTTTGGAATACATTTATTACATATTATAACATAAAATTACAATTGGAGAAATTTAAATAAAATTACATAGGTGACTTTTTATCAAAATGAAATTTTGATAAAAAGTCCTGAAACTGAAAATACACTCTCTAAAACATAATGAAACTGAAACCTTCAAGGTGATCTTGTTTCAATCCCTCTCATATGTGTGCTGACCTCATTAGAATGAAGGAAAGACCTTGATAAATGCAAAACCCTAATGACCTAGTGAAAATGCTTTTGACCTAATTTTGAATGAGATTTTGACTTAAATATTTTCAATTGAAAACAGAGCATTTGTCATAGGTTATTATGCTCAAAGGGACATGGGAATGAGTTAGCAACAAGAAATCTTAGTGGGAGGATGGAGTTTCTTGATAAGGACAAACACCAGCGGAACAATTTAAATCATGACCTAAATGGAATGATGAAAAATTCATTCAGTATGAGACACCTAAGATGCACATGCAAATGTGTTTTGATCCCTGCTAGAAGTATGCAAAGACTGACACTAGCAGAAGTAAAAGAAAGTGATAAATGTGAGGAGGTTGATGGGAATTTTATTGGGGAAAATGGGAAATGAGGTTTTAGGTAGGAAAGAAGGATGAAATGAGAGGTATAAGCCCATAATGAGTGTTTTAATAGCAACAAGGTGACTTTGAGATGACAAAATGATAGATAGGGAAAATGTTTTATGTAGATAATGAAGGAAGTGAGATTTCTAGAGATAGCGGATAGGCAAAGAATGATATCTTTAGCTGATTGTAATAAATCCATAGTCACCTAGTGAATATGTAGAATATAGGAGGATAACAGAATAGAGGAGAAAAACCAAGAAAAGATGTGGATCAAGACCCCCTTCTCATCTCTGTCAATAGAGCTTGAGGAGGGCGAACCTTCCCACAGACCCAAAAACTGGTTTCTATTCACTTTTTCTGAGATTAGAAGTAGAGTTGCATTACCATTTTCCAGTCTTCCTTTGCACGATATTTTTAATGCATTTGTCGATTTCTCGTGCATAAGATCAACAAAGTTTTTTGCAGAACTTATTTTCAAATAAACTAGAGCTCCGTGGTGCTTCCCCGCTTCATTTTCCATTGCTGTTATGCCCTCCATTCCCTACTTTTTCTGCGTATTCCAATTGCTGCACCCAACTTTTATTCCCCAAAACACTTAAACCCTTCAGCCCACCTCATTCCTTTGTTTTTATCTGTCATGGTTGCCTTACCCTCTTTAGTTAAAAAATGCTTGAAGAACCATCCAAGGTCGACCTCTGCCTTTGCTCCTCGAGTTCCCTAATATTGTACTTCGCAAATCACACTTCGTGACTTTTCCCTTTTAATTTAACACTTACCACTTGTTGTAATTGATTGCTATATTGCAATATCACATATCGCAGATCACACCTTTCCCCTTTTTCTTTCGAGAATTACTGCAAATCGCATCACATTTCCTTTTCACTTGACCGCAATCGCATCTCCTTTCCCTAATCGCACTTCACAGTCTTTTCTAAACAACACTTCCACTATTCTTCCAGATTTCAGATATTGCAAATTGCAATATAGATTTTCGCACTTTGCATCATTTCACTTGTTCCCGTTCGAACTTACCGCTCCAAATGTTGATTGCGATATTGCGATTGCGCTCTGCCGACGGTCCCACCACCACGTCACCCATTGCAAATCGAATTTTGCACCTTTTCCCTTTTTCTCCAAGACTTAGCCTGTTTAGCCTGTTCCCTTTAACGCTTACCACTCCAACTTCGCGATATCACGATTGCGATATCGGTCCCACCTCCACATCGCATATCCGTCATGACATATTTCAAGTTATTCCGCTCCAAAGCCTTTTGCGCTATAATAGAGTCTTAATCTGGTTTAAACCCCCGCTTTCCACTTCTAAGCTTCATTTCATGCGTTAAGCCCTCCATTATCCTCTTTAGCCCTTTTATTTCCTCCAACCTACAAATCAACACTCCCTTTAATTAGAATTAAGTGATAGATAAATTAGTTGGACGAATATAAGCATGATAGATAGACCATAGGATAAATAGAGTGCATTTAGCCGATTTGCCAAGTTAAGTGTGGTTTAGAATCAGTTTCCTTTCTGCCATTTCTTTTCAAAAATATAGTTTAGTTTCTTTTTAGTCATTTCCTTTCTGCAAATTAAATTAGTTTCATTTTTGTCATTTCTTTTCAGCGATTTAATTTAGTTTCCTTCTGTCATTTCGTTTCTGCAATGTAGTTTAGTTTCATTGAAGTGTGAGAGACTTCACTGAGAACCCTTAGAAATATCACCTTTTCGTAAAGCGTAAGAGGATGACATGAACATAATGCATCTGCTGTGTATATAGCACTGTCACCTCCAAGTTTCTACGAACCCCGGGTTGATAAATTAAAGTATGGCAGCCCCTGGGAGTTGCAGCACTCTTGATGCAATACCAGGGCTCACCAATCTCCTCGAAATGCTAGAGCTCCAAGATTGAGTGTGAGAATGAGCTCTAGGGGCGTCGATTAAATATATTTGAGAAAATAGGGTTTATGTCGCGCATCCCACAAATCAAGTGAAAAATGACACATGGTGAGAGTTTCCAAAAATAGCTATTATACTTCCTTCGGGTTACTAAAAATAGATACCTAAATTTTAGGGATCCTTTTTGTTTTTTTAGCTTTTCTGCTTTTTCTGGGAAAACTTTCCATGCACATCATGGGGAAGGATTGCGCAGTTTCTGGGGAACTAGCAGCTCCCGACTCAGTGCATTGCGCAGTTTCTAAGCTCAGTGAAGGATTGCACAATTTCGTGGCTTAGTGCTGGGCTGCTTGTCATGACTGAGCAATTATGAACATCAAAGTCAAGTCTAGCTCCATGAATTGCGCAATTTCTGAAGGCAAGCCCAGAATTGCTGCACAAGGCTTAGACATGAGGTTAGCTTGTGACTTAGAAAATATTTTCTAAGTGAAGAGAAAGTGAACAAAAGCATGACTAAAAGATAAACATTAGTCAAAGCATGGATACCTGATAGCAGTGCAAGGTAAGATCCTGTGAAAAGAAGGTTTTGGAGGGTGGTTGTAGCCGCTACAACACACCTGATCCATATTCTAATTGGTTAGATCTATTAAAAATTGCATTATATCCATCAAAGACACATGTTAAAAATACACCTCGTGGGTAGAGAAAATTTTAAGGATGGAAGTTTGTCTTAAAGTTAAGAAACCTTGGCGAATGTTACTAGTCCCTAATATGAAAATTGTAAATTTTTTGGTGATATTTTTGTAGAAATATTTAGATTTCCAATGATTTTATATTAGTTGACATAATATTTTGGCTATTTAAAGGTAAAATAATGGTGTACTATAAAGTTTGGGCGAATCATTTTAGAAAAAAATGGAAAATGGCGATTCTTTTTTTTTTGGAAAAAACATGGAAAATTATCCCACCTATGAATATTAGCCCCTAATATTTTCCATGCTTGTGGATAAAACCATTTATGGGCATATGATTTCCTTATTCTAGATGTATCAAAATAGGAAGGAATTTCATATAAGTGAACAATAGTTTTAAAAATAAAATTCCGAATTCTAATGGGAGCAGGAATGAATTGTTTCTTTCTTGTTTTGTTGAAAAGGTGTGACCAAGGTTTGTATTTAAAACATATCTATGATGAATAACATATATAAAACATAATATGGGAGTAGTATTAGGTTCAATTCAAATATGAAAATCCTGATTTATGATAATTGAACATGACATTCAAAAATACCTTTCTCTAACAAAAAGGATTGAGCCTCTTGAGAGAACCTATCAATAATAGGACCATATATCATATTTTTAAATTCTATGAAAAAGGATACGAACTTGATAAAAGTAGAAGGGAGCCTTGTGTTTCCAAAACATTGAGTACCAAAATTGAACAATGTCTTCTTAAATTCTTACATTTTTTGCACCAGGTGAATCTCTAAATATATTTTAATAAAACTAAATCATAAATCAAATAAAAGGCCACGAAGAACGTGTTTAAATTCTATAAATTTATTAGTTGGAAATAAATCTCACTCGAAATGAGGTGAGACAAATTAAGGATGATTCTTTCTACGACCAAATAGTGGAGAATGTACAAGATGAATTTTGGAACATACATACTAGAATATTGACAAAAAATCCCTGCAAAGGTCCATGTAAATCCATATGAGCTTACTTGTACTTGCACAGAGTTTGGTGAATCCATAGTTATCTTTCGTTAATGTCTTTAAAATATGGACACCTCCCTTTCATTCTTTCAAAAAATCATTCACCTTCGAAGCCTTCAAAACCTTATGTGAAGTTGGAAGTCACAACATTTTTATAAATATACATGATGTAAGATGCACTAGATTCTACCAAATTCCTCAAGTTAGACCACTCTTCGATTTCTATCAAATTTTTCTGCACACTATGAAACAATGTTTGTGAAATCAGACACCTCCGAGATGCAACCTACTTTAGCTATCCTAGGATCCCACTCCTAGCTCAAATTGTTCTCCACTTCTAGTAATATAAAGTACCATGTATATGCCACAAACTAGTATAAGTCTTGATTTTCTCATCCACATGTGTTGATAGGTCTCCAGAATAAGGATTTTTTCCTTTTACCCAAAATCGTTTGTTTTGTTAATATTGATAGAATTGTACTAACATACCTTCAATCCTTGGTTAACAAAAATAATAGCATTGAATGTTACTGTTGGGGTCCTGTGATTTGGCAGATTGACATGCCAAATGACAAGGAAACATGCAAACCAAGCTTTAGAGCTCTAGGATCTAGCCCTCCTAGTCTCAGAGAGGGATCTCTCAATATGTTTATAAGGATATGTCTTGAATGGTTTAGAAGTTGATTTTAGGCTAGTTATGAGGTGCAGGTTTGTTTGTTTTGTTTGGTTGGAAAAATATGTTTCATCCAGTATAGGTAGAGCATGGGAATCTACAAGCCATTGGGAAATGGAGTCATGTGAAAGTCCAAATAGTTCTGACTAAGAAGGAAGGGAAACCAGAGGGAAAATCTAACCTGGTCAAGGATTTGTTGAATAATATAGGTGAAATGGGATGGACATTAAAGACTAGGAGTGAGAAGCAAACTAAACCCTTCACAATGACTTAAAGGATTCGTGGAATGCCCTATTTCCTCCAGTGAGTTCACTATTTTGGACTTAATCAATATAAACACTCAAAGAAAGGAGAAATGCAGACTAAAACATTCTAAATGGATTATAGGATTCAAGGAACACCCTATTTCCTCCTACAAGTCCACCGTCGAGGGCTTAATCAACAAAGACATACAATTGAATTCAAAGAAGAGGGAACACCTTAGACATCTAAGACTGCAATTATAGAGACCTTTAACACAATAATTACAGTAAGGAACAGGGGGTATGATTAAAACAGACCTCTCTGTCTAACTGCAAACATTAATAATCAAAGGGAGATTTCAGATACAACATTTAGTGGAAAAGAAAGAGGGAGTGCCTAAACAGTATTTAGCATACTGAATTAACCATTTCTGAATAAACAAACTGAATATTCAAGAGAGCTGTCAAACTAATATGTCACATTCAGTAGCGGAAAACATATAAATAGTGAAGGATAAAAAGTTCAGAGGTGCTTCTAAGATACATTTCTCTGCCTAAACTTTTTATCCTACTGTAAGTTAAGCATAATGGAACAAAGTGATAAACGGGGAAATAACATTAACAATAAGAAATTACTTCACCAAAACCAAGCTCGGGGATCCAATGGTCTAGCCTCCTTCATTCAACAGAGAAAATAGAAACATTCACACTCCTTCAGAACACCAATGCTTCTTCAAAGCAGTAATCTATGTATTACCTTTGAAATCACCAAATTCCAACCTTTTACAATGAGACTTCGAAGAGTCTTTATAGAGAAAGACGAGGAAAAGTAGGTAGAGGAGGTTTTAATGATAATCAGAGATTGGAGAGGGCAGTCAAATGCTCCATTGTGTGTCATAAACATAACATTAAATTTTGGACAGATTTAGTAACTTTGTTGCTTGTTGAGACTATTTTGATATGACAGAAATCACCCACAGGGTGTCCTTGGGAAGAAAAACATCTGGAGTGGTATTTTTATCTTCTCGGTGTGAGTTAAGTAAAGAATGGGCTATGAGGACTCCCATACTTCTAAATAACTACTTTTGACAGTTTGTAGTAGCTCCCTTGGTGTAATAACTACTTGGCAGGTTTGTGTGCATGGATATGGGCTATGTCTGTCAGTCAACTTTCTGCACAAATAACTGCTCTGCCTCTTTGTACTTCAACCTGTTTTAGCTCTGTTTATGTTTTCACTTTGCTGATTGCTCGAACTGTCATTTGCACTGATGCTCTCGAGGTTGTACTAATCTTGTATTTTTTCTCTGGTCCCCTTGACGTTGATACTTGGTCCTGAGATTTCTATCTGAACCTCTGTGTCACCTCTAGTGACTATGGAGAAAACTCATGCTTCGCCGGCCATGAAAACCTGCAAACATACGAAAAACTATTATGAAATCCTGCGGGCTTGGTTTAGAATACTTGCAGAGGCTCTAGGGTGGCGGAGGAGCAGTGAGGAAAAATGCTGATGCAGCGGAAAAATGGAAGAAAAACCTTGGCAGAGCAGCTAACTAGGTCAATGGAGGTTTGGGTGCGAGGATGAACGTGGACCGTTCGATCTCAGAGATCGACGGCTATGATTAAAAGTGAAAGTGACTTTGTGGAGGGTAGCGGTATAGCGAAAAACCAGGAATGGTTTTTGTGCAATAAAATGGGGGGGAGGTGGTATTAACTTTTGGAGCGTGATACCATACAATGACTGACACGTGGATAATTAAAACCTCCCATATCGCACAATTTTGAAACGTTAAAATTTGGGCGCAAAAATTACGTGATATTGGATGGTGACCGTCGGATCTGGAGTGTTAGATCGGACGATGGGGTTGCACGCGATAGGCAGCACTGTGTGTGGGTGGAACATATGGTGGGGCCCGGTAGTGACGTGAGGTGGCTTGTCATGGGGTGAACGGCGGTTTAAGTGTGAGTCGTCGGATCTCCGAAATGAACGGTGGAGATTAAAAGATGAGGTGGAGAATTTGAAAGGATAAAAGGGACGGGAGGCGGAAAGGCAGAGGAAGGGAGGCCCGATGGCCGTTGATCTCTGCGGATCAACGGTCCAGATTTATTTAAAGCCATAACGTCAGGACATGGTAAAATAAACATAAGACACGGTTTTTTGCGATGCGATGGGATGCTGGCCGTTGGATCGGAAGAGAGATCAATGGTCAGGATTAACCGGTGGGCGTGATTGTGAAGGACTTATGAGCAGAGTGCGACGAGATCTTAGCCATCGGTTCTTATGGATTCGACGGCTGAGATTAAATCGCATCGGAGATAAGCAAAGAGGCCAAAACACCGGGGTGTCTGAGTTTGCGATGTGCGATTAAGCGCTGGCCGTTGGATCAGAAGAGAGATCAATGGTCAGGATTAAATCGGCGGGTGTGATGGTGGGGGCTATGGGTGGAGCGCGATTGAATCTCAGCTGTTGGTTCTTGTGGATTCAATGATCAAGATTAAATCGGCAGGTGGGAGGAGAAGGGGAAAATAACAAAGGTAATCAACGTTTTGCGATTGCCGATTGCAATGGAGCGATGAGGCTTAGTGCTTGGTCCTGGGCATCGGGTCATATGCGGAGAAAGGGGCTAAGGGCTAGGCCGAAAGGGGCTTAAGGCCTAAATGGAAGAACATGATTTTTGAGGATTTTTGAAGGGTTTTAAGGCTTTTTATGCTTTCAGTAGAGAGGGAAGAAGGGGTTTTTAAACCTGTAAATAGATCTTTAAAGGTTTGAAGGGGTTTTGAGGCTTTTTCGAGGCTAAATGGAGGGTTAGGAGATGGAAAGGAAACTTTAGAAAAATGGACAAAAATGGGTGAAAGGGAGGTTTTTTAGGGGCCTTTGAAGCAACTTTCCTTGGTGAATCAACATGGTTTTAAGATGGAAACAATAATTAAGGTCAATTCAAAGGATAGAGAATCATCATAAGACTTCAAAGATGATGGATTTTCAAAGGAAATATATCTCTTGAAGGCTTGAAAGCACATTTAGCCACCACTAGTTATATCAGAAATTATAGGTGGCTAACAGTTACTATACCCATCACCAACCCTCCATAATAATCAGTTAATATTAATTCCTTTTTTTAAGTTATGTAACACTCCCTACCACTCCCTTGGATTTTCTGGGGTTGTGGGAGGTGTTATATGTTTGACCATGGAAAATTTTAGGGGCTAATATTCGCAGGTGGGCTAATTTTCCATGGTTTTTCCAAAAAAAAGATTCGCCAATTTCCATTTTTTTATAAAAATGATTCGCCCAAATTTTACAATATAAAATTATTTTACCTTAAAAATCGCCAACATTATATAGAAAATATATATAATATCATTATAAATTTGAATAATTTTATAAATACATCAATAAAATTTTTATATTTTTCACATTAGGGACTAGTGAGATTCGCCAATATTTTAAACTTGAAAATAATTTTCCATCCTTAAAATTTTCCCTGTGTTTGACCTGATCCCCAAAGTATATTATGGAGATGGGGTTGGAAAAAAATAATTTTTGCAAGTCTACAAAATTTAATTATGACACCACCATTACCCAAATTGTTGGGAGTTTTTCAACGATATAATATTTACTTCAATCCAAGTTATTGTTCAAAATTTATGCTCATTAGAAGCTTTACAGTAGAGAAGAATCCACATTGGTCCATGGATCTCTTTGTGGCATCCACATGGGCCTTTCTTGGCCCATGTGGCACTACTGCAACCACTTAACCACCTACTTGGTCACATGCCCCGTTGCACGTCGTTCTGGCGTATGAAACCACCTCGGTCAAAACTAATGGTAGCACATACCCCTCCCCCCCCCAATGGTGGTTTCAAAATTAGGGAAGGGCCCCCCTCAATTAATCTCAATTTTCAATTGGATATGGGTGGGTTTACAAAAATCCCAACTCCCCCCCCCCCCCCAATCCTCATTAAACGTTGACCATGAAGCCCCCCCCTCAATAGATAATGACCGTTGATATATAAGCTACTCCACTTAGCTCCTTTGATATGTCCTGTGAACCTAGTAGGTTCCATCCCCAAGCCACATCACCATTATACTATCACGTGGAATCCACGTGTATTTGATCTGGCGCCTATGGAACTTCCATGCCAAATTTATTTCGTGGTGTTAGTGTATCCAAAATCCGGGCTTGCACAATTGTGCAACTTCTTCACATTCTCAAATTCATAGACCTTCGTATATCTTGGTGAAGGGTTTTGCTGGGCATGGTTACCTAGTTGGCCATTCTTCGCATGCCTAAAATTATATATGAATTACTCTGTATCTATGTTGTAGAAATACGTGTGCCTTTTTCCAACCCTAGATCTCTAGATTCAAAGCTAGTACAAAGTAATGAGCATGGCCTTGACATTGCTTATGTTGTGTGGGTCCCATTTGAAAGTTAGAGAGGCTGTTATTTGGGCCTAGGAACATCCAGTCCTCTAATAAGTGTGCGAGTATCTACACCGAAATACCTCTTGGACTCCCGTATGCAACCACATAAAAAATGGGAATATGGCCTCGAAGCTCTCTGGGCCAGTTCCAAAGAAACTACCTCGCATCTTCAGAACTTCGAATCCATGGATTCTACCAATGTGCTAAGGATCAAGGATTGATGAGCCCTAGTATTACAACAATAATGATACAACTCCCAAGGCTACCAACTTTAATTATCAATCTAGAGCTCACACAAACTTAAGAGGTTTCAATACTATTTACACAACTAAGAAATGTTCTAGTTAAGTTGATCTGATGTAATGAAGTGAATCAAGATGCAAAAACACCACTATGCTACAAGAAATATTCAGAAGATTCAGTAAATGGAAAACAAACCTATCTTAACTTTATAGGAAAATAAATGATTTAAATATAACCTATTGTACTAAAGAGAATTAAATGACATGAAATAAACCCTAATATAATTGCATGAAAGTAAATGATAGAAATAAATTATAATATATATTGCAAAAAGTAGATGACATAAAAGTAACCCTAATATATTTTGTAGAAAGTAAAAGGAAGAATGAAATCGTAATCTATTTTACAGGAAATAAACCTATTCTGTTGCAGGAAGAAGGAATGAGTAAACTAAATTCTATTCTACTTGCAAGAAGTAAAAACAAATGCTCAAGAATTATGAAGGTAAATCACTTTCATTCTATCTAACATATAACATAAGAGATATAACCTAGTTGTAGAAATGAAACTACAAATATGAAAGAAAAGTGTATAGTGGGTATTTGGTCTTATGAAATAATCCATATTCAAGGATTAAATGATGTTATGGAGTAATGAGAAATGAAAGGCAGACTTTGGATGCAATTTTGGAAGTGATTTTAAGAAATTTGTGTGCTACTACAAGAAAGCATTTGAGAGCTATATTATGGGATGTAGGAGTGGTTTGACGATGGAGTAAGGTTGTGCAAGGATATAGAAGGGAACAAGAGATATTACCAAGCACATGCCCATTCAATGAACTAACTTGTGTAAGGAAGGAACATGACTAGAAATTCCCTATAGCTTGGTGAGGCAGTTTCCAACAAATAGAAAATTTGAAAAATGAGGAGTAGTGGAAGGAAAGGTGTTGAAGGAGGTGGTGCTAATGCATGAAAAATGATGATAATCTATTGTATGAACCAATATTTTCCATCTACACACAAATTACATTCTCAATTGATAAAAATAATATGATTAAGAAATCAACAAATCACTAATTACAAAAAAAAAGGACAGTGAAAGGATGAGTTGAATTTAGAATGGAAACTACTTATTGCATAAAGGAAAACTATTTTTGGTGCTTATCATGACAAGGTACACAACCAAGTTTCAAGAAATAACTCACTTATAAACCTGTAAGGAAAATACTTTTCTCATAATGCAAAAAATCACATTGCATGAAAAATAAATGTACAAAGGGAGGGGCTTGATCACTTGTGTTGGGCCCTAACCCAAGGAGACTTAGGTCCCTTAAATCAAACTTAGTATGAGAACAAAATTATGATTTTCATCAACCTCAAGAGTGTTCAAATATGCAACATATCAATGGAAATAATAAGCACGAGTCCCCCTCTATGATAATCGCTATGTTGCCTCTAGAATTTGAATCCTTATTGAGATGCTAGGCTCTCTTATTTATACAAAAAGTGGGTGAGGGGAAACCTCCTTGAAGGGAGGATTTATTCCCTCCAAAACTCCTAAAAAAGTGGATCTGGTCTCTTGAGGTACTCTCAACCATAGAGGGGTAGTAATTTCTCACGAGCCATCCAAGTTGTTGATGAAACTGTAGCAAGGAAAAAACCTCCTTGATTCTCTCATGTTGGTATCCAATGTGTTCTGCACAATAAATCCTCAATATCTTGCACATTTAATGTATTATGCCATAGGATATAGAAAATATCTCCTACCCTCCCTAAGATCACGTTATAACTTGAAAATAATATTATTGAATGCAGAAGGAGAGGTTACAACATGCCAAATTATGGTTATATGGGCCTTAAATTATACCTATTTGGGAGGCCCATTAGAAATAAAGAAAAGTTCCTAAGGTAAAGGGAATTAGCCCAAATTCCAAAATTCCTGGTAGACATGGACCAGGCCCTCAAATTTGACCCTGAAAATGCCATGCGATGAACAAAAAAAAATATTGGGCACTAGCAACGCTTGAAATACACCAAACCAAATGAGAGATACAAGCATGGAACCAGAGATTGATTTACATAGAATACACATTGTTCGATGAAAAAATATAAAAAAATCCAACCTGTTGCATGGTGTAGGCTGGTTAAACTTCTACAATGAATCCATAAATCATGAGATATATAAGAATGCATACCATTCAAAGAGATCTATAGTTTTTCTTTCAAATGGTACAATCTTTGAATATTTCAACCCTTATAGTCATATGACACAAAAAAACCATATCAATGCATAAACTCACAATATATGCCCTTGTTCATGAATTAAGTATCTGTTAGCACAATTCAAGTACATTAATTTGACTCATAACATATAAAATATTCTACAAATCAAGGATATGGCAGTTGAATACATAGTGCAACCATTCATTATAACAATAACCATGTAATGTGGCTACCAATGAATATGAAAATGAACTACATGCATTCAATCATGATTATTCAAGACCATACACAGTCATTAATATAATAAGCTTGTCATAACATGTGATTCAAATATGGATAAAATTTATACTTATTTGATTAATGGTTAGAGAATGAAGGAGGGACTTCCACTTTCTACCCAACCACGATCCAACTACACTGCAACTTTATTACAACTAACCACCCTTGAGATGGATCCAAAGTCTGAGGGGATGCTAGCTTAGGGAAAATTCAAACCAAATCTTGGTAGACACCCGTGAGATGGAGTTCATTGTCCTGGTGGTTTAATAACTACTCTCTGGCCAAAAGCACCATAATGACTCTCTTACTTCTCTAAGTTCAATCAAAAGTGTTATGCATAATTTACAATTGCGAACAAAGGTGAATTCCCTAGACCTAGTGGACTGGTATAGAACAACAACATACAAAGAATAAATAATTTTCCTATAGAAGTTAGAGAATGGGAAAGAGTCCTACCTCGAATATGTAGCAAAATATCCTTTCTACTCACTTGTAAGCTCCAATTGTAGCTCCAAGTTCTATAATTAGAACCTACACACACGAATAAAACAAGAAAAGGATCCAGAACAAACAAGTAGCATAGTCTAACATCTATATTCAATGAATCAACAAGACATTGAGATATATGAGTGCAAACATAACACAAAAAATATAGGAAAACAAGATACTCTTTGTATTACTAGAAATAGGAGAGATTTTACAACCATAAATAGTAGTTGATATCGTATATGTCTCCCCAAGTTGACTTGTCCTTCCTTGCCACAAATCACACCTCAATATCAACCCTATTGCATGAGTGCGACAAATCCTTTATGTTCAAGGCAACAACATAAGGGTACTATTAATATCCAAAAGCCAACCCTGATGTGATGGATGGCATTAAATTTATAGGAGAGGGATGGAAGTTTTGGATTTACCATAATGGGCTTGAGATCCACATATGATGGGAGGATGAGATCAAGGGATAAGAGGTGAATTATCCAAGGTAGGATCATATAGGATTCAAGCTTCTTATCCATGTTAAATGGTTAAAAAAACCCTTGGAAGCATAAGAAAGAGGAAGTTTCAGAATTATTTTTAATTTTCCCGAATTTCTAAAATTAGTGCACCTGTTGAAGGGAGAAACAAGTTTTGACCAATGCTAGTGTAGAAGGGAGAAACCATCGCTGAAATCATGTGACTAAAGGGACAAGGTGTGTTGGGGCTAAAAGCATTGATTTTGAGCAATTAATCCCAGAAACCCATACTTTTTGTAAAGGTCACAATTAGGGCTTTGTGACGGGATGATGACAACATGTTCACAAATGTTGATTGATCTAGTTTACAGTCCTATTGACTAGATGTGAAAAAATGGTCTGTAAGATATTTCCCCCTAAAGTACAAAGTATAAAATGACAGTTGATTACTGAAGTGATTTACCTTGTGACGAATTCGAATCAAGAACAACTGGTCGAGATAATCATCTATTACAATACATTTTCATCATGATATATTTGTTGAGGGAGGAACACCCATGCTCAACACATAAGCTAACATTACATATACAATTATCAAGAAGTCTTATTCATTGATGATAGAGAATGGACCCATGCTTGGATGACTATTTTTATGATCATAACCATCATATTTTGTAATCTTTGTATTAATCTTGAAATCGCAACTCAGATGGATGAAACTATATGGAGGGTATTCTATCTCGTCCACACAATTTTCCAAGGTACGAGTCTAACCTTGTAAATAAATGAGATGAAGTTGAACATGGTAGACACCATTTTATTACTGGCCAATGATGTTAGCCATTAACAAACATGAGAAAAACCACCGATGATGTTAATGGCTCTCAATATACTGTAGTACAATCCTTATGGTGTGAATGAATGAGTTGAAGTCAAACACCATACAAAATATTCCTGTTGGAGGCTAATGCTGAAAAGTTGTCGCTAAGAGAGAGGAAAATTTCCATTTATGTATGCATGTCCCAAGGTATCGAAGGGAGTTTCTAAGACAATTTCCTAGATAATTAGCTGATGTCGATAGGAAGAAACCCATCACAGAAGGGTCTTGATGTATCCCCCATCAACGACACAAAACGAGTATCAATATTTGAGATAGAATGATGTTGATGTGGAACTGGTTTAGGAACAACATACATGAATGTAGGCTTAAGAGTACTGTAGAAGATATCAACTGAAGGAATTCTCTTGAACATATCAGCAACACTTTATGGATTTGGTGGCATTGAACCAAAATTGAATACAAAGGCTTTATTATTGTGGAATGAACAAAAAAGGAAAGAAGATTTTCCAGCCCAGCGGTCACGGAAATGAAGTGAAAGAGTGTCATGTTCAAGAGTGACTTACTACCATTAATAGGCCGAGTACCTTGTTTTCCTAATTTCCCCAGCCATTTTTAGTCAATACCTTTATATTTTTGACAAGCTTGAGGAGGATAACATATGCTTGATTTGTAAGTTCATCCTTCGGATGAATCCATCTAAGTATTTTTAACGAACCCTCTGAAGGAGTGGTTTGGCACTGTCATGTTTGATGAGTCCAACAAAGGTCTAACTCAACTCCTTTTTCATGTTTAGAGAGTTTTAAAAATAGGTGAAAAAGAAAACTCGAAAGGTTCCTTTTCGCAAATAGCCTCTTAAGTTTGAAAATGTAGAAAATGATACTCGAGAGAACCTCTTAGCCATGTTCGACTAGGGTATTCCTTTTTCGTAATTAGTCTATCTTAGTTCAGAAAAGAATTAAACTTATACTAAGTATGCATCTTTTCATTTACTTTAATGAGTTCAAAAATATAAGTGCTTGATAATCTTTTCATGTTTAGGGAGTCTGAAAATATCTGAAAGAGGACTCTTGGGGGTTCCTTTTTCATGAGTTCACAGAGCCTGAAAAAGTGATAAAAGTATGTTTCATATTCAAAATTATCTGTTTCAACTTAAAAACTTGATTAGTTCCTTCAAACAACTGTTACCCTGCTCAGAACACCACCGAAAGATTAAAAATATATGAGAAATGGTAAAATTAGGTAAAATTTAGGTCAAAATAATAAGATATTAGTAAAATAATAATAAAAATGACCATAAATAGAAGAAAAGTATTTTCATTTTTTCCATTTCACATTTTACCTCTTGGTGAGTGAGTTTTGAGTGCATTTCCCCCCAATATTATGTAGATGATTGCAGCCAATTTGGTGGATCATTTTCGGTGTTGTCACTTCTAGGTAGGAGATCTTACCTTTCTCTTTCTTTTTACTATCCTGTTTTTTCATTTCATGCAAAAAATTTCAAGTTTTGAGTGACTTAGGGCTTTAATTTTGCATGCTAGCTCCAACGTGTAGAAATTATGATGTACATTTGAAACTTCTTATGAAATTTTAATCAAAATCACAAGACAAAAACATACTCTACTACTCTGCGGAATTTAATTCAAAATTTAGAAAATCAATCAAAAATAGGCAATGATAAATTCAAACATGCACATAGTATTTTTTATGGGGAAAGAAATCTGCTAAAAACCTAATTCCTTCTTGTATTAATGTGATGAATAGAGATGTATTACAATTTCTTTGCTCAACTGAGCACAACACGCAAGTGAATAACCTATATCTCTACTCACTAAGAAGCTTTGACCTAGAATTAGTCAGTACCCCCTATTTCCTTGCACAATTTCTTGAGAAATTAGGCCCCTATTATTTAGGAAATTCCTCAAATTGATTGCACAATTCCCAAGGCTGATCATATGACTGCATGCAACACCTATACACTCAAGACTAGTCTACAAATGATATTACACTGCCTTGGAATCTCCGCCAAGCCTAGGGAACTAAAATTATTTGCATGCACTAGTTATTTTCGGCTGATTTCTCAGTTAACTGGATGATCAATGAGTTTTACTGAAGTCCCACTGCTTAACTAACCTTCCACTAGTTCCTTCAATAGTTAGAACTAGTTTAACTGAAAACAACCTTAGATAGCTGACCTTGCTTGCTACAAAATAGAAATTACACATGCTTAACTGAACTCTAACTCCTCCAAATAGAATCTACTTAGTAAACTGAGTGACATAAACCATGTCACAAAAGTTAACTGCATTCAAGTTGTCTGCTGATGTGGAAATTCAATTTTTTCTCAATTTAATCAAGGGAAAATCAAATTGATAATTTCTTGCTGCATTTTTCAACACTCCTTCTTAGCAAGAAAGGGATTATCAACCACCCCTATCCCACACTTGTGGAACTTAAAATTCCCTCTGGAAAAGGCCTTTTTCAAAATTTTAGCATCTTGTTCCTCTGTCAAAATGTACTACAACAACATTTTATACCTCTGCACATAGTCTTGCAAATGGTGATACCAGATATCTATATGCTTGGATAGATCATGAAAACAAGGATTCTCAGAGAGCTTGATGCAACTCTGATTATCATAGTAGGTCACAGTTGGATCCATCATATGACCAAACAACTCAACAAGTATATTTCTCATCCAGATTGCCTCACATGTTTCTTTAATTTCATCCATGTATTCTGCTTCTGCCAAGATGAGCGCCGCAGATATTTGCTTCATGCAGTACTAGGAAACTGCTCTGGACCCAACACTAAAAATTCCACTTGATGTACTCTTTTAGTATGAAGGACTCCCCATCCAATCTGCATTTGTGAAGCGAGACAACTTCACTCCCTCTGTCCATCTGTACCATATTCCAAATTGGGTAGTTCCTATGAGGTACCGTAAAACATGCTTTGCTGCCTTCCAATATAATTTGGTTGGCCAAACCATATCTTGGCTTAGCTAGTTGACTACATAACACATATCTGGATGTGTGTTCACAAGATACATTAATGAACCCACTAGCTGCCGATAAATGGTAGCATCCACATCCTCACCTGAAGTGGCATCCTCCTTCCTCTTGTTGGTCGCTAGAGGTGTCTCCGTGGGTTTGAAACTCTTCATGCCTAATCTCTGTAGTATCTCATTTGCATACTTGCCTTGGAGACAAAAAATTACCCATCACAAATTGATATATTTTTGTGAAGTTTTTGTAAGTTTAGTCGTGCACAACACAAGTCAAGGGGCTTTGGGGCGGGTCAAGTCCCTCACAAGTTGTATTGGGTTAAAGGGTAGAAGTAGGGGCTTCAAACCACAGTTTTTAGACCTTAGATGAGCGCAGGTTGAAAGTATAAATAAGAGTATATATCGATTTCATAGGAGACAACGATGATGTAAGAGATCTGACCATGTTTTGAGCGAACTTGTCTGGGTTAGAAGGCTCCTGCTGGATGTGTGCGCGGAGACCTTAGTCCTGCTGTGTGTGAACCCCACTAGCTGTGTGAGTGGGTAGAATGAAGGTGCTGTAAGGGATATCTGAACTGTTAATGAATACAAAAATGTTTTGAATGATATCTGAGTATCATATGCATCTATCACTTGCTTTATGATATGTTTCTGCATGTTATTTTCGATTACTGTGTATATGTTTTTTGGATCGGTTGTGCGACTGTATTTTACCTTAAATGAATGATGAATGCATGGATATATTGCTATTGAACACTATTGCTATGTATTCAGAACTATTGGAAGGGATTATGGATATGTAATTGTGCCTACGCATGATAACCTGTGTAAACTGACCCGAATCTGTCTGGTTAGGGTTTCTGGTTAGGTCTTTTGTTGCGAAGGTTTGATCACAATTGTTTTAGATATGAAGACACCCACATCATTTAAATCTATATCAAGGTGTGGAAACTTGGTTCCAACACCCCCCCAACTTCTTCGGGTGAGACTTTGACTTGTGCAAGTAGGTCACTGCCGAAAGGGCCAGTAGTAAGAGGGTTTTGTTGGTTAACCATAACTAAAAACCTGGGTCAGGACCCCTCAAGCCAAAAAATGGTTCCATTTCCGGGACCAAGGTCATTTTGAGAGAGATTGGGTGATGTGGCGACCATTAAAGCCTGAATTAGAGGATTGGTTTGAGAAGCAAATTCAAGAATTTTCCCTTAAAGAAAAAATAAGTAAGAATCTGTCTGCTAAAGATTGGAAACATAAGTATATTTTCATAGAGGTTCACGGGATCTTCTTTGTGACCTTTGCACACAAATTACAAGAGTGTTTGTCAAGATTGACAGAGTTCCAAACCCGCTGGAAGGACGACAAGGTCACGTAGTGGACACCTGAATTGATCCAACATTTGGAAAATACTGATAATTCCATCACCCGGACTGTAGATCACTGGGTTGAAAGCATCTTTGGTGGGTTTGTGACAAAATTTGTAGTAGATCAATTTGTGTCGTATTCTGAAGCTGAAAGAATATTTCTCAAGGGATTGAGAGGTAAATTCATACACTCTCTTCCTCTACTGATTAATATTCTATTGTGTGAAAAGGGTGTTTTTTGCAGCCACACTGAGCAAATGAACCCTGATAAGATTGAAAGCACTACGCGCAACAGAAAATATTATCGAGTCAATAAAAGATGGGACAAATATATATACATCCCTCTGAGAAATTCACCTAATATAGAGAGTAGTGAGGCTACGCACGCTGAAGGTAGCCCTCCTGCTACACCGCAATCGAACTTGCGCAGGGGTAAGACATCTCCTACCCCACAACCACCACCACCTGTAGAAGATATGTCTGCGCATATGAAGCTACCCACCTTTAAAGGTGTGGGGGATGAGGACATGGATAGGTTTGGGTTTGTTGTTGATGCAGCGTGGACTGCGCAAAATGTTAATACTGATGCTGTTAAGAGAGCACAACTGGCTATGGCATTCGAAGGTCACAGATTAGATTGGTTCATGGGATATCTAGCCTAGAAATTTGATCCCACTATTGTGTATATTAAGGATGCTTTGAAGCAACAATTCAGGAAGCTGAAGTCCTACCCACAATGCGTGATAGAATTAAAAGATATCAAACAAGGGCCAATGGAATCGGTTTGGGAAGCTGACTAACAACTGAAGTGCACCATCAATGAAGGAGGATTTCTTTACGATGATAAGAAGCATAAGGAATGGTTAATTTCCATGCTCTTGCCACATATGCATGGGCCTATGGGTCAACAAAAGATTGATTCTCAAGCCAAAGCTTTGGAAGTTGCTGTTGGAAATACTGAGAGGGGGGGTGAATCAATATTTCTTTCAATTAGAGCATTAGTTAATCTTCAATTATTATCAGTGTTTGTACAATGATAGCATCAAACAAGAGGAACACAAATGCACATAGTTTTTAAGGTGGAAACCCACTCCGGGACAAAAACCACCTAATGATTTTCTAATAATTCTTTAATATTCAACTCGAATTGAAAATAAAGCTCCAACTTCCTAGAATCTAGAAAATAATTCTTCTCCATCTCCCATTGGATGGATGCTCCAATGCTCAAGATTCTTCAGTAGTAAACTGAACGGATGCCCCAACACCCAATGAGCTACAACTCACCCTAGCACCACCCTACCACCCTATAGAAGAATAAAAGAAGAATGATCTCCCATACCAGGGAAAATGGTCCACTTTACAATGATATAGAATGATGTAGAAGAAGAAGATACACTAGACCATAACCCAAACTATGACACAACCACCTAATGATGATCCTATACCACCCGACACTGCCTCTTTAACTCTTGGCAGATAGACACTAGCACAATTTGTACAATAATGTATTTACAATGACTTAGTACAATGATACCTTTACAATGATTGTATGCAGTGCTGCCCACTTGAAGACTTCATGTGATGAAATTCTTGTTGTTGTTCTGTACCTTGGTTTCTGCCCTTGTCATGCTACCCTCTGCTGCACCTTGCTTTGCTTTGCTTCCCTAGAAAGTCTGGTCCTTTGCAGCCCTTGACAACACATGATATAGCCTTTTCTTTGCCTTCTAGGAGCTCAATATTGAATCTGGTGTATCTCTGTTATTTTAGACCTCCAATATCTGCTTTTTAGTACTATAGTATTCCTCCGAGTTATCTTTCCAATGCCACAGGTCTGACCCAATTTGGATTCTTCAAGAGAGAGTTATACCCAATCTCTCACAATGCCCTAATTATGGAATTTTTCAACAGAGTGAACTTGTACGGTGTTCCACTTGTCACTGTTTCTTCATTTGGCTCTAAAATTGATGGAACAAAAGCTACAGACTGTGCACTATCTGCCACTTTTTATATAATTCCAATCTGATACTCAGAGAGAGAGTTATGATTATTTTCCCAAGGTCACTTCTTTGAGATGAATTTCAGGAGCCTGCAAAAACACTGACTTCCACAAATCATATCTTCGAAAATATTGCACACCTTGATCTGAAATTTTCATAGCAGCTTCCTCAGAATTTTGGTTTGACCTCATAAAAATTTCAGCTTCTGAACCTTCGTAGAAAAAAACTTTAGAGCGAAAATTCCACGATGACATGTTTCAGATGGAGAAATCCTTTGTATGAGGAGGATATGAGGATCACAATTTATATAAATGCTTAGGTTGAGAGGGGCTTCAACAAGTGAACGTGGGAGGGATTTTATAAGCTTAAAAAATATTAATTATGACTTTTCAATGACCCATGCCACAACCCTATGAGGTTTTAGCCCACTAACTGGGGTATAAACTTCAAACATGAATATCTGTCAAACCGTGAAGAATTACGTGGCGTGCCATATATCAACGGAAACATCTCGACAAGTAGAAACCATCAAAATCATTATTGACCCAGAATATATTCATTTGGTAGGTCAAAATTCCCATGAAATATTGGGTTAGCCCCTAGTGCTGCTTGGGTTGAAATCATTGACAACCGCTAATCAACAATCTCCCCCTTTGGCATTGATGGCAACACAAGTACTCCCCTTGCGATCATAACACCTATTCGTACAACATTCTCTCCCCCTTTGACATCAATGGCAAAGGGTAACTCCCCCTGAAACACAACCATCCTATGGACCTGTACACACTTCCACTCCCCCTAACACACAACCGTCCTGTAGACCTGTAATCTACTTCCACTCCACCTTTATATTCCGAATAAGGAAAATCTAATTAGAACTTGGGAGAATACCAAGATTCTGGCGAAGATATTCCAATGATGGCGAACATTTAATATGTGATTCTTTTGGTGCTGCTTGGAATCTTGCTACTTGTCCAACTGCTTGCATAACATCTGGCCAGGAGGCTGTTACATATAGAAGACTACCAATCATAGATCTGTACAACCTTTGATCCACATCCTTATATGAGTCGTCTATGCTCAATTTGCAACCTGTTACCATTGGAGTAAGGATGGTTTTGCAATCTTCCATTTTAAATTTCTTGAGCATTTCCTTGATGTACTTGGCTTGACATATAAATATTACTTTCTCTTGCTGAGATATTTGAAGCCCTAAGAAGTATGTCAGCTCACCAAGTAAAGACATCTCAAAATCACTTTGTACCTTTGTAGCAAACTTCTTACTTAGTCGATCATCATTGCTACCAATTATTATATCATCCTCTTTAGCTATTAGACAAGCTTTAGTTGCTTCATCCAGAACATATATGTCATTTGGAGCTCGACTTGTTGTAGCCACAATTTCACCATACACACCTTTTCTGATTTCACATTTTATGGAGTTGAATAGTATTGTGTATCCTTGATCACACATTTGTCCAACACTGAGCAGATTGTGATTCATGTTTTCAACCAATAGAACATTCTTGGCTAGAGCATATTTTCTTCCGAGAGTGACAGTACCTGATCCTATAACATTTGAAGATCCATCATTTCCAAAGGACACGGTTCCATCCTTCTTCTCTTTCAGAGATACAAATTTATTTCTATCTCCAGTCATATGCGTTGAGCAACCGCTATCAACATACCAAACATCTTTGTTGTTTTGAGCCTTGAGAGTGAGAGCACAATTATCAGTCTTCTTATTCTTCCATGTTCATTCATTCTGTGGCTTCGAAGATTCTTCTGGAGGATTTTCAAGTCTGTAGTCTTTGGCTATGTGTCCAAAGTTTCGAAATTTGTAACATTCAATATTATTTCTTAAATGTTCAAATCTATTGATGTTTCGCTGAGCCCTGGGAGGTTCATATTCGACAGATCTCCTGGAATTGTATTCGTTCCTAGGGTATGTGCAACATTCTACAGCTTTATGACCAAATTTTCCACATGAATAACAGTATCCATAAAAAAATATGTTGGTACCTGGATGGAAATTTTCATTGAGGAATTTTCTTCGAAGGCCATTCTTGCGAATCTTGTCCAATGAAGTCTACATGCATGTCAGATCTCATAGGTTCATTGTATTTTGTTGTAGAAGGTCCTGCTTCTTCTTCTTTGTAACCGATGCCAGTTATGTCATTGTAAGATCATTGATTGTTGATGAGTTCTTCCAATGCCCTTGAGTTGTTGGCATAGTTTTGGATAGTTTTTCCTTTCTTCACTTCCTCATGCAGCGAGACTACTTCGGCTTATAATTCTTCCCTTTCATGGTTGCTTTCTTCCAACTTCTTTTGAAGTGACTCTTCAATGCATTTGTGTTCTTAAACTTCAATTTTGAGACCTTGAACTTGTTCTTCAAGAGTATTGGAACGGATCTTCTCTGCTTTGAGATCTTTGTCAATCCTTCTTCTTCATTGTTTGATACCTCTTGTTTATTGTGCTTGGCCATAAACAATACTCTCTCATTGTCTTCTTCTTTGCTGTCACTTTCTTCATTGGATGATGAGCTATCTTCTTTAGAGAGAAAGTTCCTTTTGGATCCTTTATTTTTGCCTTGCTTGTTGAATTTCTTAAAGCCTTTCTTTCTTTTGAGTTTCCATCACTTTTGTTCGGACATTTTGCTGCGAAATGCCCAACCTCACCACAATCGAAACATATCAATGGAATTTTACCTTTGAATTTTCCCTTACCAATTTTTAATTTTCTCATAAAGTAAGCATATTCTTCATCTGAAAGACCTTCTCCATCAGCTCCCTTTTCTTCACACTTGCAGGTGCATGTCATTTCAATTGAAGGTTGTTTGTCCTTATTGGTTTTCTTAGATGCAACGAACGCAATTTCTAGATTTGAAGTACCCTCTTCTTCATCAAGTCTCATTTCATATGCTATGAGAACTCCATGTAATTCCTCTTTGCTAAGTTTGTCCAGATTTGCACTGTATTCTAAGACCGATACCTTTGGGTTGAATCTCCCTGGTAAATTTCTAAGAATCTTCCGTATAATAGTCTTCTCATAAATTGGCTCTCCCAATCCTTCCAGAGTATTGGTTATTTCATCAACGTATTGGAAGTATGCAGCAACGTTGCAATCTTCTGTCATTCTGAGTTGCTCAAATTTTGCTCTATAGATTTGAATCTTTGCTTCTTTGACATTTGAGTCACTTGCATATCTATTCTCAAGCTTGTCCCATACATTTTTGGTGGTTTTACAACCCAACACCTTATGATAAGCAGATTCAATAATTCCACTGATAATAATATTCTTTGCTTTTGCATCATTTACCAAATTCTTCTTACCTTGTTCATCCGTGGTTGATGTAAATCCATTTTGAACAATGTCCCATACTTCGTAACCTTGCGCCAAGAGATAGACCTCCATTATTCCTTTCCAGAGTGCATAATTATTTTCATTGAACAGAGGTACACCATTCTTGGTATGCTCCATGACCTCCTTCCAGCTGTTAAACTGCTATTGAAGGAACCAAGCTCCGATACCAATTGTTGGAAATACTGAGAGGGGGGTGAATTAGTATTTATTTCAATTAGAGAATTAGTTAATCTTTAATTATTATCAGTGTTTGTACAATGATAGTGGCAAACAAGAGGAACAAAAATGCACATAGTTTTTAAGGTGGAAACCCACTTCAGGACAAAAACCACCTAATGCTTTTCTAATAATTCTTTAATATCAACTCCAATTGAAAATAAAGCTCCAACTTCCTAGAATCTAGAAAAGAATTCTTCTCCAGCTCCCATTGGATGGACGCTCCAACGCCCGAGATCCTTCAGTAGTCAACTGAATGGATGCCCCAACACCCAATGAGCTACAACTCACCCTAGCACCACCCTACCACCCTGTAGAAGAATAAAAGAAGAAAGGACTCCCGTACCAGGGAAAATGGTCCACTTTACAATGATATAGAATGACGTAGAAGAAGAAGATACACTAGACCATAACCCCAACTATGACACAACCACCTAATGATGATCCTAGACGACCCGACACTTCCTCTTCAACTCTTGGCAGATAGACACTAGTAAAATTTGTACAATAATGTATTTACAATGACTTAGTACAATGATACCTTTACAATGATTGTATGCAGTGCTGCCCACTTGAAGACTTCATGTGATGAAATTCTTGCTGTTGTTATGTACCTTGGTTTCCTCTCTTATCATGCTACCCTCTACTGCACCTTGCTTTGCTTTTCTTCCCTAGAAATTCTTGTCCTTTGCAGCCCTTGACAACACATGATCTAGCTTTTTCTTTTCCTTATAGGAGCTCGATATTGAATATGGTTTATCTCTGTTATTTTAGACCTTCAATATCTGATTTTCAGTACTGTAGTATTCCTATGAGTCTTCTTTGCAATGCCAGAGGTCTGACCCAATTTGGATTCTTCAAGGGAGAGTTATACCCAATCTCTCACAATGCCTTAATTATTGACTGTTTTAGTAGAGCGAACTTGTACGGCATGCCAGGTGTCACTGTTTCTTCATTTGGCTCTGAAATTGATAGAGAAAAAACTATATACTGTGAAATATCTTCCACTTTTTATGGAATTCCAATCCGATACTCAGAGAGAGAGTTATGACGATTTTCCCAAGGTCACTTCTTTGAGATGAATTTCAGGAGCCTGCAAAAACACTGACTTCCACAGATCATATCTCCGAAAATATTGCGCACCTTGATCTGAAATTTTCACAACAACTTCCTCAGGATTTCAGCTTCGCCTCATAAAAATTTCAGCTTTTGAACCTTTGTAGAAAAAAAAATTAGAGCAAAAATTTCATGATGACCAGTTTCAGATGGAAAAATCCCTTGCATGAGGAGGATATGAGGATCACAATTTATATAAATGCTTAGGTTGAGAGGGGCTTCAACAAGTGAACACAGGACGGATTTTAGGAGCTTAAAAAATATTAATTATGAATTTTCAATGACCCATGCCACAACCCTATGGGGTTTTAGCCCACTAACTGGGGTATAAAATTCAAACATGAATATCTCTCAAACCGTGAAGAATTACGTGGCGTGCCATATATCAACGGAAACATCTCAACAAGTAGAAACTGTTATCACAAAATCTGACCCTGATAGGCTGCTCATCAAGTAGACTCTGAGTAACTCTTTCAAACCAATATTTTAGCTGAGGCTTAGCCTCCTCAGCCTGAGAGGGCTCTCTGAAGGGTTAATGATATGGGATATAGATATATGGCTAACTCTATTATTTGTGTTTTTGTTCAGGTTGAAAAGATGAATGTTTTCTACCATTGGGATATGGAGTCAGTGATAGGGATAAAGATGAAAAAGGCTTTCCTTGTGGAAGCTAAGGCTTATATATAATTCAACGAAAGAATGACACATTTAGGAAAATCCCAATAACTTGAGGTTCAAAGGAAGTTAGAGCATGTGGTACATGAATTCTGAGTAATAATACATCAATTTATTGAAAGAAAAACTACTGAAAGGGATTTCACCATAGCTAAATACTTAAAGGAAGTCAGAGCATGATCAGTCATGAATTTTGAGTAATAAGCACTTAAAATATTGAAGAATTTTTTTTGAAATGATAGGACATAAACTCATTGAAATACACTAAGAATCTCAGGTGAAAGGAAAGTGGTATTGTTACTGTATATATCAGTCAATCCAAAGCTTTACATAGTGGTATGCTTAGATAGCATTTTCCAACCTGTAGGTTGAAGCTAACATCAACATGTATACATTGGGCATTATGGAGTCAAATTAGTCTTCAACAAAACATCATAATCAGCTAAACATGGAAGTCAAGACACTTGGAGTTTAGGTTTATAAGTGAAACAATAACACGATGAATAAACACAGTCTACAAGCATGTGAAGGAAGTTAGAGCATTATCCAATGAATTATAAGTAACACATGCTCATACCACTGAAAATAGGTAATTGAAAAAGGGCATAGAAATATCACACATAAACTCCTTGTGAATCTTGAGTAGTAAAACCAATCTCTGTACTAAGTTGAAACAACACATAGTCTGCTTACAATATGCACCAGTTTTGCCAAAAAGTCTCCAACCCCTTTCTGATTCGACCTCTTGCTTCATATATAGCTTTTACAATATTGTATTCTATGATCCATCATTAAGAAAATTCGAATTTCTATTATTGACACCTATTCTAACCATAAAACAGGCTTATTAATTACAAAATGATAGCTTGACTGTCTTTGAAGAGTCCTAATTCAAATAGGGCTAAAAATCCTAAATATACTTATAACAACCTTATCTATTCTTCAATTCATCCTTTTCCACCTGCAACCTCATGAGTTAAAATTTGGTGATGCCTCCAGCCTTGTTATGAACCTTGCTGTTCCATGACCTAACTACCCTAAAAACCAGGAAACCTGTTTTCTGTAATTATGCCTTTACCTTCATTGATGATCTTCAAACCATTTTGCTGGAAATTTCAACTTATTGAGATAAAAGACATGTGTTATCACTTTTATAGAACCATTCCCTTCCACCTGTACAAAAATTAAGTCCTTGAAAGAGTGTAAAGAGAGCCGATGTGTCTGCGCTATGAAAATATCAGCTGTTTTCGTAGCGCAGTAACTATGTCTTTGTAAACATCTCTTAACATCCACTTTCTTCTGCTTTAACACATGGAAATTCATTTTTGAACCCTTTCCATCCTCTAGCAGCATAAAAAATTCAAAAAACATATGTTTTACCTCTTGAAACCTCAACAAAATTCTCAAAACGGCACCTACAGCAGTTTCGTAGCGCGCTACGAAACTGCTGTGTATGTCATCTACAACAGTTTTTTCACAATTCTCAAAATTTAAAAGTATTTAAACCTATTAATGATTTCCATGATGTCAATATGCCTTAACAATCAAAATCAATCAACTTTGAAATTTTCTCAAAAAGTGATGTCCTTGTTTATGACAAAACTGATTTATAATTTGTCACTTACTGCCCTCTTTTTATCTGAAAAATAGGTGTTGAGACAGAGCTTTTATCTTCTCAGACATAATTTATTTTGCAAAAATGAAGGATGATTTTGGAGCCATGATGTATTGAACACAAACCTGTCTTTGTTTTTTTAAATACCTCTCCTACTACCCAGAAACTGTCTTTGAACAACCTGTATAAAACTGGAAAATCCTGATGTCTGAAAATATGGCTTCAAAGAAAGCCTTGTATCTCCCAACTGGTAACACTTATGAAAAAAATGAGATAGGTTATTGTAGCTGGATATTTTATGAAGAGAAACCTCTTTTATAATTCCAAAATAGTCTTTCATGTGGCCAAAACATGATCTTGAAAAATACTGCTAAAACCAGAAAACAAAGTTTTTCTCTCAATGTCTTTCAACAGTTTCATAGCGCAAGTTAAACCATCAATTTCTCCCACCTAATAATGAATTTGAAGAAAATAAAATATTTTTTTTGTAGTTTAGTATGTTAGGAAGAAAAACCGCTTTCATTTTTCGAAAATGAGTTTTCAGTTGCTGAGGAACCCCTCTGGAAGTTGACTACCTAAAGCAGAAAAACAGGGTTTTTTACTGAAAAACACTGTTTCAGCCATTTCATAGCGCGCTACGAAAACAACATTTTCGTAGCGCAAATCACTTTTTTTGAACTAACTGCGCTACAAAAACGTGGATTCCTATCATGATTGCAAAATTTGACGCTAAAACTTAATGGAATGACTTCTAAATGGATGAAGCCATGGAGTAAGGTTGTTAAACTTTGTTTGGAAATGAAAATGAGACTTTTGAGACTCTAACCCTATCAGCTACCCTTTAAAGCATGAAATGACCTAACACCTATCTAAGACCATGACTAAAACAAGGTAAACTTTCAGAGTTTATTGATCATGGAGTGGACCTAGAAGACTTGATTTTAACTTGTAATATGACATATCCTTTATTAATGACTTAAAATGACTTCTAAACCTCCTTGAAATCATGACCAAAAGTAGATTTGACACAATGATGCTTTGAAAATTTAGGGTGTGATAACAGTGGATCCACTTGGGATAGTGTGCCCCTGTGGTACACTAAGAACCGGTAGCTCCAGTGCTGCTATCCATCCTTTAGAATAAAACTCTGAAAATTTTCCAAACTTCTCCTCAAGCTTCAATGGCCTTCACCTCGAGCTCAAGCTTGATGATCATTGCATAAGAAACAAATTTGTACCTACTGAAAAGACGCTCAGTCAACTTTGAGCTTATTCACACACTCCTACCTACCCTATCAGCTGCAATCTCCATTTGTAGCTCAAGGAACATGAAACGTCCAATGAAGCCAGTCATTGATCTGATCTGACACTTGAATCTCTTGATTGTGCTTGAAGCAAAAATAAACATGATACTGAAATGACCGAGGCAACATGAAATGTAACTGATCTTCAAGATGAAAATATAACTGGAAATATGAACAATAAATCTTTTCCATGTAGTCAGCTATAGGGTAAAAAAAAACATGATTAATTTGATAATTCTCATAACATTATGGCTGTTCAAGTTGATCTTCAAAAACAGTGTATTCTTCCTCAATCTCAAAAGAGAAAGGAAGCAACACTCTCTCTTTTTATTCTGCCATAAAAAGCTTTTAAAAAGAATGATCATGATCATGAAGACTATATGATTGAATTTGACCTTGTAAACCTTCAATGTCTTTCTCAATGTTCTTAGCAACTTCATCCAAAAATTTCATCTTATCTTCTGTCTTGCACTCAAATGATTTTAGATAAGAAGACAAGGAAAAAGAAAAATTTACATCTATTTCTTCATTAATATGATCATCATTCCATTGTTTGAAACCTTGAATTGAAGGAGAGTTTGCCACCAAATATGTTCTGTCTATCCATTCCTCCAAAAACATAAGCCAAAAGTCTGCAAATGACTTAATAGATCTGACAGGAAAAATTTCAATCCACTGTTTACATTTCCCTTGAAATGAATTATAGAACAACATAATGCAAACATCTTCATGTTTGACTCTAAGAAGCTCGGTAAAATCACAGAAATCTGATATATGCTTCAAAGTTAAACTCAAATCTTCTCCATTGAATTTTGGACCATTCCTTAAAAAATATGTATCCTCGGGAAAATGATTTGGGAAACCATGAATTCCTGAAAAATCTATGCATGCATACCTTGAAATAAGAATGGCAACATCCAAGTTCTTCATAAGTCCAGTGGAATCACCAAGAATCTATGAATTTTAAATTCTTCAAAAATGGAGTCGCCAAGGTAGTTTTGCAGCCTCGAAAATATTTCTGAGCTCCGGCTACCTTCAAGAGTTCACCTTCATGATTTTTCGGGAGATGTATATCTTCAGACTCCCGGTAAACGCACCAAAATGTTATCACAAAATCTGACCCTGATAGGCTTCTCATCAAGTAGACTTTGAGTAATTCTTTCAAACCAATATTTTAGCTGAGGCTTAGCCTCCTCAGCCTGAGAGGGCTCTCTCAAGGGTTAATGATATGGGATATAGATAGATGGATAACTCTATTATTTGTGTTTTGATTTAGGTTGAGAAGATGAATGTTTGCTACCATTGGGCTATGGAGTCAGTGATATGGATAAAGATGAAAAAGGCTTTCCTTGTGGAAGCTAAGGCTTGTATAAAATTCAACGAAAGAATAACACATTCAGGAAAATCCCAATAACTTGAGGTTCAAAGGAAGTCAGAGCATGTGGTACATGAATTCTGAGTAATGATACATCAAGGTATTGAAAGAAAAACTACTGAAAGGGATTTCACCATAGATAAATACTTAAAGGAAGTTAGAGCATGATCAGTCATGAATTCTGAGTAATAAGCACTTAAACTATGGAAGAAAAACATTTCAGATGATAGGACATAAACTCATTGAAATACATTAAGAATCTCGGGTGAAAGGAAAGTGTTATTGTTAATGTATATATCAGTCAATCCAAAGCTTTACAAAGTGGTATGCTTAGTTAACATTTTCCAACCTATAGGTTGAAGCTAACATCAACATGTATACATTGGGCATTATGGAGTCAAATTAGTCTTCAACAAAACATCATAATCAGCTAAACATGGAAGTCAAGGCACTTGGAGTTTAGGTTTATAAGTGAAACAATAACACAGTGAATAAACACAGTCTACAAGCACGTGAAGGAAGTTAGAGCATTATCCAATGAATTCTAAGTAACACATCCTCATACCACTGCAAATAGGTAATTTAAAAAGGCCATAGAAATATCAAACACATAAACCCTTTGTGAATCTTGAGTAGTAAAACCAATCTCTGTATTAAGTTGAAACAACACATAGTCTGATTACAATATGCACCAGTTTTTCCAAAAAGTCTCCAATCCCTTTCTGATTCGACCTCTTGCTTCATATATAGCTTTTACAATATTGGATTCTATGATCCATCATCAAGAAAATTCGAATTTCTATTATTGACACCTATTCTAACCATAAAACATGCTTATTAATTACAAAATGACAGCTTGACTGTCTTTGAAGAGTACTAATTCAAATAGGGATAAAACTCCTAAATATACTTATAACAACAATATCTAGTCTTCAATTCATCCTTTTCGACCTACAACCTCATGAGGTCAAATTTGGTGATGCCTCCAGCCTTGTTTTGAACCCTGTTGTTCCATGACCTAACTACCTTAAAAACCAGGAAACCTGTTTTTTGCAATTATGCGTTTACCTTCATTGATGATCTTCAAACCCTTTTGCTAGAAATTTCGACTTATTGAGACAAAATACACGTGTTATCACTTCCATAGAACCATGCCCTTCCACCTGTATAAAAATTAATTCCTTGAAAGAGTGTAAAGAGAGTTGATGTGTCCGCGCTACGAAAATATCAGCTGTTTTCGTAGCGCAGTAACTATGTCTTTGTAAACATCTCTTAACATCCACTTTCTTATGCTTTAACACCTGGAACTTCATTTTTGAACCCTTTCCATCCTCTAGCAGCATCAAAACTTTAAAAACCATATTTTTTACCTCTTGAAACCTCAAAAAAATGCTCAAAACTGCACCTACAGCAGTTTCGTAGCGCGCTACGAAACTGCTGTGTATGTCATCTACAACAGTTTTTTCACAATTCTCAGACTTTAAGAGTATTTACACCTCTTAATGATTTCCATGATGTCAATATACCTTAACAATCAAAATAAATCAACTTTGAAATTTCCTTAAGAAGTGATGTCCTTGTTTATGACAAAACTGATTTATAATTTCACTTACTGCCCTGTTTTTATCTGAAAAATAGGTGTTGAGACAGAGATTTTATATTCTCAACCATAATGTATTTTGAAAAACTGAAGGAGGCTTATGGAGACCATGATGTCTTGAACACAAACCTATGTTTTGTTTTTGAAATACCTCTCCTACTGCCCAGAAACTGTCTTTGAACAACCTGTATAAAACTGGAAAATCCTTATTTCTGAAAATATTGATTCAAAGAAAGCCTTGTATCTCCCAACTGGTAACACTTGTGAAAAAAGTGAGATAGGTTATTGTATCTGGAGATTTTATGAAGAGAAACCACCTTCATAATTCTAAAATACTTTTTCATGTGGCCATAAAATGATCTTGAAAAATACTGCTAAAACCAGAAAACAAAGTTTTTCTCTCAATGACTTTCAGCAGTTTCATAGCGCAAGTTAAACCATCAATTTCTCCCACCTCATAATGAATTTGAAGAAAATTAAATAGGTTTTTGTAGTTAAGTATGTTAGAAAGAAAAATTTCTTTCAGTTTTCAAAAATGAGTTTTCAATTTCTCAGGAACCCCTCTGGAAGTTGACTACCTAAACAAAAAAACAGGGTTTTTTTGCTGAAAAAGGCTGTTTCAGCCATTTCATAGCATGCTATGAAAACAACGTTTTCATAGCACAAATCACTTTTTTTGAACTAACTGCGCTACAAAAACGTGGGTTCCTATCATGATTGCAAAATTTGACCCTAAACCTTAATGGAATGACTTCTAAATGGATGAAACCACGGAATAAGGTTGTTAAACTTTGTTTGGAAATGAAAATGAGACTTTTGAGACTCTAACCCTATCAACTAACCTTTAAAGCATGAAATAAACTAACACTTATCTAAGACCATGACTAAAACAAGGTAAACTTTCAGAGTTTATTGATCATGGAGTGGACCTAGAAGACTTCATTTTAACTTGTAATATGACCTATCCTTTATCAATGACTTAAAATGACTTCTAAACCTCCTTGAAATCATGACCAAAAGTAGAGTTGACGCAATGATGCTTTGAAAATTTAGGGTGTGATAGCAAAAACCATCAAAAGCATTATTGACCCAAAATATATTCATTTGGTAGGTCAAAATTCCCGTGAAATATTGGGTTAGCCCCTGGTGCTGCTTGGGTTGACATCAATGACAATCGCTGATCAACAGTTGCTATGAAATTGGAAGCTGCACCCAGAGAAGATGCAAAATTCAAAACACTGAAAATTCAAAGCCAAATGGAGTCTATGCACTTAGAAATTAAAAAGCTACAGAGAGACTGGGGTAAATAATTTGGCGCAGATGTCTGGTGCAAATGCTGTAAGGGTTCAGGTCACACCAAAGATCAGTGCACTTTGTTCTCAGCTTACATGCAAGTAGGGGGACTGAATCCAATGCGCCCCAGGGATGATGTTGGGCCAAGTACCCCCATGCTATGGTGTGATAATTATAGGGTATATGGATGACATGGTATAGACCATTGTCCTCAATTAGGAAGCTATGTGCCAGAGTTGAAGCAGGAGTGATGCAGATTTTTATCTTCAGTTGGTCATGATGAGAACCACTACTGAACGTTCGATCTAATGATAGACACTACTAACCTCTATCAAGTGTAAGCCTAACCTTCTTCACCAGCATCTCCCTCTGGACATGGAGGATACCCAACAAGAGGAAGGGGTGGAGGAAGAGGTGGTTGCACAGGTCGGGGCAGAGGGCAATTAATCTGCTATAACTATGGAGACGCTGGACACTATGCGTGTGACTGCCCAAAACTTGCATGACAATCTTGCAGGTCTTGCAGCTGAAAACCGACAACATACAAGCGAGAATGAATCAAGCGAGGCCGATTCAAGCAAGCCTACCTAAAACAATGGTCATCGCCACATCAGAAACCAGAATCTGCCCCTTCTAGGGCGCAAAAGTTATAGTGGAGCAGCCAGAGCTGTGTGCACAGGTGCATACCTGCCCAAAGGTCGGGATCAATATATCTAATTTTCCAAGTGGAAATCTACACGCTATCCAAGCCATCATCTTCGACGAGATGCAGTGTAGGGAGGCACGCGTGCAGAAGAAGTTGAGTGAAGCAGAATAAACGGTCGCAGCTAAAATAGAAGAATCACTCCAGGCACAGACAATGCAACAGGTGGCTATGGCTCAGCATGCAGAGCTGGAACATTTGATCGACAGGCTGTGCGGTGACCTCCTAGTGGTAGCCATTCCTGCATCAGTGACACCAAAGGTAAAAATTGAAAGCCTGGTTGCAACATTTAAGGCATCCCAGTCATAAGTGCATATTTTTAAGGCATAATTTGAGCAGCAGATCACTGCACTACAATCTAAGAATCAGCCAGAGACTCCCCCAAAGGTGCGTGCGCAACAGGCAACCTTGGTAAAAGAAGCATCAGAAAGCATCTCTGCCAATGTCGACAAGGGCTCCACACTGCTTGAAATAGCAATGGGACTGTGGACCTCTATGAAAATAGACCCACTAGTCATTAATATCTCTCAGTAGTTGCACGCCAAGGAGCATGCATTTGACGACATCCAGGAGGCCTTGCTGAATTTTTTCCTTGCTCGGCGCATGGCCGACCTGCAGACAAGTCAAGTTCTGCATGATAAAGTCGAGGAGCTATGCAGGAAGAAACAAATCATGATAAAGCATATGAAGTTGTGGAAAGACGAGGCAATGAAGCTGTCACAGGACCTAGATGCAGTCATGAAGAATCTGAATCAAACCCTGCAAAGTATCAATCTAGCGACAAAAGGGTTGACATCGCAGAATATGGAGGATATTGCGCAGAGTCCAGTAGATCAAAGTGCGGGCACCCTGGCACCCTTTGCTGCTTCTATTGAAGAAGTGCATAACAAGATGAAGAAACTAGCACCACTGTGACTGAGGACGAGTCACAAGATTGTGTTGGGGGCATGTTGGAGAGGGGTCCGTTAGGACCAAATTTTGATATACTTTTGGAATATTTTTGTAAATTTTTTGTAATTTTAGTCGTGCGCAGCACAAGTCAAGGTGATTTGGGATGGGTCAAAGCTCCTCATGAGTTTTAATGTGTCAAAGGGTATAAATAGGAGCCGCAAAGCACAATTTGTGGACCTTAGATGAGCGCAGGCTGAAAGTATAAATAGAAGTCTAGATCTAGTTGATAGAAGACAATGATGATGTAAGAGATCTGACCATGTTTTGATGTTTTGAGCAAAATTGTATGGGTTAGAAAGCTCCTGCTGGCTGTGTGTGTGGAGACCTTAGTCCTATTGTGTGTGGACCCCGTTGGCTGTGTGCACGGGTGGAATGAAGTTGATGTAAGGGAGATTTAAAATTTTAATGAATAAAGAACTGTTTTGAATGATATCTGAGTATCACATGCATCTGTCTCTTGCTTTGTGATCTGTTTCTTCATGTTATTTCTAATTACTGTGTATCTGTGTTTTGGATTGGCCGCGTGACTATATTTTACCTTAAATGGATGATGAATGTATGGATCTATTTCTATTGAACACTATTGCTATGTATTAAGGACTATTGGAAGGGATTATGGATCTGTAACTGTGCGCGCACATCATAACCTATGTAAATTGACCCGAATTTGTCTGGTTAGGGTTTTTAGCTAGCGCTTTTGTTGCGAAGGCCTGATCAAAGTTGTTTTAGATCTGAAGACACCCACATCATTTAACTCTCTCTCAGGGTGTGGAAACCTGGTTCCATCACCCCCCCCATACTGCTTCGGGTGAGGCTTTGACTTGCGCAAGCAGGCCACTGCTGAAAGGGCCAGTAGTAAGAGGTTTTTGTTAGTTAAACTTAACTCTGAGCCTGGGTCACGACCCCTCAAGCCAGCAGAGACCCATTTCATTCATTTCAAATTCTTTTGCAAGGTCCTTCTTGCAAGATCTAGTCAGTTGTTCATCACTAGTTAAAATCAAGTCATCGACATATAAGACAAAAATCAACAATTTACCTTCTACCAAAATATGATAGAGGTTTGCATCTGCTTCGATTTTGGTGAATCCAAAATCTGTGAGATAACTATCTATCCTAGTGTACCAACCACGGGGTGATTGTTTTAGACCGTACAACGCTCTCTTGAGTATGCACACATGAGAATCTCAATCAAAAGTCTCAAAGCCTTATGGTTTCTCGATGTACACCTCCTCCTTAATAACTTCATTGAGGAATGATTTTTTTATATCCAGCTGGTGGATCTTCCACCCCATCTGTGTTGCCAGAGAAAGAATTGAACTAATGGATGAGTACCTTGCTATAGGAGAAAATTTCTCCTCATAGTCAATCCCTTCAACTTGAGAGTACCCCTTGGTGACAAATTTGACCTTTTACTTCTATATTCTTTTGTATGATGCCTTCTTTACCTTTAATATCCATCGCGAACCCACAACTTATCTATCTACTGGTCTTGGACCACTTCCCAAAAACTGTTATTTACAATGGATTCGTTTTCCTCCACCTTTGCATCAACCAATACAGGTTTCTCTACTGCTTCCTTGAAAGAGGATGGCTTAGTATATACATGCTCATCCATTAGATCCATGTAGCTATCATACCGATCTGGTGACCTTCTATGCCTACACAAATTTGAAGGAGCACCCACATTCTCCCTCACATACCACACAAGTCTCTCAAATTCCCTAGTTCTTTTCCTACCTTCTCTGGATGGTTTTTCTTGAGTGGTTTTCTCCACTCTCTGCTCCTTAATTTGTGGTTGCTCACAATTTTCTGAGGCTCCTCCTTTGGAGCAAAAATCTCCTCTTATAGTGGGATCTGAAGCTACCTCTCAAGAGTGCACCACATCGCTTTCTCCTCATCAATTTTTACATCCCTTCACACAACTTTCATTTTGAGGGATGAAAGGTACACATGGAAGTTGTGGGGAGTTTATGTGTAATCCAAAAATACACAAATTATACTGTGTTGGAAATATGATGCAATGTGTTGTCCTTGATGGCAACCCACTTGATGAAGAGGATGGAAACCTTCTTGATGAAGTTATTCCTGACTTGATGGACTTGGTAAAGATGTAATTATGTGATATGATGTGCTTACAGAGCAACTCAGATGTAATGATGAAAGGAATGATGAAAAATGTATGTCACAAGTAATACGCGGGTTAGCTTAAGGGAAGTCACGTATGCACGTGGAAAAGTACGTGCCAAGTCGCGTATGGGCTTTAGCGCTCAAAAATTAGAATACCAAGGGGCATTACCATGGTATTGACCCATTGTATTGAGCGCTGGGTTGTCTATGTGGTCCCGTCCAGGAATACCATCGGAAGTAATGTGGTTTTGACTCATGGTATTGAAAAAGGCTAAATCTATATAAGGAGAAGAATTTCATTGTGCAAAGGGGTGCAAGGGTCTGGGCTTTAATGAATACTTAACTCTAAAGTATATCTGCATGGTGGAACTTTCCTCTTAATTGATAGATCTGATTCTAGAATGTATCTATGAACATAATGAAGGTCCAAGATCTCTAGATCTTGAAATGGTGAAACTCTTGGATGATCTGAAAAGAAGTGATGAAGACCTGGCGCAAATCTGTTGAAGAAGTTGAAGAAATCTAGGTAAGTTCATAGATCTGGTATGTTCTGCAAAGTTTATCTTTTATAGATCTATACGCAGGTTCGTTTCACTGAAGGCACGTATATACATAGATCTATTTCAACAAAGGCGCGTATGATCTGTTAGGGTTTTCTTGAAAAGTTGCATGAATGCATACGCGGGTTGTCTTTAGTGAAAGTGCGTATATACGCGGATCCATCTAAAGAAAAGCGCGTATCATATCTAAACTGATGAATGCTCAAAGTTGAATGTGGTTCTAAAGGTCTGTTCTGAAGTCTGGATTAATTATGATATTCTAGTTTCAGTAGGTTCACTGTTCTGTTTGTAGCATTGGGCAAAGTATGGTTGTTGAAGAGTGAAGGGTTGTGTTGGAGCTGTTGGATCCAGTTTGAAAATTGATGAAACGTGGTCTGCAGTGGATCTGAGGGTTGAAGTCTTCAGTCTGATAATAGAAGCTTTCTGTCAGCAGAAGCTGGTGCTAATATCAGGGGGTAGTAGCTCCCTTCCAGGTGAGACTGGTAAACGAGAGCAGGGGGTTGAAGCTCCCTTCCAGGTGAGGCTGGTAAACGAGAGAAGGTTGTAGCCTTTTGCAGGTGGGTGCCTGCGTGCTGGTATAAGTCTGCACCAGTACATGATTGTAAGAATTTTTTTCTCTATAATAAAATATTGAAGGCTGAGACAATGGCAGCGGTGGTTTTCTCCCGACTTGGGTTTCCACCTAAAAATCATGGTGTTCATGTATGATGCTTTTGTGTGATGTTTCATTCTGTTATTACTACACATGTATAATGTTATATAAACATCTGATAAATGAATACATGCAAGGATCTAAGTGAAGAATTGGTTGTTTGTTAATATCTCTGTGCATACGCGAGTTAAGTAAAGGGTATCCGCGTATATACGCGAGTCTGGTTCAGTAAAGTAGCGTATGGGTTATTAAAGAATGAAAAAGTAAAAATATCCTGAGCAAATTCTAAACACTGATTCACCCCCCCCTCTCAGTATTTTTCCAACAATTGGTATCAGAGCGGGTCCTTCTAAAAAGGCTTAACCGCTAGAAGGAAGATCAAGCAGGATGAGCAATCACGAGGGAACAGCATCTATCAAACCTCCGCTCTTCAACGGAAGCAATTTAATCTTCTGGAAAATTAGGATGAGATCCTATCTTCAGTCTATGGGAGCAGATATATGGGCCATTGTTGAACAAGGATATCAATATCCAGCTGCTACACCAACAGATCCAACTGAAAGAAAGAATTATGAATCAAATGCAAAAGCGGTCAATGCTATAACTGGAAGTCTAACTGAAGCAAAATTTGTCAAAGTCATGTAGCTAAATACAACAAAGGAGATATGGGACAAAATCATCCTAAGCTATGAAGGTGATGCAAAGGTAAAAAGTGCAAAACTTCAATCTCTCAGAATTGAGTATGAAAATTTAAAAATGCATAGTGATGAGAATATTGCTGGTTTCTTTTTATGTGTTGATGATGTTGTAAACCGTATGAGAAATCTGGGAGAAACAATAACCGAATCCACTTTGGTTGAGAAAATTTTGAGATCTCTAACGACCAAGTTTGAGTCAAAAGTTTCTGCTCTTGAAGAAAAACAGGACCTTCAAAATCTTACTATGGTGCAACTTCATGGCATATTGACTGCATACGAAATGAGGAGAGGAGGGTCATCTGAAGTCAAAGAAGTTGTTTTTAAAGTTTCTACAAAAGGGAAAGAAGTTCAAAAACCGGAAGGGTCAGGATATATCTCAGAAGAAGATGAGGCAAACTTTGTGAGAAAACTCCAACTAGGAACCGGAAGATTCAAAGGTAAGCTTCCTTTCAAATGTTTTAATTGTGGAAAAGTTGGTCATTATGCTGCAAAATGTCCTTATAAAGAAACATTTGCTAAAGAGAAAGAAGTAGCAAGAAGAAATAAGAACAGGTATAGCACTAAGAAAAGCTACTATACAAATGAAGACAGTGATGGGTTATCTGACAGTGAGGAAGAATGTGAACAAGATCTTAGACTTCTCATGGCATTTGAAAATAATTCTAGAGACGATAAGAATGCTTTTATGGATGCTCTAGATGACAATTATTTTCTTGATCAAAAAAATCAACTCAAAATATGCTTGGAAGAAAGTAAAATAATCATAGAGACTCTGAAAAGGCAGAATGAAGAAGCAAAGAAACATAATGAAAAATTAGAATGTGAAGTAGTAAGTCTAAGAAAAGAACTTGAGAAAGTAAAGACTCTGAATCTTAGATTTGCTAAAGGATCTGAAACCTTAGATGAGATTATCAAGGTTCAACGATCTCCTCAGATTAAGACAGGTCTTGGATATACCGGAGAATCCTCTCAGGCTTCAACACCAAATTATCTAAAAGCAGCTACAACCGGTTTACTACATTCAGCCACTCAACGAGGGAATAAAGAATCTTCACAGGTAAAGCATGATCTTCACAATACAAGGAACACTAACAGGGATATCTCTCAAAGAAGCAACAATCAACAGGTAAACTCAAATAGAATATTTCATGATCTCAGAAATTTCTACTTCTATGGACAATGTTTCTCATGTCACAATTTTGGTCATAAATCTGTTCAATGTGTTGCATATAAAACCATCATGAAAAGAGAAGCAAGAAAGAAAAGGATGGATTTTGAACCAAAAGGGAACACCTATAACAATTTTTCTCCTCTTCAAAACGAAGTTGAATGTGCTTATTGCAATAACTTTGGCCATGAAGAATCTGAATGCAGGAGCAAAATCCAGCCAAAACAACATTTTCCTTCAAGTTCCAAAGTATGGAAAAAGAAGGAATTACAGGTTTAAAATTGTGGGATAGCGTTATTTGCAGAAGGTGAAGAAAATCAATGGTACATTCATAGTGGATGCTCAAGACACATGACAGGTGACAAAAGAAAACTTCTTTCATATAATGCTCTAGAAAAGGAAAAGAAAGTTACATTTGGAAATGATAATCCTGCTGTAATTAAAGGAAAAGGGTCCGTGTTTCTAAAAGAAAAGGTGAAGGCTAATGACGTCATGTATGTGAATGGATTAAGGCATAACCTGTTAAGTGTAAGTCAAATGTGTGATCAAGGTACAAAAGTTGTCTTCAGTTCAAAAGAATGTGTGGTTCGTGATCTGGATACAGGTAGAACTATTATAAAAGGGAAAAGAACTCCAAGCAACCTATATGTATTGAAGAACTGCAAAGATCAATGTTACTTGAGCAAATCTTCAGAAAATTGGCTATGGCATAGAGGGCTGGGGCATCTAAGCTTCTCTCAAATCAACAAAGCAAGCAGACTTCAAGCTGTTCGTGGTCTTCCCCATATTACTCTACCAGAAAGTATCATATGCAAATCCTGTCAATTTGGTAAGCAGACCAGAGTACAATTTAATGCCAAAGAAGGATCATCAAGTAAGCCTCTTGAACTTGTTCATACTGACATTTATGGACCTATGAGGAAAAAGTCACCACGTGGAGAAGAATACTATATCTTATTTATTGATGATTTCTCTAGAATGTGTTGGATTGGGTTGCTTAAACACAAAGATGAAGCATTTGAGAAATTTCAGATCTTCAAAGCACTGGTTGAAAATGAATTAGACCTAAAAATCAAATGCCTTAGATCTGATCGAGGAGGAGAATATATATCAAATGAATTCTTTGAATTTTGTGAACAACATGGCATAAAGAGACAATTCTCTGTAGCAAGCACTCCACAAAAAAATGGCGTAGCAGAAAGAATGAATAGAACAATTCAACAAATGGCTAGAGCTATGCTTGATGATTCTGGAACTCCTGACATGTTCTGGGGAGAAGCAGCACATACAGCAGCAAATATTCTCAACAAGGCACATGTTCGGGTAAATAGTGACAAAACTCCATATGAACTCTGGTATGGTAATTCTTCCTCTGTAAAGCACTTTAGAATTTTTGGAAGTAAATGCTTTATCAAAAATAATGATGAAAATCTTGGCAAGTTTGAACCTAGATCAGATGAAGGGATACTTCTTGGTTACTCATCTACAAGCAGAGCATACAAATGTTACAATAAAAGGCTTCGAAAGATTGTTGAATGTATTGATGTTGTCATTGATGAGTCTCCCACAGCTCCTAAAGAAGAAAAACAAGCAACAGAAGAAGATGATGGTGATTTTTGTCCTTCTACATCAAATGGAAATGATATAGACAGTGGATCCAATGAAGAACCTGAAGATAATTTATTAGAGAAAGCTCCATCCAGATATGTTCAAAAGAATCATCCTGAATCTCAAATTTTGGGAAACAAGGAATCAGGTGTACAAACAAGGAGGACTCTTGTGGGATCTTCTAGCTATTTGGCATTCCTATCCACAATTGAACCCCAAAATGTCAATCAAGCTAGCAAAGATGAATGTTGGATTCAAGCCATGAATGAAGAGCTTGATCAAATTGAAAAGAATCACACTTGGGAATTGGTGCCAAGGCCACATGATAAAAATGTCATTGGAACCAAATGGATATTCAAGAACAAGTTAAATGAAAATGGGGATGTTATAAGAAACAAAGCCAGATTGGTTTGCAAAGGGTACACTCAACAAGAAGGTATAGACTTTGAAGAAAATTTTGCTCCTGTAGCTAGACTTGAAGCCATAATAATGTTTCTTGCTTTTTCAAGTTCTCAACAAATCAAAGTCTATCAAATGGATGTCAAATCTTCTTTCCTCAATGGTGATCTTAAAGAAGAAGTTTATATAGAACAACCAGAGGGATTCATTTTGGGAAATGATAAGAATCTTGTTTGTAAACTTAAAAAGGCTCTATATGGTCTCAAAAAAGCTCCAAGGGCATGGTACTATCGTCTTGACAAATATCTCCATCAACAAGGATTTTCAAAGGGGCCTGCTGATAGAAACTTATACACAAAAATTGAACATGACAAACTTTTGATTGTGATTGTATATGTTGATGATATCATTTTTGGGAGTAATGAAGAATCCTTGAGTCAAAAATTTGCTTCTGTTATGCAGCAAGAATTTGAGATGTCTTTACTTGGGGAACTAACATTCTTTCTTGGCTTGCAAGTGCATCAAACTACAGATGGCATGTTCCTATCACAAGCAAAATATCTTAAGAAAATTTTGAAGAAGTATGGCATGGAAGAATGCAAGCCTGTAAGCACACCAATGATAACCGAATGCAATCTTAGTTCTCATGATGATTCTCCCATGGTGAATCAACCAGAATACAGATCAATGATAGGAAGTCTACTTTATCTCACCGGGACTAGACCAGAAATTATGCATGCTGTTGGGATTGTTGGATGATTCCAAGCTAATCCAAAAGAGTCTCATCTTCAGGCTGTCAAAAGAATATTCAAATATCTGCAAGGAACTCAAGACTTTGGACTATGGTATCCAAAGAATGCTGATCTTACTCTCCATGCTTACTCTGATGCAGATTGGGCTGGAAATGTTGATGATCGAAAAAGCACTAGTGGTGGTGCATTCTATATGGGGCCTCGGTTGGTATCTTGGTTCAGTAAGAAGAAAAGTTCTATTGCCTTATCTACTGCTGAAGCAGAATATGTGGCTTCCGCATCTTGTTGCACTCAACTCCTTTGGATGATGCAAACCTTGGGAGATTTTCAAATCAAATGTACTTCTCCTATCTCGATTATGTGTGATAATACAAGTGCCATCAGTATCTCAAAGAATCCTGTTATGCATTCGAAGACCAAGCACATTCCCATTAAGTATCACTTCTTACGTGAACAAGTGCTTGAACAAAAGGTGAAGTTGGAGTATGTTCCCTCCAAAGAACAAGCTGCTGATATCTTTACCAAACCTCTGCCCAGGGAAGCATTCGAATATCTCAGATAGAAGTTGGGTGTTGTCTCTGCCTCTCAAAAGATCAGATCTGATTAAATTCATAAGATTAAATTGTATACGCGGGTTTCCTGAAACACAGTCGAGTATATACGCGAGTTTAACCACATAAAGACGCGTATGGTTGGTTGCTGGCAATTTTTGTTTGGGGTCAGCATTATTCAGCTCAGCTGCAGTGCTGTTTGGTATCTCTGATGCTGTTTGGAGTCACTGTTGATGTTTCAGCTCTTATATTCTGTTTCATCCTCTGATTTTGGGTGAAGATGCCTTGATGATTTGTTGTTGAAAGTGTTCTGGATACACAAGCAAAGGGGGAGCCTTGGTCATATAGAAAAGATGCTTGGATGCACATTTTCAGGGGGAGCATTGGCCTTGCTGAGTATAATCCATTGTTGGCATTATGTTGGTTCTATAATATGATCTCTCTCTTGAGATCTTTTTGGTATTGGTCATAAAATATCACATTTGTAATTTGATGAAAAGGTCATGAATGAGACCTATGGTGTAAATTTGTAATATTCAGTCATGTAAGGACTTGAGTCAAATTGTGTAAACCCTCTTGGTTGGGTGTTTGTGTCTCATATGTAAACCCACTTGGTTGGATCTTTGATGTAAGTATGAGTCCTTGGTCATAGGAAGGTCATAGAGTCATGTACTTCTTTGACAAATATGTTTGAACTTTCAGCATGAATTCAGGGGGAGCATGATAACTTCAGTGCACTTCATATCTATAGCGCTTTGATGAAGGAAAATTACTTTGTGATGGTTTTGATCCACCCTTTTCCCTTGATGTCAAAGGGGGAGAGACATGGTGTTTGGTGTTTGAATAAGGGGAGATTCTGTTGTGGTGATCAAACACCATCATGGTTTGCCATCAAGTCCAAAGGGGGAGATTGTTGGCAATATGATGCAATGTGTTGTCCTTGATAGCAACCCACTTGATGAAGAGGATGGCAACCTTCTTGATGAAGTTATTCCTGACTTGATGGACTTGGTAAAGATGTAATTATGTGATATGATGTGCTTACAGAGCAACTCAGATGTAATGATGAAAGGAATGATGAAAAATGTATGTCACAAGTAATACGCGGGTTAGCTTAAGGGAAGTCACGTATGCACGTGGAAAAGTACGTGCCAAGTCGCGTATGGGCTTTAGCGCTCAAAAATTAGAATACCAAGGGGCATTACCATGGTATTGACCCATTGTATTGAGCGCTGGGTTGTCTATGTGGTCCCGTCCAGGAATACCATCGGAAGTAATGTGGTTTTGACTCATGGTATTGAAAAAGGCTAAATCTATATAAGGAGAAGAATTTCATTGTGCAAAGGCGTGCATGTGTCTGGTTTTTAATGAATACTTCACTTTGAAGTATATCTGCATGGTGGAACTTTGCTCTTAATTGATAGATCTGATTCTATAATGTATCTATGAACATAATGAAGGTCCAAGATCTCTAGATCTTGAAATGGTGAAACTCTTGGATGATCTAAAAAGAAGTGATGAAGACCAGGCGCAAATCTGTTAAAGAAGTTGAAGAAATATGGGTAAGTTCATAGATCTGGTCTGTTCTGCAAAGTTTATCTTTTATAGATCAATACGCAGGTTTGCTTCACTGAAGGCGCGTGTATACGCTGATCTATTTCTACAAAGGCACGTATGACCTGTTAGGGTTTTTTCTGAAAAGTTGCACGAATGTATACGCGAGTTGTCTTCAGTGAAAGTGCGTATATACGCGGATCCATCGAAAGAAAAGCGCGTATGATATCTAAACTGATGATTTCTCAAATTTGAATGTGTTTCTGAAGGTTTGTTCTGAAGACTGGGTTAACTCTGATATTCTGGTTTCAGAGGTTCTCTGTTCTGTTTGTAGCATTGGGCAAAGTATGTTTGTTGAAGAGTGAAGGGTTGTGTTGGAGCTGTTGGATCGAGTTTGAAAATTGATGAAACGTGGTATGTAGTGGATCTGAGGGTTGAAGCATTCAGTTTGATAATAGAAGCTTTCTGTCAGTAGAGGATGGTGCTAATATCAGGGGGTAGAATCTCCCTTCCAGGTGAGACTGGTAAACAAGAGCAGGGGGTTGAAACTCCCTTCCAGGTGAGGCTGGTAAACGAGAGAAGATTGTAGCCTTCTGCAGGTGGGTTCCTACGTGCTGGTATAAGTCTGCAGCAGTACATGATTGTAAGAAGTTTTTCTCTATAATAAAATATTGAAGGCTGAGACAACGGCAGCGGTGGTTTTCTCCCGACTTGGGTTTCCACCTAAAAATCATGGTGTTCATGTGTGATGCTTTTGTGTGATGTTTCATTCTATTATTACTGCACATGTCTACTGCTATATAAACATCTAATAAATGAATACATGCAAGGATCTAAGTGAAGAATTGGTTGTTTATTAATATCTCTGTGCATACGCGAGTTCAGTAAAGGGTATCCGCGTATACACGCGAGTCTGGCTCAGTAAAGTAGTGTACGGGTTATTAAAGAATGAAAAAGTAAAAGGATGCTGAGTAAATCCTAAATACTGATTCACCCCCCCCCCCCCCTCTCAGTATTTTTCCAACATACTGTTGGTTCAAGCTTATTCCTTGATTCTTTGGAGACATGGCATTAAAAAAAGGCTTCAAAAATCTTGAAGTGCGACACATCCAAATTTCTCTAAGATAAAGCCTCCTTCAATGTAATCATGTACAAAATCCGATGAGGACTCTGGTTCTGCAAATAGACTACTGTGTTGCATGCCTCAACCCACAAATGCAGAGGTAGGCCTTGGTCACGAAACATCACCCTCACTGATCCCACAATTTTACGGTTATTTTTCTCAGCCACCTCATTCTGTTGTGGGTTTTGGGGTGCTATCAACTCTCTTCAAATTCCTTCTTTCACACATAAATTTCTAAATTAATTTGATAATTACTCACCTCCATTATCACTACTAAGAGCCTTCACCTTATTGCTAACTTATTTCTCCCCCAGTGCTTTGAATTCTATGAAATTGGGGACTGTCTCATATTTCTTAGACATGAAGAAGATCTAACACTTCTGTGAGAAGTCATCAATAAAAATGAAAAAATATTTGTGTTTGGAATTGGAGGTTGTCGAGAAAGGTCCACATACATTAGAGTTGATCCTTTATAGGACTGTCTGTGCTTTTCTATCACGATCATGGAATGTGGATTTTGTGTACTTCCCCAAATTACATCCTTTGCGTACATCCTGCTGCTCAAGTGCTCCTTTGGGAAGGGCTGTGGTTATTTGCTACATAATTTCTACGGCACCGTGATGAAAATGGAAAATTATTCTATGCCAAGGTTCATCGACATCACGACTCTGCACCTTCTCTGCCTTAGTGCTTAATGCAACACGGTCTTCCACATCTAGATTATACATGTTCTTCACATGAACCTCGATCTGCTTCACTTGTCCCATGGCCATGTGTCTCAGGAATTCACTTCATTTTATGAAGATCATGTAATAACCAATGTATTCCAAAACTACAACAAAGATGAGATTTTTCTTTAGGCTCAAGACAAACATGACACTCATGAGCTTGAGAGGGGAGCCCGACTCCCTCTGAAAGGTGATTGTACCAACCCTAGTCGCGCTATACCTTTTTTCATCCCCCATCTTGATGTGCATATGATAATATTTTTCTTCCAGGTCACAAAAAAAATATCTACACCTCATCATGTGGAACAAGGCACCTGAGTCCAAGTACCACACTCTCCCCATCACTGTGCTGACCATGCATGTGATAAGGGTAAAGTCAGGCTCAAACTGTGAAGCCAAGGCTTCACCTGCTTCTCCTCGTAAGGTATTTTTGTTGTTGTTGTGACATGTCGTGGTATAATGCACGAATTCATGATAATGGAAGCATTTAAGTTTAGAAAAATATTTCTTCTTTCCCCCTTGGCTGGATTCTAGTTTGGATTGATATTTATTCCCTTTTCCTTTCTTTCCCTTTCCAATCAATGCAAATTTTTCTTCATCCTCACCCTTGGATGAAGTCCCATCTATGGTATTCTACCTTATTTCCTCATATACTAAATCACACCATAAGCGTTCCCAATTCAGTAGTTTCTCCCTCCCATTCATCGAATATTGGTAGCTATGCCAACTATTGGGAAGGCCTAGAACGACTAGGATTGCCAAATCATCATCTAAAAAAATAACACCAACTATTGCAAGCTCATCATGAACTTGTGTGAACCTGCTCAAATACTGCTAAATAGTGTCATCCTTATACATCTTGATATTTCAAAGTTATCCTTGAGTGAGAATTCCTATTGTCGCTGCTATTCTGGAACAGATATGTCAGTGCCTTACACATTGCATAAGGAGTTTATTTTGCATGGATATTGGTGACAATGTGCTCTCGTACTACCTCCAAAATTATTCTCCTTACCTTGGCTACATATTTCTTCCATTGAGTAAGGTTATGGGAATCAAATTCCGCTGGTTTTGCAACATTTTTCTTCACATATTATAGAAATCCATTTTCATCCAATACCGTCTCCATGCGATCCTTCCATGCGATGAAATTAAAGCTGCCTTCCAAGGCATACTCTAGCCTTAGCCCATTGAAGGCCATCTTATAAGCTCTGAAGAGATCTTGCTGCACTGAACTTTAAATTCGATTCTCATGAGAAACAAATTCGAAATTCATTCTCTAATGTGAATCCTACTCTAATACCATGTAGAAATTATGATGTATATTTGCAATTCCTTATGAAATTTTAATCAAAATACAAGACACAAACCTACTCTACTGCTCTGCAGAATTTAATTCTAAATTTAAAACATCAATCACAAATATGAAATGAGAAATAACACACATGCACACAATATTTTTTCCGGGGAAAGAAATATGCTAAAAACCCCAATGCCTTCTTGCATTAATATGATGAATAGAGATGTATTACAATTGCTTTTAACAATTGTTCAAAACCTAAAATTGAATAGCCTATCTCTCGGATCACTGAGAAGCTTTGACCCAAACTTAGTTAATTTTAGCCTCTGCTTTAGCCCTTATTTCCTTGCACAATTCCTTGAAAAATTAGGTCCATATTATTTATGAATTTCCTCAAATTGATTACACAATTCCCAAGGTTGATCTTCTGACTGTATGCAGACTTGTACACTCAAGACTAGTCTACAACTAATGTTACACTGCCTTGGAATCTCCACCAAGCCTATGGAATTCGAATTCTCTGCATGCAATAGCTATTTTGGGTTGATTGATTGGCTAACTGGATGATCATTGAGTTTGACTGAAGTCTCACTGGTTAAGTGAACTTCCACTAGTTCCTTCAACATTTAGAACTGGTTTAACTGAAAACAAGCTTAGATAACTGGCCTTTATTTCTACAAATTAGTAATCACACATACTTATATGAACTCTAACTCCTACAACTCAAATTTATTGAGTAATCGGGGTGAAAAAAGCCATGTCATAGAAGTTAACTGCATCCAAGTTGTCTACTGATGTGGAAATTTGAATTTTCTCAATTTAATCAAGGCAAAATCAAATTAATAATTTCTTGCTGCATTTTTCAACACAACACACCCCAAGAATGTTGAAAATTGTGTTGTGCTAATAAAAATATAACTTTAGAGAACGTTACAATGCACTGTCTCCCTTTAATAGGGTGTGTTGGGCACATTTGGAAAATTTGTTTTACTCATTTCACTAAAATTCTTCTCAGATTTTTGCATGGGATTTATTAGAATTATTTTTCTTGTCATGTTTCAAGTATTCATTAGAATGAAATGGATTTTATTTGGAGAGAAGGAGAACATTAAGTCCAAGACATGGATGCTGCCACTAATCTAAGAACTATACAAGCATTGAGAAATCGTGGGCTTCTCAACTTATTCTAACTTCCTAGGATGAGACAACATATGGAATTATTGGAGTATATTGTCAAGCCATGGGATGGGCAGGAAAAATGCTGCAGGATTGGAGCACATATGCTCAACATACAAGTGGAAGACATATATTTATTGATAGGTTTACCGAGGAGAGGTGCTCCTATCTTGATATCTAGTTTGAGAAGGGGAGGAAATACTATCAATGATAATATTGCTACACACTATAGACCTCAATCCCAACCAAAAAAATATGGGAAAATCGAGATTAAGGATGTGGTCCGTTTGCCTCTTAGGACAATTCTATTCATCATTTCTATAGTGGTTGACAAAATTGATGAGCACCATCATTAGGTAAATTCTAAGGGGTTAATTGTCACCTTTTTAGCCTAATTATTCTCTCTTTCTCACATTTAATTGCATTTTTTCATGTTTTTCTTAGTGAGAATATTGTATAAAGGGTTGTCATGCTTTGAGGCCTAATGTGGTTAAATTGCAGGAAAATCAAGGGAATATGCAATTTTTGAGGAAGATTGCACAAACAGGGCTCCAAGTAGACAACAAGGAGTGATTTTAGGAGTGTTGTACACCTCCTTAACTCCTACAGGCATCCAATATCTCCTCGATATTCTCCTCCAATAGCTCGAAATCAGAGGAAACCAAGCAAGTGAAAGATCAAAGGGAGCCAAGCTCCACTTCTCTCGAGTTCCAAGGGAAACAATACATACTTTTTAGGGAGTTGTTCGTAGCTACCCTTTAGGATAAATATGCCAGAGAAAGAGCTCACTAGGATTTCATTTTTGGATGTAGCTAGAGCACTCTTGGCTCTTGTATTAGACATTTATGAATTTCATATGTTATGTACAAGACTGGTTATGAAATAAAATGAGAATTTGGTTTCTTCTCCACTGAGTTGGTATCAGAGAGATGAGCTTGTGGGTTAGGTCCCAATCCATTGACCTTAGTCTCTCTTATGTACTTGTGTCTTCTCTTATGTTGCCATAGTTAATCTCTTTCATTTCTGTTCATGGACTCATGAACACAATTTCAGTCTCTACATTTTCTTCATACATCCCACATTTTCATGCATCCTCTCAACACATTGCCAAATATGTTTTATCTCATGAGCGTATTATTAATTCATTTAATATTTGTTCAACATGGAATCTCAATGGATGCAAATATTACTAAGGTTTTGCTAAATCTTTTTGTGTTGACAATTTTCTCCCTTGACCATAACCCTTCTTGGGAATCGATGTAATACATGCATTAATTTGGAAAACAAAAAGACATCAAATTTAGATGAAAGAATTATTACCTAATTCCTTTACCTTTTCACCTTTGATTGTTGCTTTCCCTACTTGGATACCATCACATGCATTTCAACTAAGATATTTTCATGGAGTTCAACTAGATTCCTAGAATAATTGATGTTGCAACATTTAACAGTCCCTGAAATGATCTCAACCTCAAATATTAGTCAGAACTATATCATTTCATCTGGTTACACACACGTTTCAATGAAACTTCATAAAATGAATTTGCATTATTTATCCAATTTACACATTCAAACAATGCCTTCAATAATGTACCCAAACATGTGCATATACATCTTTCCATGAATGTGACATACTTGCACATATTCCATGCTATTCATACATATTTAAATTTTAATTTTCAGCCTCTATTGTTTTCAATCATTCACATCACAAGTCTCATAAACATAAGCATAAGCAAAATAATTTATTTCATGTTGTAGTTAACAATAAGAGATCACTCTTGCAGACTTGCCATATGAATATTCCATGTAACATGGGATTCATTAGGTAACCTTACTGTATTACCCCCCAAAAAAAGAAAGTACCAGTTTCTATTTTCTTACCATTTACACATTAATAATATTTTCATAAATAAAATATATTGGACAAGCACAATTTTCATTTAAGGGAAACTCCCTTCTTAATCCATTTTAACAGTTGCACTACAAGGAAAAGACCCTCTAGCGGAGGTTATAAAGGAGGTTTTTAGTGTTATAAAATTGGCCAAAATTGTCAAAAAAACATTTTCTACAACATCCATTTATGGTTACAGAGGTTTTGGCGGAGATTTTAACAGAAATTCAACACAACTAAAAAAACTGGGCAGCCGGAGGTTATTACGGATGTTTTTTTCATTGGTGCGCTACTAAGGTTTCAACGCACCAGTGCGTGTCATCTAGATGATGGCCCTGGGGTGGTCGAAGGTTCCTGCACCGGACTGTCAAGGTATAAAACTGCACCAGGCGTAGTGTTGGTGATACAACGTACATGGCCGTACCAATTGGTCTTGGGATTTGTGCGGTTCCCATAGGTCGTCTCAACGCACCGGTACGTAGACTTACAGAAATGCACCGATGCACCGTATCAGACAAGCACACCGATATTTATAATTGGTACTGGTATTTGTGTGGTGCCAACATTGCTGCTCTTGCTATTACTCCTATTACTAACATGTTTTTAATTCCTGCAGATGTCATCCCCCATGTTGCGTCTGCTGTCACCATGGGTGTTGCTGATGCCAATGTTGCCTCTGCCAAAAAATCATGAATATCCTTTAGGATATTTCCCTCTGCAACATTCTCCTTTTGTTCATCATCTGCAAATTCACTCTCCGGAAACAAATCAACAATTAACCTTCTTCCTGTAGTAACATTCTCATTTGACTTTCCTTGTATACTAGCGAGCACAAGCAAACTAGTATCTGCTACTCCTCCTTCCACAGCTTCAGGAAAGTTCATCTCAATGTATGTAGATTCCTTCTCTTCTTCATATGCTCTCAACAAACAGTTCAGCCCTCCCTTCTGTGTTTGTTTTACATCTTCATCTTCTTTCAGCATGGAATGCTGATTCTTCCTCACTTCAACAGCTTTTAAAATCTTCCTTTCAGTCTGCTCTTGGCCCATCAGTCTAGCCAATTCTTCTCTGTCAATGACAGTGACAAATTCCTGCATATGAGACATGATTTCCTCATCCTCCTTCGGCAACAATTTTTCTTCTCTCAAGACAATTTCAAAGGATGAATTGTCTTCTGCATCACCTATACACATAAACAAATTTGTCAGTGTTAAAACCATGAGACCCAAAAGTCTCAATTGATGACCTAGTCACCAATTTTTCTCCCGGAATTTCTAAGTATGGTTCAAGGCTCAGAAATTATTCATCTTATTTTTCTTCAACTTTCAAAGTCATCTCCACTGCTCCAATCATCATGCCCAAATGATGATCCCTCACTATGTTTTTAGCCAACACAGTTTCTTTCTTATTCATCTCTCTGACAACTTCCAACTGCTGTTCTTCCTCTTTCTCTGTATTATTAACACATGAATCATCAGCAGTAAATTTCCAATGCTTCAATGTCTCCTTTTCCTCTGACAACACATCAGTATATTGTCCAGAACTTCTTTCCAAATCTTCCGTCAACACCCCAGCATGTTGATCTACATCCTTCATGAGACTGTCAGCTAGTCTCACTTTTCTTCCATCATCTGCTCCATGAACTCCATCCATGAAGATCTTCCTGCCTTGCTTCCCCAACAACTTATCCAGTGCATAGGTCCTCTGCTCCTCCAATTCTCTTCTCTAAGAATCCAACCTCCTATACACTTCAAAAACTTCAATAGGAGTAGATTTCAGGAACCTTACACAACCGTTTATGCCTCTGCTTGTCTTTGACCAATCTTCTGCTGGTCCTTCTTTCTCAGCTTCAACATTCTGCTGAATATCTTCATTCGATTCTTCAGTCTTCATCTCTCCCTGAGGTCTCACTACCTCAGCGTTGATCTGAACATATTTCAGATTCAATGTCTTCTTCTCATCAACAAACTCGGAAGCTTGTCCATCTTCTAGTGGTGTACCTGCAAACACACAAATTTTTTTAGTTTTCAAACCACAAGACCTTTCAGCCTTGGCTGCTTCCTCAAACACTTCTTCTTGAACAGGTCTGCACATGGAATCTTCAATTTCCATCCTTGCCTCAAGAACTCTGGGTTCTTCTTCCTCTGTGGGGTCTGTCATCACTTCACATTTGTCAGACTTGAAAACACAAGCCCTTACATCATCTGGACTTTCCCAATAACTCAGGAATTCCTCAATGACTTCCTCTTTAGCAAGACAAGCTTCTTGCTGCCTCAAGTCTTCATCATGTCCTACAAGTTCTCTTGCGGATCTCCACTCTTCATCTGTGCTCTGCTCTGCTTCACAGGCAGAGATTTCTTCTTTCAACTCAGCTGCTCTGAGTTCTTCTCTCAATAAGGAAATCTTCCTTTGCTCAACCTCAACTGTAATGGTTGCAAATTTATCCTCTTTTTCATGAGCCAACCAAATCTCTGGCTTTCTTCTATCCTCATCTTCAGTTCGTTAAACTATTCTATGATCTCATCTACTTCTTTCCAATATTCTGCATCAGTGAGTCTCTTCCTCATGCCATCTTCTTTGGCATATTCCCTTAATTTTCTGCTGTGGCTTCTCTCATAACCTCTGCAATCTCTATAGTATCTGCTATGGCTCTCAGTAGTCATTTTCTTCTCTAGGAGTTCTTCACTCACAAGCTGCACTAAGCCTCTGCAACAACAAACTCTCTTGCTGCAACTCACCTCACCAATCCTTTCCTCTAGATCTGGATTTTGGCAAGTACTGGTCCCTTGTTTGCTGGAACCTTCTGAGCACTCTCTTCTGATCTCTAGGCTTCACTCTGCAACTTCTCTCAATAACACCTCTTTTCTTCTGTCATCAAACCTTTGTTGGGAATCTTCCAGGTTCTGCCACACTTTTCTTCTTCACTCAGAGTCCCTTATTTGACTCTTCTACCACTGCTCTCAAAGTTGTGATCTACTTATACTGCGATGTCTTCAATTGTCTGCACTCTGAATTCTACAAATAATCCTTCAACCAGAGTTAAACACTGCTCACCTTCTCTTGAGAACACTGCAATTGTCCTCTTTATCCAACCTCTAGCTAAATATCAGGCTCACTACCTTCACTATCAAACTCTGTCTGCACTTTCAGCAACCACAATTCTGCAAACATAAAATACACATCAGATTTAAATTAATTACCTGCAAGATCGCGACCCTGTCCTCCAATCACTCTGCAAATCTTGTTCACTATGATTCTATGTATCCTTGCTTCCTGATCTTCCTTCTTCAAATCTGCAGTCTTCAAAACACTTGTCCTCCAATTAGACTCTGCAATTCTGGAATCACCTTCACTGTATCTCTGTAGGCTGCAATCTCGTCAGTTCCACAAGTCTAGTTTCTTTTCATTCACCAAACTTGGACCTTTACAAAAGAGCTATTCCAGATTTGATACCACTTGATGGCGGGGTAAACCCACAGTCCCTGTTTACTCAAAATTTCAACCTCCATCTGTGTGTAAATACATCCAAAGTTTCTTCCATGCCCAAGCAATTCATAAATTGGGCAAACTTTGCATACCCAAACCTTATATGTACACTATAATAGCTCAATGTATATAATACCGCCTCTGTTCAAATAACTAGAGCTTTAAAATGAAATACCAACGCTAATACAGACCTGTCCGACCTTAAGGTAGGACCAGTACTTATAACGTTGACGTTCTATCAACATATCACCATGTTCCGTATTATAAAGAAAACCATGCAACATATAAATATCATACCTTATTTAACACGCAAACCTTAACAATGATCAACACATACGTATGCATGGGCCCCAAAGCTGACAAGCCTTCCACATCCGACGGCGGACAACACGTCGCACCGGCCTTGACGATCAAATGGTCCAACTGGATATCGTGCGAGTTACTTGCACGACCGTTAACTCACGATGAGGGTGGTTTTCCAAAATTGCTCAGGGACACGCATCACCTAGTGTATGGGATCGTGCTGATTTCATAAATACCACTTTCCACCTTTACACCTCGCGATATACCACTGATTTAGCTCTAAACCACATTCACTGTTTATATTTTGTGGTTCCGCTCCCCTTACTCCAGGTTCCGATTCAACACTTCAATGTACTGTTTTCATCTCAACTCCACTCCATTAGCAGGTTCCCCCATACAGCTATAAATTCACTCTTCCTCATTAGTCTTCTTCCACGCAGAGGTTAAATCCTCACAGGATGACTCACATTCGAAAGCGAGTCCCTCTTCCCATGACTCTCGCTACAGAGTTCTTCACACTGCAATCGATTCAATAACCGAGACTGTAATTCTCACACAGAAGTTTATTATGAGTTTCTTACATATACTCTGTCACAGGGTCTCATCCATACAGAATTATTCTATCTCAGAATCGATCCTTACAGGTCAATTCCTCCAATAACTCATAGAAGATGATCAAAACCCCTATTTCAATTTATTGGCAGTGCTTTGCACAGAGGTTCCTACTCAAAAAACCAGAACCTCTACCCATACTCTCACGAAGGGTTCGAATAGTCAAAGTAGGCAAATTCAATCATTTCATAACTCAGAATTCATAGTTATTCTAGAGCCTCAACATTCTTCAAATATATTCTACCAAGAACACATATTATGCACACAGAACTTATGAACAATTCTCCATAAATAGATATATATATACAAACAGGAGATCAATCTCGAAAGAAATTGCTTACAATTTCATGACAGGCCAGATATTCAGTTCAGTGGCCATTATCCTCCTACTCTGTTGCTGAAGAATTTCTCCCCTCTAACTCTACAGGCATTTACATTTATACTGACACAAATGAGTCGATTCGACTTCTTGACAGAACCTCTTGAAATTATCTAGTTCCTAATTTTAGAATTCAAACTGAAACTACTGAAACTAATCCTAAATCTAATCATACCCTTGGCTGTCTCTTCATATTCCTATCTTAACTAATTTCTCATGTCCTCAAATGACTTGAGAACAATCACAATTCCCTACCAAATTTATTCAAAATATTAATATTTACAAGAAATTATAAGAACATGGGACCCCCTATGTCTACTTAGGTACAAAGTATTTGATGGTTCCTAATGCCCCTGCATCATAAAACCTCAGAAAATCATGCTGTAAATGCTTCAGAAATTCTGCATAAGCTAAGTCATGGGATTTGGGCCTTTTTGAACCATACCGGGACCAAGAGGTTTGTTTAACTTAGCAAAATAGATTTGTTTCCAATTATTTTCTAGGTGTGAGTCCCATATAGCATAAGCTAAAGGATACCACCATTATTTTCCTCTGTTATTACGCAAATAGCTGGGAATAGCGTTTTTGGGGCTTATTTTGCTGCTTTTTCCCAACTTTTGGATCATAAAATGAAGTATAAGTCGCTTTTGTAACTTTAATTGATGGCTATGTGTTTTTAACACATCATATGAACTATATCCAACTTTGGAACATATTAATATGTTCTTATTATTGTATAAATTCCCTATTTTGGGATATTACAGTGGTATCAAAGCATGATCTTTGGCTCAGCCTATGAGTTTCAACTATCAGAAGGAGCAAGATTAGAATGATGAAGAGAATGAGTTTGATCTCATTACTTTTTAGATCTAAGAGGAACCTCCCCAAGGAGGTTAAGCAGATGAAGAGTTGCAGTGAAACTCCTAGAGGGTTTCAAGAAGAGGAAGAGCCATGCACTTCCTATTCTCAAAGAGGAGAAGACAAGAGACATAAAGGACACTTGGAATCTAAAATTCTAAGTGGAAACCTTGCTGAGTACCAATCTAAACCTATAGCCTTCAAGGAGACTCTAGCTTTACCACAGTTCATTCAGCTGGAAGAAGAGAGGAGACTCTACAACCATGGAATGATGAGAGGCAATAGATTCCTATTGCCCACTTTTGATGGATCACTCACATGTGCACAAAGGCTTGGGTGATGAAACTAGAGGCTTTCTTCCTACTACATCTAGTAGTAGAGAGAGAGGCTGTAGAAATTGCAGCGCTGCACCTTGAAGGTGAAGCAAACACTTGGTGGTTCAACCATTTGAGCCATGCAAGAGTGTCTACTCTTGTTGAGTTTTCTCAAAAGTTGATCAGGAGATTTGGGGAAGGAAGATCAGAAAAAGAGAGACCCTCACCACCACTTGAGGAATCATGTACCAGTACTGTCACAACCTTGGAGGAGCACGCTTCATGTTCAATAGTGAAGAAAGCCAACATAGTTGAGGGAGAAACTCTTGCTTCCACATTTTACAAGGTATGCTTAAGTTTCCATCTCCTGTCATTTCATCAAATATTATGGAGGTATCTTGATTATTGTATACTGCTGATTTAGAGAAATAGAGAATTCAAATGGAAGCTTCATTCATGAAGCAATGGTGGATGGAATGATAGATGGTAGAAATCTTGAAATGAGAAACCCTTTCTCCTTTCTAGATGACCCTTTCTCAATGAGCACTCCCCAGCTCAAAGAGAAACTCCTACCTGTAGCAGATCCAAAACCTTATTGGTTTTGGAAGGCCATTGATGTGAATAAGGTGTCATGGAGAGATCTCATGGGAGGTGCACTTCAACACATCATGGAGTGTAAAGTTTTTCAACAGTTTGGGGAGGGTTTCCCCTCATCACACTTGGATCCTTATGGATTCAAGAAGGACATTGATGAGAGATCTTCTCTAGAAGATCTCCAAGGAGTTGCATTCCAACATCCCATGAAATGCAAGAGCAGAAATCTGATTTGGGAGGATGATAGTCTTCCTTGGGAGAGTGCTAAGGAAGAACATGATGGAAGGCACCCACATGTGGATGGATGGGTGTGGATGATGAGCAAGAAGCTGGAAAGCTACTTGCAAATTTATGATACTAGGCAACAAGAGGCTTGGCCACGTTGGTTTCTCTTCAAAGAGTTTGGTCATCTTCCTCTTTCTAAGGGTACGTGGCAGGATACTTGCATCATAGAGGAGCAAAGAGTGTGGATGCATTGTGTTGATATGAAATTCTTCACTATGTTTTCACTACATGATTTGTATGATGGAGATATGAGGAGGCAGAAAAAACTTTTGTTGCTTGGGTTATTCTTGGGAGAGCAAGGGCAGCTTTTCTCTCACACTTTGCATGATGTTGCAGGGGTAGGAGGTGGCACTATCATGGTGCAAAGGGGCTAATCCTTAGCCTTAGATGTTCAAGAGGTACTTCCACCTTGGGAGGAACCTCTTATGTGCAACAACATTATGGGAAATGTCTTTGACATTGTGCATGTCAAAGAATGGAGTTATGAGTTGGCAAGAGCCTATTTGCATGGGCCAACAGTGCTGTCACCTTGGGGGTTGGAATTATTGATGGAGTGTCCCTAGGATCACTTCACATTTGATGCACTTGGTAAACAAGGAGGAGGTGAGAAATTTGTTTTTGCATCTATTTATTGTCTAATACAATATTTGCATGCTCTTACCATTTCTATGCAGTGCATTGCTCCACAAGAGGGCAAGATTTTCATTTGGCTTCCTGGTCAATTTTGGACCAATCTATATGATGGAGACAACCATCTCTCATATGACCTTGGGCAAGTATTTTTTTCTTAAATGTATGATCAGCTATTGTACCTAACCAATTACTATTCATTAGCAGACTTGATGACATACATAACTATCCATGTATTAAAAAACAACTTTCCATACTATTTTCTGAAGCAGCAGTTTGGGAAACTGCGCTGTAACTACATGGGTACTCCCTTGCACCACATGAGACCTTCAATATTTCCCTCATTTTGATGCTGATCATGATCTCTTTTGCTGATATTGTTCTTATCTCTATTGAGAGCATGATGGGGAGAGAGACACATGGGATGGATGTGTCCTTTTGGGAAGAGGATTCCCACATTTTCTGCATTACATGTTCTAATGGGAGCATGGGAGGAGATATGGCTACCACAGTCAAACACATGTTTCTTTTTGAAGTGGGCCATGTAATTGAAGGAATGCCATATGGCGATGATTTCCTATCAATCACATATGGGATGATTTGGGCCAGCTTGATTTACAGTGTTGGAGAGGAGATCTTTAGAGATCTAGTCTTCATCTTGCCTCTTGAAGGCAACATTATTGCAACCTAGGATCAACAAACAATCCACACTTATCTTAAGTGGAGAGGAGGACAGCGTGGGGTAGGCACCTATGTATACCATGTTCAGATTTTCATCCCACCTACTTTGCAGGAGCTCAAGGTGGAGGAAAATTTTCTGGAGTTGCCATGGTGGGAGGTGGCTCATTTTGTATGGATGATTGCTTTGGGGATGGAGGATCCACTTAGGGAAAGGTTTTTTTCCAATACATTTCAGTCTCCATGCCTTGGGAGGCAACTCTTCAGTTCTATCCTTGTAGTTTCTTGAGGAAAAGCAACATTTGGGAGGGGAGGACTGTAATATTCCAAAATTTGCATGTAGCAAATTGGAATATTAAATTTTGCTGATCTCACTTAGGAGATGAATAAATGGGCAAGGAGGCCCATGCATAATAAAAATATGAATAAAATCCCTCATGGTGTGGAAAGGGATCAAGGTAGCAACTGGATTTCACACTCTCATGTGTGAACAGGGACAAATGCAGCTGGACAAGGTCAAGTTTGACCAAGTCAATAGCGCAGGTATGAGAGGAGGAGATCATCCATAGAGACAACACAGTGCAAGTGGGAGGAAGATTATTTGGCGAAGGAAACCCTAATGAGTGGGGCCCAAGGCAAGAAGGCTCACACATTTTTAAAAGGAGGGCAAGGTAGCCATAACAAGTTTATGCTTATGATTTGATTTTGGTCTTGAAGACTATTTTTCTTTCTGCAACTGTTTAGTTGAGATTGCTGTGCTGCTTAGCACAAGGATTTACCGTTTAGGAATCCTTCTCCTTTCTTGAGAGGCCTCTTGAAGGAGTGTACTAATTTGCCTCAAGTCCAGGCTTGAGGCCAAGCATCCTCCTTCAGCTACAACGTTATTTCTTCCGCAGTATAACGTTGTGTTGCAGTGTGTTGCAGTGACGGTTCACAACACCACTTCCAACACTTGTTTTTCAGGGGAGGAGGCTCTCTTTCCTTTGAGAGATCAGTGAGGAAGAATTTTGGAGGAGTGTTGCACATCTTGGCACTTGGAAAAATTTCTCCCAACACCTAAAACATAATCCTTTGTAGGAACTGCGTCTTTTTTGCAGTTTTCAAGTGTGAGGGTCAATCCCCTCAATCTTGAGTTTGTTTCTTAGGGAAAGGGCCAACCCTTCTCCCGGAAACCTTGTAAGAAGGATTATCCTTAATTTTATGTATTTTTCAGCTGTATGTATTCATAGCTTCAGTTAGACTACATTTTCTAGATCTAGATCTGCAGATCTGACATTTTGCACTTGTACCTTCATGAAACCCTTGCCGGGTCATTTCTATAATGTGTAAAAGAGGCGTTTTCTCCATTTTTCTCCATGGTATGATGTAATACAATCCATGTATGTTATTTTAATCCTATTGCATCATAAACCCTCAGAAAATCACACTGTAAATGCTTCATTAAATTCTGCATAAGCTAAGTCATGGGATTTGGGCCTTTTTGAGCCATACTGGGACCGGGAGGTCTGTTTAACTTAGCAAAATAGATTTTTTTCCAATTATTTTTTGGGTGTGAGTCCCATATAGCATAATATGAAGGATCCCACTATTATTTTCCTCTGTTATTACACAAATAGTTGGGAATAATGTTTTTGGGGCTTATTTTGCTGCTTTTCCCCAACTTTTGGATCATAAAGTGAAGTATAAGTTGTTGCTGTAACTTTAGTTGATGGCTATGTGTTTTTAACACATCATATGAACTATATACAACTTTGTAACATCTTAATATGTTCTTATTGTTGTAGAAATTCCCTATTTTGGGATATTACATAAACAAAATGTCTGATTTCACAGACAAATATTTCAAAAAATGCAACGCCTTGCTTTGATATCCAAACATAGTGATCATAAATCTTTGCTTGAATTGTTTTCACTACTAGAGCTACTTCCACGACTTGGGTTATTTTTAGGAATGTTTTGTTCATGGTGTTGATTGTTTTCTTCTTCTTCACCTTCCATCTACAAACATAAAAATAAATTGAAATGAGTGTATATACATTGGTGAGAATAATGAAAATTGCAATATTAAATAATATACATCAATGTAAATTGAAAAGAAAAATGATGTACCATAGCAACAATTGACTCATAAACTATACACATTCTTTCAAAACCATGTACCATGCCATCTTTCAAAATTTCATCTATTGGTGCAGTTCCATACTTTGTTTCCTGCAAGTTTTATACCTCATAACAAATCATATATTTAATATAATTTTTTTTTTTTTTTTTCTATTAATTATAGATGGAGCTAAGTAAAACAAGATCGATAGATGATTACAAATTCCACAATTAATTTTTGATATGCCAACATATACTCACAACCCATAGTTAACCCAATTTCAATCAATTCGTCTGATGGTTCTTCTTTGTATGTTAGCACCTGTTTGAATACATTCAATGATAATTTTAGTTAAACAACTTAAAAAATACAAAAATGAAATCTAGTTAAGTTGTTATAAGGAAGTAACAATTACTCACAAAGTTAGATATCAACCCTTTTCTTCCTTGTTGTCCTGTTTTATGTGTTGAATGGGTTCCATTTTCTTTTCTTTTCTGCAAGAAAATTATTGAAAATTAATATTTAATGCTAAATTGTTTATTTATTGTACCTAATGATCGAAAAATTCAATGATTACATATTATATTTGAAGCATGTTGTTGTTGATATGGCTCCTCCTACGATGCAATTTTGTCCATTTCTTTGATCATCTCCTTGTACACCTTTTTGGACATTCCTACTAGCATACTTCTGATATCAACTCATTCATCTTTTGAGATTTTCATTACCTTCCTGCAAATGTAACATGACAATAAACTATTTAATTTTTACATTGATATATGAAAAGTAAATATAACAAAAGTGATATTTATAAATAATTCTAGACAAACATTTAAAGGAATATTATTTTTTCATTCCTTCTTTTTTGTTGTTGTATGTTTTTGCTACTAAAATTCTGACATGTCTCATTGACCAATTCTCTGGAAACTCTTCCTGTAGTTTAGATAAAATTTGGTTCTTGGAATCATTAGATTGGTTTTTGTATTGTAAGTGGAAAGAATGTCTATACATTCGTTCCACTTGATCCCTCAAACTTTTATAAAAGTCCCCCCCTTTCATTAACCTCCAACACCACTCCAGATGAGCTAAGGAGCAATTCATTTTCATTTGCATGTTCTATTTTTTCTTTTCTTTTCTTAGAAAAACATTCCTTTTCTGAGTTGTTGGTCCTTGTAGAACATTAAACAGATGTGAATTAATAGAATTTTTGACACATCTTGTCTAATAATTTTAAGTATATTATTAATGAAAATTAAAAAAAGAAACTCATATTGGATTAATAGCATTTTTTCATTCACCTGATTCATCCTATTGCAATTTTTCCATCAAGCTTTTAAGCTCTTCTGGTCCTAGATCATAAATAATCTTATCGAGCTTCGTGATTTTGTGGCTGTGCATTATACACAGTAAACAATACATATTAGTTAAACTTACATATAGTTAAAAAATAATATTTTTTGTAAAAGATTTACAAAGAACTTTCCTTTTTTGCTTTTCTTGATGTGTTATCAGTTGTTTTGTTACTTGATCTCTTGTCAGTCATTTCTTTATCATTCTAAAACCTGTACCATATCATTCATTAATATATTTATAAATAAATTGTCAACTTTTCAGGTAAAAAATAAATCTCAAGAAACCGATGCGCCTTTCATGATGTACGCACTGATGACGGTGCGTGGGGGTATTATAAACGCACCGCACAAAAAATATAATAGAATGTACGGTGCGTGGGGGTATTATAAACGCACCACACAAACAATGTAATAGACTGTACGGTGCGTGGGGGTATTATAAATGCACCGCACAAACACTGTAATAGACCGTACGGTGCTATCCTTGTAACATAGAGCACCGGTGCCCTATTTAGATATGGCACATTGATTTATTTATTTTTTAAATTTTTTTTCATTACACAGTACTTGCGTGGTGCGCTGTATAATACAATGCACCAGTGCGATCGGTTACGCAGGGTGTACCAATAAAAAAAATTCCATTTTTACAAAAATTCACGCAAGGGGCAACATGGATTGGGATCCGACTATGCAAGTCATCCCGTGGGTTGGATGTTAATCTAAAATGAAAAGCACTATTTATGAAATCACAGAAAAAGGAAGAATAAAGGGCATAAACAAATAAAATGAAGGGTTTAGGGTAAAAATGGATAAAACTGCAGAAAAAGTTAACAAACTGCAGAAAAATAAAAAAAATAATCAAATTTAATCATAAGATCGGTTGAAATTCTATGCTACAGGGTTTGAATCACCAGAGGTTTGGATTCCGATTGTCTGAATACTTTCTTTTAAATGTTTTTCACTGCTCCAAATTTCTCTCGTGCTCTCTTACTGCGGGTATGTCTCCTGCAAATCTCTGGCTGAAAATTTTAACAAAAATAGTGAAATAATAAAAAGTGTTTATATTTAAAGAATTGTTTTATGAAATTAGATTTTTGAAAATATTTTTCTGCTCATTTTTCAATTTTCCATTTTTTTCACTTAAAGAAAATAGAGTTGCTCTTTTTTTATTTGCGTTTATTCGTCACTGGTGCATCACTTAATAGCACTGCACCAGTGTGTCCATTGCTAACACGACACCAATGCGTAGTAACTAAAATGCACCGGTGCATAGTTACTAGAACGTACCAGTGCGATTATCTGTACATTAGCACCAATTTGCAGTTGAGGTACCGAAATTACTTTTACGTGTGTACACCAAAATTAGACATGTTGGAAATGTACATTTTTCTATGAAAATATTTGGGCCATTTCTTTTCAAAACTACACCTCTTCTTCTTTTAGAAAAAGAAACTTGAACCTTTCCATAACCTGCAACAAGAAAAGGTGCCCCATGATCTGCTTGCTCATTTGTAAGTTCCTCCTCCATCTTGGCATCCAATTTCCTCTTTTATCCTTTGTGCTTTCTATCTTGTTCTTAACAAAATTTATACAATCTTTGTTTTACAAGAAACTGACCTTGAATGTTCTCTGAGCAATGAAAACGAGTCCTTCATTCTACATTTGTTAGCAGAAGAAGACCTATTTTCGACTAGACGATGCAGTTATTACATGTGGTGGAAATGGTTTCCCGTAGAAAATGAGTCAGAGGGTTGAGCAGAGGAAAGACATTGCAAAATGGGTTATTACATTAGCTTTTCCAATGGGAAACCGATTTGCAGGTGGAAATATGGTAGCTACAGGTATCTATGCTTTTCTTCCCACATAAATAGTCACTGGATTTCCATTTATAATACTCCTCGTTATCCACATGACCACAACTCATACAAGTTAGATATGCCATTTAGGTTCAATTGAAAGCCAAAGATGTGATTTTATGCGACGTCAGATTTGCCGGTAAAAGTTTATGTAAGCCAACCGAAGCTCGGACAATACTCCCAGCTGCTTTTAAACGCATTCTGGAGAATCTTTCCCTTCTTGGGACCTACCAGCCCGATCAACAATGTTAATTGATCTTTCTATGCTGTCCTTAGGGGAATGAGAATCCTTCCCTTCATGGTGCCTCTTGGATTTTTCGACTGCCTCGATAGATCTTTCTCGACTATCCAATATTTCCCTGCCATCCTTGTAAAAATGAGAATCATTACCTTCATGTGATCTCTTAGCCCATTCAAGAGACTCAATTGAACTCTCTCATGTGCGTCTCAGATTTTTCATAAAACTTTTCTCCTTTTGTACTCTGTCGAGCTTTGTAGCCGTCTGCATCCTTGTAAGAATCTTTGTTCGTATTTCTGTTTGAATCACTCATTTTCTCTGCTATAAACTTCCCAGCTAAAATTTGAACTCTCATCTTTTCAAACTCTCATCTCCTCAGAAAAATTCTTGCCTGCGATTCGAACCCTCTACTTCTCCAGTGCAGAGGGTTTTATAGGTGCACCAGTGTGCTTTGTAAGATCACGAATTATTTTTTGGCATGTTGTTTTATGATGCACCGGTGTGGAAGAGTTGTGAAGCACCGGTGCGTCTTAGTACTAAGACACATCGGTGCGTATTATGATTATAAGTGCACCGGACAAAAAACCAGGAGTATAAAGTTCTTTTTTTTTGGTATGTAAGATCATAATAAAATAATGATAATTCTAAAGTACATGAATTTATTTGCATTATTTTCTAAACTTTATTATGTTACAAAAAATCATATTATTCAAGATTTATTATTTTACAATTATTTACAAATTTAAAAATTTAAATAAAATCATTTCACATTAATACAATTAAAATTTTACAAATATTTTACATACAATTAGAATTAGAATTAGAATTAGAATTAGAATTGCAATTTTACAATTTCACATACAATTAGAATTAGAATTAGAATTAGAATTTTAGAATTTTACATACAATTACAATTAAAATTAAAATTTTACAATTACAATCATTTCACAGTAATACAATTAAAATTTTACAAATATTTTACATACAAATAGAATTAGAATTAGAATTACATTTACAATTACAATTACAATTTTACAAATATTTTACATACAATTACAATTAAAATTACATTTACAAATACAAATACAATTTTAGAATTTTATATTCAATTAGAATTAGAATTACAATTTTACAATTTTTCATATATACAATTACAATTAAAATTACAATTACAATCATTTCACAATAAATTAAATATTACAATTACAATTAAAATTTTACATTAAATATTTTACATACAATTACAGTTAAAATTACAATTACAAATACAAATACAATTTTACATACAATTAAAATTTAAATTTAAATTACAATCATGACATAATATTTAATAAATATCATGGTAATTTAATATTAAATTAATTAATAAACATCACGATCATGATAACCATCGTACAAACATCATATTCGACTAAAAAACACATTCAAATTCGCTAACATCATCGTGATCATGATCATCTAACAAAACAAAATTAGCATTGTATAACATCATCACAACACAAACATCAAATATACATCTCATGTCAAATAACTCATGCTATCACATACACATCTATCTCCAAGCTGCACATTAAATGAACATATCAACTAACATGACCTAATAATATACACATCATGAAGATCACCAACATGTAAATTAAGTACAACTGCAACATGAACATAAAATACATGGACTATATATATATATATATATGTATATATATATATATGTATGTATATATATATATATATATATATATATATATATATATGTATGTATATATATATATATATATATATATATATATGTCTGTATATATATATATATATATATATATATATATATATAAACTAAATAATGTTAAAAATATAGAACTGTAATATAAATGTCATGGATCAGCTGGTGGTACAACATCAATAGCAAAACTAGTCGAGGCCTGCTCAGTCAATGGTGTAGCCTCAATGGTCGATGGTCCAGCCTGTTCATGATGATGAGTATTGCTGGATGCTGCAGGCTGCTGACTGGGCGTGGCCAATGGTCCAGTCTCATCTCCATGATGACTGCTGCTAGATGCTAGTGGAGGCTGCTCATTTGGCGCAACGCGAGGTGAACGATCATGAGATGATGAGTTGCTGCTCGCTGACTGTCGATCACGTGCTGCATCTTGACGATGCCTATCACGTGCAACGATCCTCCTCAGCTGCGTAACTAAGGTCATTGCTCCTACGACATGCCGCATCAGCCTGTACATGTCACGCGAAATGCCTCTCCACATCTGTAATAGCCTACCATCAACCTATATGTCTCTCATATGAGCGGGCCTGATGCCCACCTCAATATTCAATGTAGTGATTTGGTCGCCCAACTCCATCCTATATCTAGTATCAAGTCGACTGCGCCTAGAAAAAGGCAGTACCGGTGCACCAGCAGGAGAAAGTCTCTCTGCACCAGCCTCCTGATGATCCTCGACATCCGGCATGGCCTGATCATCATCAGGATCCACACCTGGATCATGTGGTGGTGCTAGCATGTACTCGCCATCAAAAGACCCAATGTCTGCAAAATATATACAAGTATACAAAAATAATTAGACAATTTCATTACACAATTTAATAAAAACAAGTTAAGGAACATGTTAGAATAAATTTAAATAAAGCAGTAATATTACCTCTATCATTCGGTGGCTCATCAGCTGTGAAGAGGATGTTGGGACACCCTTTCCAATCCAATACAGCATAAGGACAAGGGACCATAATGAAGGGATGCAGCTCATCAACACTGGCTAGCAACTCCAATGCATCATGTGATATCCTCGTTGGAAACACAGTCTTGCCCCTCTTGGGCATCATCTGCCCCCACATGTGCATTCGTGCCTTGAACATTGGCCTACGAGGCTACCGAAAAAAAGTAGGCCTCGTCTCTGGAAACCTCTCAAAAAATAAACAAAAAATCTCTGAAGCAAAAGGGAAGTTGACCCTCCCTTGTGCATGAGCACGACATCTATCTAAGGCTGTATGGAACTGCTACAAAAAAATGGCAGACCACTTGACAAGTCATGGCTCCTGTACTAAAGAATCAACATAATATAAAAATGAGCAACTAATGTGTTGCCCGTCATTGGTGTTGTGTGAAATGGTCGAAAGGAGAAGTGAGAGGCACTGCACCTCCTCACTACCAAATTCACCAATACAAAACTGACCTCCAGCGACCTAAAAATCAGAAGGAGACAATACTGATGCTCCAATGTATCTCTGGGAGTACACTAACTGAATCCCTGCTACACAACTAGCTAGAACCTCTAGGAACGAGGGAAAATCCACCCCTCTCCTCGATAGCCTTGTAATGAAACATATATCCTCCTCAGTGGGCATGTACCACTGGTTAGGACCAACCTAGAAAGCCTGTCGGTGGGGCATTCCGCCTACGGATAAGATGTCTAAAAAACACACCATATCCCTTTAGAGAAGTAGCCTCCTCCAAGAACTTGAGGAGGCCTACCTGCCTTAGGAGCCCCTGGGTAGCTGCTGTAATAGGGTGAGGGTACACATCTCTCTCCCTCTCTCATGCCTCCCACAAGTGAACCATGTCATAATGCTCCACCTGTTGTTGCTGTTGTTCCCCCTCTTCTCTCGGAATGATTGACATATTAAATAATTTTTTTTTATTAAATGAGACATGTATTTAGGAATATACATATATAATTAAAGAAAAAAAAACAAAACAGTCGGTGCGCCACAAAAAACAATCATGCACTGGTTTCGGTACATCGTTTTTTTGTCGCGCACCATGGGCGGTGCCCCAGATGACATTCAATGCACCGTAGGCGGTGCACCTAAAATTTTTTAGAGCACCTTGACTATGTACGGTGTCGGGAGTGCGGTGCGCTGACTAAACTCTACGCCCTGGTGCATATAGTTGTGTTAGCACATCGACCTCCTGACTATTTACATAGTCAATGGTGTGGTATTTTACCAGGCCACATCTTTGACCTTGTCAGAATGCCAAATGTGGTGCGCTGACAAATACCAGGGCATATATTTTCATCAACGCACCACGTTACCGCTATTTCACATGGTCAATGGTGCGACCGATTAAATGAATGCGCTGCTTTTTTTTTCAAATTTTAAAATAAGGCGGTGCACCTTTTGGTACCGCCCCGAAAACGGTGCGGATACCGTTAGCACCGGTTGTGGTGCGGCCTGTAAATTTTACAGGCAGCAACGCTTACCGGTGTGAGCCGAATGGCTCGAGCACAAAGCACGACAAATTTTTTTTCCTTTTAAATGGTTAATTTTAAGGTTATTTGAAATTATAATCCACTAAAAATATTAATTATGGAAAAACAAGAAAAATACTTGTACATTTGGTCATCGAGGAGGCATATTGGCTATAGAATTTGCAAAAGAAAATTTGACCACTGTTTTAAAAAATGCAAGTTGGAGATTGGTGGGCAATGCACAATAGCTGTGTGTGCAATGGGTGCAATCGGAGCACTGATGTTAGGGCGGCTCAGAAAAGGAGAAATTGCACCAGTGCTTGAGAGCTCTGGAGCACTGAGAAAAGTGAAAAATGCGGTTTTTTGGCCGTAATTTTTTTTTATTTAACCCTGTTCCGGTGCGCGGGGTTTATAGGCGCACCGGTGCAATTTTTTAATACTACACTGGGCGGTTTCATTTTTGGCGCGGTGTTTTATGATACATCGGTGCCGAAGAGTTGTAAAGAACCAGTGCTCTACAGTAATACAACGCACCGGGCGGGTGTGTACAGAGCGCACAGTTTCCAGTGTGTGAATGTTTTCTGTGCACTGATGCTTTCTCTTTTTGAGTGCACCAGTGCAGATTAGGATGATAAGCGCACTGAGCGGAAAACATTCGCAAAATTCTCTTCCTGCTAGTAAACTCTGCTAGAAACAGATGTCCGGGGTATTTTTATAAGGGCTTCCTCAAAAACATCCACTAGAGGGTCTTTTCCTTGTAGTGTTGTGACTTCACTTCCCATCGCATTCACATTGATCCACTCAAGCACTCATTTACTACTCCTTTATCCACATTTATCCTCTAATGCAACTCTAAATTTCTTCCTTGTAACAACTATGGCGTCCATCCCCCTTGCATTCATGTGCATATAAGCTCTAATTTTCTCTTAGCCATAGTGTCTATGCTCACTTTTTTTTAACTAGTATGTCATTCTGAGGATGGGACTTGATTCCACAAAGAAATTGGATTACCAAGAGCTAAGTATGATACATAACCAATTATGAACATGAACAAGGTTAAGGTACCAACCCTAGTAGCCTCCCACAAGAAGTCTCACATCCCCATCCACAACCCACTCGACCTAAGGTAGTGTAAGCCTTACTCTGATCATAACAGTTCCTCGGGTTATTCCACTATCCTTTCAGGGTCTCTAACTTGGGTTGGCGAAGGACGTCTCAAATCCCTGTGGCTTATATGATTTTCATATTTCTTTAGGGCTCCAGGTGCTCTCCAAAACCCACACACAAACAATTGTACCTACACTCCTCCATCTAGAGCTCTAGCCTTCCATAAGGAAGCCCAAGAAGAAGTGCACTCATAACACTATCACAACACACATATCAACATGCGTATGTGTCACTTTTACCATTATCTCATCAACGCCTTATCTTCCATAGCCTTGATTCCACAAGACTACATGCAACACCTTCATTGTCTTCCCAACCATGTTGTCAACCTATTATTTTTTGTATGTTCACCATTAACCACTATTAGTCATCTTCCGAATATTTTTCTAACAAAATATTACTCTAAGTCTTTATGCATGCATATCCATTACTATATGCACTTAGCATTTCTTCATGCATCTAGCATTTCTTCATGCATCTAACATTTCTTCATGCATATAGCATGCCATTATTTAATATCTATTCAATGGAAATGAATCCTTGGACTATTTAATCTCTTGCATTTTTACCATGCCTATGCTATTATTCCCCAACATGAAAACTTCTCAAAACATTAAAAAAAATTATTAGAACTAGAAATTGATAAGTTAAGATATTTCGCATATTAGTTGTGGCTACATCACTTGGTTATAAAATTTTGCAATTATGTTGGGTTTCTCTAGGGAATATCTCAACATCTTGCATGTTTATCTTGCTACATCAAACTCTATTCAGTCTTGAAGTAAAATAAATGCATTCATATATACTGTTGTGGATCATCTGCATATCCTTTTTCTTTAATTTTATTTTCAAAGTCAAAAATACAAAAAATATGAAATTCTGAAAAGGCATATGTTATGGTATAATGTTTTTATACTATAACACAAAAAAAGAAAGAAGAAATGTTTTTCAAAAAAGTGTATCATTAAGTTTTATTTGGATGTATGTTATAAGTCTCGTGTTTAAGCCGCGAGCAAGTTTCCAAGCGGAAAAAGCACGCCTTGAAGATTAAACTCTGAAGTTGAATTGCGGAGGTGCAAAAAGCTCGAGAGTTAATGAATCATGAACCCCCGTAGTTGACCCGTTTGACCGCGGGTAAGTGATGATCGACAGTGTGGATGCATTGCGGGGGTGTCCGTCCGAAGTCTGTCGCCGTACTCCAAGAACCCCTGTGATGACGTCATGAGGTGACATGGAAGACAGCTGTAATTCATAACAACGGCTTTTACATGTAATCCAGGGCATTTAATTCGAGGTTTGTGTAGCTGTTGAATGGTTCTTTATCCCGTTTTAAAAACTATTTTCGTTCTGTTTCCTTTTGAGCAGTGTCATCGCCACTTTCCCGTGTTCTACTACTCCTGTTGTCTGATTAGTCATGGCCAAACGAATTATCCACATTCCAATCATGGATGGTGAAAAAGACGTCCAGGATACCTTGTCTTCTGTCAACCATCCCTTATTGTATCATCAAGTGACCCTAAACGCTGAGAAATCCCCAGTATTTTCCGCCATGAAAAATTCCGGTGTCTTGTCCGCCTGTATTCCAAAAGCCCACTTCTTTCCCAAGTTGATCTCATGGTTGGTCTTTTCAATGTACCCTAGTAAGTGTTTCATAATGAACTCGCAGGGAGAAAATGTTCTGCAGGTATCGACGCAATTAATTCGCCAAGCATTGTGCTTTCCCGAAAATGAGTCACCACTACAATTCTCCGAGGATTCATTGGCTCGTTATTTCGAGGACCTTTCAAATGAAGAATTTAGTCAATGTATGTCGTACTTGAGATCAAATTCAGAGAAAGCTCAACTAGAAGGAGAAGAATTTAGTTTGGAAGTGTTCTATGCTAAGTATATACCAATTCTAAGTTGCATTGCAGAGATTTTGGGTAAAGACAATGCCCATACAGTTGTAAATCAGTCTTGGGAATGTTCACGCCAATGATGAAACCAGGGGTTGTTCTCGACATTCCATCCTTTTGGCAGGAGATTGTAAATTCTCAGTTGATGGCCTTTCCACTTACAGGTTTCTTTAAATTCCCGTCATTGATTGTTTACTTATTTTTATATCATAATGTTGAAGAATTCATGAGCTTGGGATTGAATATAGTTGATGTCAATAAGCAAAAACAATCAGTTTTATTCTGGATTGACATGACTAGAAAAGAAGGAAATGAAGCAGGGCTATTTGAGTTTGCTAGTCATTATATGTCTATTTCTTATAAAATTTTGAATCGAGTTTCACCTCCATGTTTTTTACCAAAAGCCTGGGAGTTCCTACAGCTAGGATCCAGTTGCAGATTCAGAGATTGGTTTGTGTTTGAAGAGTATTCAGAGATAAGGTTGTATGGAGCTAGCATCGAGCCCTATAGGCTCCCAACTTTTGTACCCATGCGGTTTTTCGCCTTGGAATTCATAAGACAGAGCCTTAATGTGGATCAGGTGCACTTTCTTCCCATGAAGAAAGGTCTAATGTATACATTTCCCATGACTATAGGACCTTTTGTGGTGAATACAAGGCAAGATTTTGATGAAGTTTCCAAAATGTTGGAAGAGACACATTTTCTAATAGGAGAAAAATGGTCATATGATCCGCATGGGGTGATTTCCCAGAGAAGAATTGAGAATGGATATTCTACGTTTTCTCATGTAAGCAGACCTGATCAGGAGAAGCTGGAAAACCCAGGCGAATTAGATACATCAAAAACGAACATTCAAACACCTGTTATAACTGAAAGGGCAAATAAAAGAGGTAGGGATGATGTTGTTGAAGTAGATGATGAAGAGCCCAGGGAAGAAAAGAGAACCAAATTGGCTGAAGATAATTCTTCCAACTCGCCTGGTTTTACCTTTCATATCAATGAAGAACAAAATGTCCCCTCTTCTCCTAGAGGACATGAACTTTACTCAGAGAAGATACCTTCAGTCAAACAAATATTTACACAGATTGAAGAAAGAAATTAGAGGATAAAAGCTAATGTAGAAGCTTAGGCAGAGCATCACATAGCTGCTGATCAGACCAGGTTATTGACTGTACTGGACCTTGAAAAGGATCAATTTAGGATGGCTCTGACACATCCAACTGGGATGTCCCTTGGATCTTCGAGTAGTTTTAATGAGGTAAACATAACTATGGATGTTAAAAAGATCCCACTGTGGGATAAAATGAATCTTCATATGCAGACTGGGCAGTTAATTGTAAATGATTTAACCAAGACTAATGCCACAACAGTTAAGGCTGAGAACATGCTTGCAAAAGTTATTAAACAGTTCAAGATGGAGAAGGCTAATTCAAGGGCCTTGTCAATTCAAAATGAAGAATTGAAGAAGATCATTATGAAAATTGGTGTAGATCCTAATGATAAAGCTGCGATTCAAAAGCTCATGAAAAGTGCAGAAATAGAGATATCCTCATTGAGAAAAAAGCTAAAGTTACCAGCTGCAGAGCATTCAATGGCTGCAGAAGTAGCAGAGGTGGAGAAAGAAAAAGAAGAACTGCATCAACAATTGTTGCAGAAAGATGAAGAATTGACTAAAGTAAAGCAGAATGCTATTTCATTACAAAACCATATTGAAAATCATACTTGTACATTTGTTTTTCCTACAGGTGATGCAGACCCTCAAGCACAGATTGTTCAGCTCAGCACAGAGATAAAGATGGCAAAAGGAGATCTTAAGCGAGCTCAATCAGAGTTAGAAACGACCACCAACTTCATACAGACACTAGAAAATGAAGTGAAGGTGAATAAGAAGAGATTTCAAAATGATGAGGTTGAGATTAAGGATCTTAAAGAGAAGTTAAAAGGTAATATTTCCCTTATAAAAGCCAAATACATCATTTGGGGTGAGATTATTTCAGAGATGAAGTCAAATTGGAATTCCATGAATATAGTTGCTAAAGAAAAAAGCTTCATCTCTGAACATGAAGAGGAGATATTATCTGAAAAGCAGACGGCCATTAAAAGAGAAAATTGGGCTAGGAAGTTTATAAATTTTATCAATTCCAAATCAGACGAAGAATTAGAAGATATTGGAATACAAGACAGATATTTTTATGCTGAGGAAGTTAATAAGACGATAATTAAGAATGATCTTCGGAAGGTTGGAGAGAAAAGGTTACTGGGAATCAAGGAGACAGTAAAGAAGTTTGATATATCATTTGACAAATTGACCAGAACAGGTTTACCTTCATGCTGGACTGAGAAAGGAAATATCATGTTATGGAAGTTTTATGAAGATCAGTTAACATTAGCAAAAAGTAAGGCAAATAATAGGCACGAAAAGACACAGATCTTAAAAGGAGAAACTGTGTTTAACTTCTTGCATAGGCATTTCAATTTGCTATGGATGGTGAAGACTCTCTTTACAGGAAAACCTACACACAGTCAAATTGTGGCGTTCTGGATAGAATATCAAAGTTTTAAAAATTCCCCGACAACTCAAAATGAGCTATGGAAGAAGTGCAAGAAATTTTCAGTGGACTCAACAAAAGAGCAACCAAAAGTAGCCGTTGATTCAACAACCGCTTCAGGAGCAGCTGTTCTCATAGATTAGAAGTTTTCAAATTCTCATTATGTTATTTCTAAAAATCATGTAAATGTAATAGAACCTTTTTGAGGCATGTGCCTCCATAATAGTCAGTAGTTTAAGCAGTTAGAATTAGTTAGGGCAGTTAGAATCATTTTTCATTATTGGAAGTTGCCTTGTGTTACTGTATTTAAAAGAAAATTTCAAAAAATAGGAGGGTTCTGAGTTTTTGAAACTTGAAGCCAAATTTTGTACTTGAGAATACGGAATCAATGAAAGAGTTTTGCAAGTTTCTATCATTCTGTCTATGCTGAATAGTTTCCCAATTTTCATTATGTTTTCATGTCTGTGAATAAAATAGAGTAATTTGAGCTGCGGGTCTCTTTATACATGTGTATTTAAGAGTTAAACAAACCTTAATGGGCGCTCCTCTATTTTAACTTTATCATTACTCATTTCTTCAGGATTTTATAATGATAGATTCTGTTTCAAACAACATATCAAATTGAAATCCTTTCTTTCTTGTTTCTTCCGTTCATTCACATCAGCATAAGAAGAATATGGCATTGCAAAACATTACATGGGTTTGATATTTGAAGATTATATAATTAACGTTTGAAGGTTTATAAAACAGAGACAGCTATACATCTGTTTGTGACATAATCTAATAATGTCTTGAGCACACATTCCTTTACATAGCAAGGAATTGTTTCTTGAGGTACAACATATACAACAAAATAATTTCACATAAGTACACATGCATACATAAATATTAATTTAAAACTCAAATTATTTCCTATACACGAGCCCATCTAAGTTTAACGTTGAATCTTAGCTCTGATACCACTATGTATCTGTTATCACTTAGAGAAAACCCTGGTTCGGGAAAAACTCTAAGGAAACCTCAAACCTCTTTGAGGTTGAAAGCTGGCCCTTCAACCTGGAGAGGGATCTCTCCTTAAACTCAACTACTTAAGGTCACTATAGTTGAAGGTTTACAGATTTAGTTCTATGGCCAAATTTTTCTAAGGAATGATGAAGTTTGGTTGGGCTATCTGGAAATTACCCCATTGGGCATGGATTCTAAACCAATCAGGTGATATTTACTTATAGATTCGATGAGAAAAACACAAAAGCATGGTAGCAATAATTCCTTTGATAGTTTAAGGAATTTAGAGGGAAATGAAGGAAATAAATATAAGGGTTAAATGAACAACAATTATTAATGCCTGATAAATATAGAAACAAGAGAATAAAATATGAATACCAATCTCATATACTTAGTTTTCTAGACATGAGGGAATATAAAAGAGAGAAAACAGATAGGGAAATATGAAAATAAAATTTATTTAAGTGCTCATGAAAACTGTATTCATTAAGATCTGCTCAATAATACACAAGGATGTTATGTCTCAAATAAGCACCAACCCTTTTTCCTTCTACATTTCTTGCTTATATAAACATTATAGTAACAAAAAATATTTTTAGCTCAAGCTTTATTACAGTAATCCAAAAATAATAATATAAATCTTCTAATTACGTGCATCTAAAAATATCTTCTAAATATGTCATGTTTTCCCAAAATAAAACTACTTGCTTAAAAATATGCTGAAAATGAGGCTCATAAAATATATCATGATAATGCATCCCTCGCTGTATATCAGGTCCCTTGCTATAGATAAGGCCTATTCATCATTCAAAATTGACCTTCTGTCGCTTCATACTGCCACTTCTAGTCCTTAGTTTCCTGAAATGATAATTTTGCTGACAAACCGATTGTCAACTCTTTTCTTAATCTACTTCTTTCAAAATGCGCTGACAATATAAGTATAAATTCTTTTCTGCAAAAATTTGTTAACAACTAGAATGTCATCTCTCCTCAGTGCCTCTCTATATATAAATGTTGATAGGTGCATGATCAGTGATATGTAAAAATTCACTTTAACAGTGAATTATAAAAAACCAAAAATGGCCATTAGCTTCTTAGCTGAGGGTATTGGCCGCCTTTCGAAGAACGTCTACCTTATCCATTATATGCCTTTTACTCTATCTAATTTCCATAGGGACTTTCTTTTTAGTTGCTTTAGTCTTTAACTTCTTAGAACCTACAAATTTCTCTTTGTTTATTACGAGGTCCTTTAATGGAACATTATCCACATCTATCACCTCTTTGGCAAGGTCTGGATATTGTTTCAGCTTTATCTTCAATCTCAGTTTGTTTGTAGGCCTAGTGTGAGGTCTTTTACCTCCATTAAAGATCTCATACAATGTAGGTCCTTTTCCAACTAGGGATTCTTCAACATGGGGTTCAACTTCAACTTCATCTTCTTTTCCTTTGGCCTATTCTGATAAATGAGTTTCTGTAGGGGATTTATTAGTGGCTTGTTCTCAACATGAAGGGAATTGATAGTAGGAGACATATTTTCAGTGGGAGGGATTGCAATAGGCTGTGTTTTCCTAATCCCGTCACTTCTTCTAGCATAGACTTTAGGAATTTTATGACCAGAATATGAGGGTAAATCTTTCCCCTTTCGACTCTGGGTTTGTTCAATGGAGGTGACTTGAGATGAGGTTCCTACCTGAGTCTTCTTTCCCTCTTTGGTACCCTTCTTCCTCCCTTGTTTAGCCTTAGGTGGATGAGGTTGAAAACCTCCCCAAAACAGGAAATGGCTCTAGGTCCTTCCAACATTTTCCAATTGATTCTCAATTAACAATTTAATTAAGGATTTGTGATAAAAAAAATGTGGGGATGGGTCTTCCCTGGACCAAAAATGAGAATCCATGTGCTTCATACTTTCCAAAAAATAAAAACAAACATTCATCCTAACTTGACTTGTTAGTTGAGATAATAAATGGAAATGGTATAAGTTTACCTAGTTAACTCGACCTTCATAGGTGAAATATGAATGTGTTATTCACATCAACTAGTTCCACTTGTCCTCCATCCAAGACCTCTGAACCATTGTCTTCCAGTTTTTTTCTATGAGCTCAGATTTTAAGAAAAAAGGGACATAAATCCCAACTAAAAAATGGTTTCTGAAAACCTTTTCCCCATCTGTAGGCAGAGTTGTAACCTCTACGATTAGTTCCTCTATGACCAGGAATGAAAATATTCCTACCTCCACACGCTTAGCGTCAAACCCTAAGAAAATACTCGAGCGACCTCATCATGGTAGTCAGAGCATCGATAGAAGAAAATTCATTCCACCTAGCCTGATGGATCTATTGATGTATATCTAGATAAATGTCCAGGAGATCAGACATTTTCGGGTTGTTTCTATTTTATTTCCCACTTTTCCCTATTAGTCGTGTGATCAAGTGCAGACACATAAGGATGGATCGGGATTTGATCATGGACCTCTGCCAACAAATTTGGATGCAAATGGTCTTTCCAATGAGTTAACGAACTTTACAAATGATAATGGGAATTAACCATACATGGAAAAAACTAGCATTCGGGTAATGATTTACAAGTAACGCCTGATTTAACCTGTTAATAATGTTAATACATTTTCATACCTCTAGAGGCGGAAAATATTCCTTCATTACATACCTTTCACCGTTTGGAATTAACGTGGAATGATGAATAATCATCATTGTGTTGCTGACGTGGTCAAGACATTTCAAAAAATCGAAATTCAAATTTAAGTTTGGTGTCGATATTCTATTTATCAGCTATACCTAAAAACACAGACATTCCCATTGTCAGCATATTTCTCTAAAAAATTATCGAACCCACAATATCACTGATAATCCTATTATCAATGTTTTCGCTGCTTATTATAAATAATTTGCTGACATTGAAACTGTCAGAGTTTATTAAAAAATTTCAGAAACAAAATAAAATGTGCTAACAATATCAAAGCTCCCAATTCATTCATGTGGTGTATATATGGCTCTCCGGGCCTATTATTTAAACCAATGCTCTAATACCACTTTGTAACACCTCCCACCCACTTTTGTCACCTCAAGCTATGGGAGATCTACTTTTTTGACCCAATATCCAAGGTTTGTTATGAAGAAGGGGTTACAAACACCTATTTTTCTCAAAGTATTATAATCTTAAAACTAACATCGCCATTATGTTTAGATCATTGAGATATTTTCGTTGATATAAAATTTACTTCAATACAATTCATGGTTAGAAAGTTATGGCTCATAGAAGTTTGGTACATTAAAAGAGGCCACATCATCTAAATGGATCCACGTGGAACCCACATAACCACACATGGTGCAAATGGTGCTACATCACCACCACATGGGGTCCACATGGCACACACCTCAAATCCGTGTGCTATATTAACTTCCTCGGGGCCCCATGGTCCCTATTTTCACTCACCACAAAGCCATGCTTCGCTAGGGTTGCTTCCCCTAGTACCATGCTCCCTGGTACCAAAATTCCTTGGGATTAATTTTCCTTGGTGTCATTTCCTCAAGATCCCATATCATCCAAATCCAACTCTCTTGTATTGTATCTAGAGTAGAACCCGTGGTTTAACATATGGGAGTGATAACATATCTGAATCGAGAATAAGTATTAAGGTGCAGTTAATATATGAATCTCAAATACTTGGGTACAAATCAATATTGAAAAGTAATTTTTCCCTTGAGGAAGTATTCTACCCCCAAATCATTACAGAACTATATCTTTGGATTTAGACAACCTATGAAAGAAAATAATGGTTTTTTTTCAAAACAAAATGGGTGACTGTCTGAAAGAAAATTTTTCTATATATTAAGGCACGAGGGCCCAAGGTCCTAATACCTCTAATTTTGCATCTTGATTGAACAACAAAGAACAAGTTCCTATAACAACCAATATACACATTAAGGCCCCCAACGCCAAAATTTACACAATTTTTCAATGCTGCACATGGAGTAATGTACCAATTAGTCCAGCTTTGTTGGCCTCTTAGAGGTTGGTTAAAATTATTCATGATATGTGATCTATCAATTATGTAAACATGAAATACACAGGTTTGCATAATTGCACAAGGATAGTTACAATTTATCTCTTAGACATCATAATTCCACTGAACAAGCTAAGCTATATATTCATAAACCATTGTTGTCAAGTACGTGATCATAAACACATTTTCTCATATCTAGCATGATCATGATATTGGAAAACATAGTCTCAACATCCATTGAAACAATAGGCATACAACATATCATTATAGCAATGAGAATAATAATGAACTTCATAATTCAAGCATTCATTTTCATTCATAAACACATAAGATATTGCATCAATCATAAACATAATAAAGGACACCACAGTCCATAATTCAAATATACATAAGTAATTTACACTTATTTGTGTGTTTAAATATGGTTGGAAACTTAAGGAGGGACTTCCACTCTCCATTGAATCATATGCCAACTTCACTGTAACTTTCTTTTAGGTAACCACCCCCAAGATATATCCAATGCTTAAGGGGATGCTTTCTGAGGGATATTCACACCAAAGGCTTGGTAAACATACTAAAGATACGATTTCCATTGTCCAGGTGATTTTTCAACATCCCTCTAGTAATAATCACCACAACACCACAATGATCCATTCTTTCCACTAAGTTCATTTACAAGGATTCACCCAAGGTCCAGATGGGGTATTGCTTAGTCTAGGAGTTGGAATCCACTGTCTAATTCATGCATAAGTCTCTGCAATAAAGCTCCATCCTCACTCTGTATTCTACTTACATTGTTCCAATAGCTCCACACATTCCATAATCAACAACGAGTGCCCTCCATTTTCCAATGTGAGAAAGATCCAACCAAAGTAAATAAATAACCAACATACTTCCTCTATTTTTTTCTCCACTGTTTATTTTATTCCAACCTCTCATTGTGTTTTCTAAGAGGCTACAACCTATCTGTTGTGACCCCACCTCCCCAATCATGTCTCATCAATTGTGTTGTGAAACCAACTCCAAAAATAGAAGAAAAGATAGATCAAAGCCTTAGAAATAAGCCACTTCAAGGGGACAACCTCCAATACATTACATAAATGAACAATTCTTGGATGATACAAATTACAAAAACTCCTTTCTATATATAGGAGTCCATGGGGCCAAAATGTAATCCTAGTGGGCCACAATGTAATACTACCTGACCTAACAATAATTATTTAAGGGCACAATAATAACAATATGGGGGTTACAGGGGTACAATAATAACAATAAGGGGGTTACACTAACAATAATAAGGGACTATACTAGTAATATAGGGACCTAACATGCCCCTCCCCTTCAAAAAGTGTTGTCCTCAACGCTTGAGTAGCTTTGGGTGCTTCTGTATAAAATTCTCATCCTCCCATGTAGAATCTTTAGTGGGTAAGTTCTTCCACTTGATGAGATACTCTGAAATTGATTGATTTCGTAGTTGTCGAGTTCTTGTTTTCGTGACCGCTTCAGGTTCCAATATGATTTTTCCTTCCTCATCAAGCTCAGGCAATATTGTTTGAACAGGAATATTTTCACCTATAACCTTCTTTAAGCATGAAACATGGAAAATTAGATGCACTCGTGAAGAAGCAGGAAGCTCCAATTTGTATGCCATAGTACCAATCTTTTGCAACACCTTGTAAGGACCATAATACTTTTGCGATAATTTATTATCCTTCTTATCTTGCTTGAGAGAAATTTGTTTGTATGGTTGTAGCCATAAAAATACCCAGTCTCTTACATCAAAACTTCTCTTGCTGTGATGTTGATCTGCCTATTGTTTCATTCGATTTTGTGCCAAATTTAGGTTATCCTTTAAGAGTTGGAGAACTTCTTGTTGATGCTCAATGTGATCTTCCACTGCTTGAACCTTCGAATTTTCTCTTAAAGATGATGTGATGGACGGTGGATGATATTCATAAAGTGCCATAAATGGGGTCATTTTTGCTGCAGTATGGAAGGAAATGTTATACCACCATTCAACGAGAGGTAACCACTTGACCCATTGTGTTTGTTTATCAGATACAAAACAACGAAGATATCCTTCTAAACATTTATTTACTATCTCAGTTTGACCATTAGATTGAGGATGATAAGATGAGCTATGAGCTAATTGAGTACCCAAACAAGAAAATAACTCCGTCCAAAAATTTCCAGTAAAAATGGGATCTCTGTCGCTCACAATAACCTTTGGGTTTCCATGTAGCTTTTGAATTGTTTCCATAAATGTAGTAGCAATTGTACTAGCTTTAAATGGATGAGATAATGCACAAAAGTGTGCATACTTGGTAATTCTATCAACTACCACCATGATGACACTCTTTCCTTCGGAATTAGGTAAACCTATGATAAAATCCATTGAAATCTCCTCCCAACGTTGGCTTGGAATGGATAAAGGTTGTAGAAGACCCGGGGTCTTAATTGTTTCAACTTTATTCTTCTGGAAAACCAAACATTCCGCCACAAACTTTTGAATATCAAATTTAAGGCCATCCCAAAAAAATTCTTTCTTCACCCTGTGGTAAGTTTTTAAAAATCCTGAGTGTCCTCCTAAAGGAGAAGTGTGCAATTCCAAAAGAATATTTTTTTTTAGTTGGGAATTCTTACAAAGATATAAGCGATATTTGTACAATAAGGAATCATTTTTCCAACTAAATGTATCAGATGTACTAGGATCTTGCTGCAAATTTTGAATGAATGTCCACACTTCTTTGTCCTTTTTCCATTCATCCCTTGCTTCGGTTATCCAATCTGGTTGGATAATATAAATGGAATAAATCAATGCTTCCACCTCATCATTCTTTCTTGAGAGTGCATCTGCAACAAAAAGTAGCTTCCATTTTTTGTAGATTATTTCAAAGTCATAACCCAACATCTTTGTGACCCATTTTTGCTGCTCTTCTGAAGATAGTCTTTGTTCCAAAAAGTGTTTAAGACTATCATGATCAGTTTTTACCTTGAAGTGTCTTCCCATTAGGTAAGTTCACCATTTCTTTAGTGCATGCAGTATTGCTAACATTTCCTTCTCATAAATAGGTTTTTGTAAATACTTTCCTTTGATTGGACGACTTTCAAAAGAAATGGGTCTTCCTTCTTACATTAAAACAACACCAATTCCATTTCCTGAGGCATCACATTCCACAATAAAGGTTTTTGTGAAGTCTGGTGTAGCTAAGACCGATGCTAGGCACATTGCCTCTTTACGATGTTCAAAGGCCTTAGTTGCTTCAGGAGTCCATGAAAATGCATCTTTCTTCAATAATGTTGTTAGAGGTGCTGCTATTCTCCCATAATTCTTAACAAACTTGCAATAATACCCTATTAACTAGAGAAATCCTCGCAACTTCTTTATGGTTGTGGGGACTTTCCATTCCTTAATGGCTTTAATTTTGTTAGGGTCTACCTTAACACCCTCGTGAGATACAATATGACCAAGATATTCCACCTCTTGTACTCCAAAGAAACATTTGGATGTTTTTGCATACAATTGTTTCTCCTGCAATAGTTTGAGCACCCTGTCAACATGTTGAACATGATCCTTCCAAGACATGCTGTAGATTAGTATATCTTCAAAAAATACTAGCACAAATTTTCTAAGGAAGGGTTTGAAAATGGAATTCATCAATCCTTGAAATGTAGAAGGTGCATTGGTAAGGTCAAAAGGCATGACCAAAAATTCATAATGACCCTCATGAGTTCAAAATGCTGTTTTCGGAATGTCTTCAATATTCATTCTAATTTGATGATATCCTGAACGAAGATCCAACTTGGTAAAATAAATTGCTCTATGTAATTCATCCAATAATTCATCAATCACAGGAATGGGAAATTTATCTTTAATGGTGAGCTTATTGAGCTCCCTATAATCTGGACACATTCGCCATGATCCATCCTTCTTGTGTACCAATACTACGGGAGCAGAGAAAGAACTTTGACTAGGTTGAATTATACCCGCCTCTAACATTTCTGCAATCATACGTTCAATTTCGCTCTTTTGGAAGTAAGGATATCTATAAGGCCTGATGTTTGGAGGAAAACTTCCTGGAATCAAATGAATAGAATGATCATGATCACGAATAGGTGGGAGTCCTTTGGGAGTTTCAAACACCTTGGAATGATTTTCCAAGGCTTTTTGGAGATCTGCAGAAATAGATGATTTTGATGTTGGAACTTCTAGTGAGAATAATTGTGCAATTATGCCTCGTTGTTATTTCTTTAGAAGCTTTGTCATGACATTAGAGCTTATTATATTTCTCGGCTTCCCAACTATTATAATCTGGACACATGTGCCATGATCCATCCTTCTTGTGCACCAATACTACTGGAGCAGAGAAAGAACTTTGACTAGGTTGAATTATACCAATCTCTAACATTTCTGCAATCATACGTTCAATTTCGCTCTTTTGGACATAAGGATATCTATAAGGCCTGATGTTTGGAGGAACACTTCCTGGAATCAAATGAATAGCATGATCGTGATCACGAATAGGTGGGAGTCCTTTGGGAGTTTCAAACACCTTGGAATGATTGTCCAAGACTTGTTGGAGATCTGCAGAAATAGATGATTTTGATGTCGGAACTTCTAGTGAGCATAATTGTGCAATTACGCCTCGTTTTTCTTTCTTTAGAAGCTTTGTCATGACATTAGAACTTATTATCCTTCCTGGATTCCCTTCAATACCCTGTAATTCGACTTCCTTTCCTTCTGAAAAAAATTTCAAGAAAAGTTCTTGAAAATTAAAGCTACCGTCCCCAAAGATTGTAACCATTGTACTCCTAGTACAACATCAGCACCTCCCATAGGAATGGAAAGCATTGGACTAGTCAATACATATTCCCCCATGGTTAGCTTGATATTATGGCATTTTCGAGAGCAATTTATAGTTCCTCCATTTGCAACCATCACTTGACATTCTGGTGTTGGGTATAGGAAACAATTCAATTCCTTGGCTACCTTACAATGAATAAAATTATGGGTACTACCCGAATCAATCAACACTATTACCTTTTTCTTCTTGATATGTCCTTCTATATTAAGAGTTTGAGGAGTGGTAATTCCTACCAATGCATTACATGATATGGTCAGACTCATTTCTTCCTCTTCTAGGGTTGGTTCCTGGTGTATACCCTCTTCTTTTGAAAATTCTTGTTCATTTTCTTCTTCCTCTTCACAATCTATGTAAAATAATTTCTTCTCAGCACACTTATGACCTTTAGTGTATTTGCTATCACAACTGTAGCAAAACCCTTTTGCTCTTTTTTCTTCCAATTGTTGTGGTGTCAACCTTGTAGGTTGTGGAAATCTAGGAATAGCAACACTTCCCTCTTTATAGAAGTGAGTGGTAGGCTTCCTTGTCGCCATAATTTTACATTCAATTTTTCTTGCCAACCTGAATGCCTTCTCCAATGAATCAGGTTCCAAAACATGAACTTCATGGGATGTTATCCTTTAAAGTACCTATGAAGAGATCAATCCTGTGTTCCTTTGAAATATCAGTTACCCTTATATTCAATTTTTGGAAGTCCTCAATGTGCTCCCCCACTGAACACTTTTGTTTGAGATTTATCAATTGGCTAAAGAAGGTGTTTCTATTTGTATCCTCATAATGCGCTATCATTTCCTCCGTAAAAATTGACCAAGTGACAATTTTTTACGGGAGCAAAGCCATCGATACCATACAAATATATTTTTTTCTAAATGTAAAGTTGCGATGCGTACCTTTTGTGTGTTTTGCACATTATTGAGATCAAAATATTGCTCCATTTGTAGTATATATGTTACAGGATCCTTTCCATCAAATTTCCTCATATCCATTTTTGGAATATGGTGGTTCTTCCTTCCAACATTAGAGTTCATGAAATCATGATTAACATTTATTTTGTTCTCATCATGAGTTTCCTATACTATATTTTCACCATTAGGAAACATTTCTTGTATCAACTTTGTCAAACCTTCCATGTCTGATTTTAGATCATTCTTCATGTTTTCTATTTTTTCATTGATATTAGCTTCCATGTCATCCATCTTAGATTCCATGCCAGCTTCCATGCCATCCATGCCATTATTCAAACCATCCATCTTATATTCCACACCTTTCTTCAAACCATCCATCTTAGTTTCCAAGCCTTTCTTCAAAACTTCCATGTCATTTTTTGTTGCTCTTTGCGAGAGTGAAATTTGCTACACTTGCTCTTGTAATTTTGATATGTCACGTTGCCATTCTTTGTCTTCATGAGTCATAGTAGAGCATTCTAAAGGCTTAATGGGTGTTGAGTTATTTTTAGGGGCCATTTTTAGATTCCAATACTGATATCTATTCTACAATATGCCCTTGGAATCAATTCAACTTGATTCTTAAAACAAGACTCATGCAATTCAGAAAAAAAAATACACACCTTTTACTTGCTTTGGAGGAGCTCGATATTGAAATTGAATTATCTCTATAATTGTGGATCCTCAATATCTGAAATTTGGCCCTGTTGTAGCCCTCTGAAGCTTCTTTCCAATGCCACAGGTCTGATCTGATTTGGATTCTTCAAGGTAAATTTATGTCCAATCTCCCACAATGACCCAATTATGGACTAGTTCAGTAGAGCAAACTTGTACGACTTTCCACGTGTCACTGTTTCATCCTTTGGCACTAAAATTGATAGAAAGAAAACTATAGTCCGTGTACTTGTGTTTGATTTTTACAGCATTCCAATCTGATGCTCAGAGAAAGAGTTATGAAGATTTTCCCATGATCACCTCTTTGAGATGAAATTCAGAAGCTTGAAAAATCCCTAACTTCCATAGGTCATATCTCCACCAATATTGCGAACCAAGATTTGAAATTTTGCGACGATCTTCCTCAGGATTTCGGCTTCGCACTCTAAAAATTTCAGCTTCTGAACCTTCGTAGAAAAAAATTTATAGCTAAAATTCTATGATGACCTGTTGAGGTTAAATTCAGGAGCCTGCAAAATGACCTACCTTCCATAGATCTTATCTCCAAAACTATTGCGAACCAAGCTCTGAAATTTTGCGACAATGTTCCTCAAGATTTTGGCTTCGCACTCTAAACATTTCAGCTTCTGAACCTTTGTAGAAAAAATGTTATAGCGAAAATTCCATGATGACCTGTTTGGAGCAGCGAAACCCTAGAATCTCAAAGCTCTGATACCAAATGTTGTGAAACCAACTCCAAAAATAGAAGAAAAGAGAGATCAACGCCTTAGAAATAAGCCACTTCGAGGGGGAAACCTCCAATACATTACATAAGTGAACAATTCTTGGATGATACAAATTGCAAAACCTCCTTTCTATATATAGGAGTCCATGGGGCCACAATGTAATCCTAGTGGGCCACAATGTAATCCTAGCCGACCAAACAATAATAATTTAAGGGCACAATAATAATAATATGGGGGTTACAGGGGTACAATAATAAAAATAAGGGGGTTACACTAACAATAATAAGGGACTATACTAGTAATATAGGGACCTAACAAATTGTTTTCAGGGGGGTTGGTTCGATTGGCCCACAATGGATTCAACAATTTAATTCAAGATCATTCATGGATTTCAAGGCTTGCAAGCTATTTCTCCCTTAGAAAATTGGATATTAAAGGCATTCCCCCCCTCTATTGATAGTCACGATTTTAAAAGTTTCAAATATACAATATATCAACTAATTGTGGATCTTATGCCAACATTGGAATTGCATACTCATATTTACAAAGATAGGGGTAAAATGAAAAGGATTGTCACAATGCATTATATTATTTCCCAAAATTAACACTCAATATCACTCTTCTATGCACATAGATACCTATAAGGCCCAATTTTAGGTGCTATGCTTTGAATTTGCAATGAATAACATGTTAATTATCTCTACTATGTGGAAGATTCTTAGGGTTTTATCCAAATACCTTGGAATGATTGTTAATAACTTTTTGGAGATCCATCAGAGTAGGGGATATAGATGTTTGAACATTTAATGAACACAATTATGTAGTCACACCATAGTTTCCCTTTTTGGGTAAGATTTTCACGGTATTAAAGTTTATCACTTAAGATGGTTTTGCTTGGATGCCTCTAGGATCAATTTCCTTTCCTTCTAAGGAAAATCTCATGAAAATAACTTGAAAATTAAGGGCCATTGTTCACAATGATTGTAACCATTGGACGCTTAACACAACATCAACATCACCCATTTGGATTAAAATCATGGGACTATCCAATAAATACCCCCCCATATTCAATTTAATATTATGGCACTTCCTTAAACAATTTTTGATACCTCCATTTTTAGTCGTTATATTAAATCACAACGTTCGAAATACAAAGAAATTAATGAGTTTTACTAGTTTGTAATTTATGAAGTTATTGGTACTACTTGAATTAATTACAATTTTTACCATTCTATTTTTTATATATCCTTCTATATTGAGTATTTGTGGAATATTGATGCCACACAATGCATGATAAAATATTGTTGGAGTAGTCTCTTCTATCATTATATATTGTGATAGTTCCAATTCTTAACATTTTTCATCGTCACAATATATGTAGAATAATTTCTTCTCACCACATCTATGCCCCTTAATATACTTTTTTTCACAATTGAAACATAGTCCCTTTTCTCATCTTTCATTAATTTGTTTAGATGTCAACCTTCTTAGTTTAGGAGAGGAAGCATGATGTTCTTTATAGTTGTTAGTAACCAATTTTCTAGTATCCATACTTTACTTTCAATATTCCATGCTAGATTGACAGCATGCTCTATGGATTTAGGTTCAAAGAAGCACTCCTCATGTTGAATTCTTTCCTTTAAATTTCCTATAAATAGGTTTAAAAAATCATCATCTAAAATGTTCTTTACCTTGATTCTCAGGTTTTGAATTGCTAAATGTGCTTTGTAATTGGATCTTTTTTCTGAATGTTTACCAACTAACTAAAGAATCTATTATCTAAATATCCCCATAATGTGTTAATAATCACTCCATAAAAATGCACCAAGATACAAGGGAATCCTTTTTATTTTCACAAATATATTGATACCATACAAACTTGTCTCGTTCTAAAAACATGGATGCAATATTTACCTTTTATAAGGCTATCACTTCGTGTATACCAAACTATTTCTCCATATATAAGATCCATGTTATAGGATCATTACGATCAAACTTCCTTATATAGATCTTTGGAGAGAAGTAGTTTCCTGGTGCTAACTTAGAACTCTAATGATGTGGAACTTGAAGTGAAAATTCATGGTGATGGTTCTATCATTCAATATTTTTTCTCTCTAATGTTGATATAATACTCCACCTATATGATTGATTTCTAGCATAATTGTTGTCCTTATTTTCATGATTTCCTTCGATATCCATATCCCTTTAAGAAACCTCTCCAAGCTAATATTTTCCATGCAATTCATGTATTTTTGTATTTCATTGTTGTTTTAATTCATCTTCTTTCCTATTTCATCATTTTTTTTTCCAATTTGTTTTCCACCTCTTCAATATAGTGAGGAATATATTCTATTTATTCTTGAGTCATCGTATAACTCTCTAGGTGTTTAGTTGGGGTAGTATATTTTGAAGCACCCTTAGGAGCCATGTGAAAAAAATTATAGTGCTCCTCTTTTTACTCTTTATTACAAATTTTGAATCACCAAAAATAGATCTTCCAATCAAAATTTAAATAATTTTCAAGTTAAATACCTTTAAAACCTTAATTTGGAGACTATCTATATGACTAAACTTTGTCTCGATATATCTATGAGATTTGACCCTTCTGAGTCTAAAATTTTGGTCTATAGAACTACAATATGTCTTCTCTACATTTCTTTTATTCTAACCAAAATTTGATATGCCAGGTGAAATTTATGATAACTTTCCCAAAACTTGATTTTTTATCTCTTCCCAAGAATGAATTTTTACAACATGCCATGTCGCTATTTTTTTAATTTCATTTAAAATTTCTCCCTGGGGTATTTAGTATGTCTCTTTAGATTTTAAAAAAATTAACAATTGGAGGTGTCTAGAAAAAACGCTATAGGGAAATTCCAAGATTAATTGTTTGAAATTGAGTTCATGACCATTCTGAGACCCTAACTTCCATAAAGTATATCTTAGAAAGTATAGCTACTACTATTAGTAGAAATTCCTTACTATATTTTCTTAATATTTTCAAAATTTAACTATCTAAAACTTCCCCAATATATATATATATAGATAAGACCACTCTTTTTAATTTGATTTAATGACCATTCACTAACCCTAAATTACATGGGGTATATCACCAAATATATGTCGAAATAGAACCAAGATTACTTGTTTGAAATTGATGTCATGGCCACTCCGAGACCTTAACTTCCACACAGTATATCTCAGAAAGTATAGTGAAACTTCTTCTATTTTTAGTAGAAATTCCTTACTATCTTTTCTTAATATTTTCAAAATTTAACTATCTAAAACTTCCCATTAAAACTTGCTAGTCAATTTTGAGCAGGATCAGGGTGAGACGATTGGTAGAGTGTAGGATTTTATTGATGTGAGAAAGAATTGTATTGTTTCATGATTCTTTGACTTTGTACAATATATGATAGAGGGGTTTTGAGCAGTTTCTTTCCCCAGATACATCTTGTTTTGTGTGTCTGATAATTTCTTTCTCTTACTTTCATGTGATTGAGCGATCATGTTTGATATTCCGCAAATATATTAGAAGGATTCAGTATCTTGTTTTAGTACATTACATGACTAGATTGAATCCATTGGTATAGAGTTTCTATATAATTTCTACACAGTGTATACATAGGAGACAAAGGATACAATTATAATGAAAGGGTACAATGAAAGGTTCTAGTCGACACAACAATATAACAATAGAGATGTAGTAACCAAATTTATATAGCTTAATAAGGTGTTTTAATCATGAAGATGATTAATCCTAATGATGAGCCACACTTGTTGGCTCAAAACGTTAATTCTGAAAACTCAGTGTGATGGATCTGGAAATTTTTTTAGCAAAAGGTATTTAAGGGTTAACAAGGGGCTTATCCAGGGCTTAAATGAATTCATACAACAACATTCACTCCATGACATGGGTATATTGTAATAAATAATCCATTCCAACCCCTAAATTAGTGCCTTTATCCCCAACATGTGAAGGACTGGTGTTACTACATAGGCTTTGAATTAGTGATTCAATATATAGTAATAATTGAATAGGTGGTTAACTCAAACATGCTTAGTGTGCTCTATCTATGATATGTACTCATTTAATAATAGCCTATTTATTTAATATTGTAGTGGTGTACAAAAATATATGGTAGATATGTCACTTGCCCTTAGACACTTGATTGTAAAAAAATTGATCCTTACATCAATACTATTAGTAACAAAATGCATTTGGTATTTTCAAAATTATACCAACATTTATTAGAAGCATGTAATTTTTCTTCCACATCATATAAACATGAAACCAACCACTTTATAAAAAAAATGTCAAATTAAACAATACATTTACATTAGTCCATTGAAAATAAAATAATACAATTATTCAATCATATTTTTCATACACCCCAAGGGGATGTCTAAATATAGACTGAATGCAAGGAATTTTTGACAAGTAGTTGGTGGTATATGAAAGTTATATTTTATTAACAACTCCTCACTAGGCGACAAACTATGTAGTGCATGCATACAAGAAAACTGAATTCATTACTTTTCATTAAGAATGTTTTGTCATCAAATTATTCCTCAAAGGTACAATTTATGCTAAATAATGAGGACCTACAACTATTTATGAACCCTAAAATGTTCCCATGAGGTCATGGATGACCATTAATATATAATATTTTTTCCTATTAAAGTTTTTAGAAGCATAATTGGTCACGGAAATAATATACATGGAAATGATATGTTTGTATTTAATAATATTAATATAATTAGACTAGATATAAAGAGGACCATAAAATGGAATAAGTGTTATTGATTGTTCGAGAGGAACAAATACACGTGAAACAATAAAGAACCAAATATTTGTAACATTAATTTTAGACATGGAAATCATATACCTTTTAGCACAAGAGAATTAGGTTCCAACATCGGGTATGAGCATGGAACATGGCCAAATTCCATATAAAACATGATTGTAATAGGTTTAGTAATTGCTTTGTATATGGATAGGAAAAGGGAAGTCATCATTACCTTCCAACAATTGAACCATCTTTGGTATGTACTTGATTTTTTTTTCTCTCAACTCATACAACCTTTAGATATCCTAGGTAGTATTAATATTATACTTTGGCTCACTAGAAATATCCATTGACTTAAAAAAAGGAGACATGATGGTCAATTTAATATGAAACTTAGTTGATCTAGCTTCCAACTTTTCAAAAAGGAGCACATGGAAGTGTTCCTACATGCCTTTTCTATGTCATCTATATGATTCTTTATTACAATGGTAGGTATTTTACCATCAACTATGCGTAGTTTATCGTTAATATAAGGGTACAATGTAACACGTCGAGGGTTCTCTATCCACCCTTTACATTTTGAACAACCACATACTACTTGGATATCATAAAAAATATTTGATTCATGATTTAATACCATTGACATAGGATAATTGCTAGAAGATTGCATGTTATAATTGGCCGGGTAAAGAAATTGTCCATTTTTGTCATATATATATAATATGTTTTTTCTAATAAGAGCTTAAAACATTTTTAGGATAATGGAATATCTTACACATTTGAACTCAATCTTGAATCTTGATCCAACAAAATTCAATGAATTTTTTTCAAATGCAAGTGCATAAATAACATAAGCTCAAGTAGGTAAAATAATCATGAATAAAATGTAGACTTACATCAAACAATGGGGGAGAAATTAAAAATATTGCAATGATATGGAAAGATATGGAATATGAAGAATTCATCATTTAATATTATAACCTTTTTTCATGCATTTTATACAAACTTCATCATCAATACATGAATAAATTCTTAAAGAAATTATTGGAAGTAGAGAACATTCTAATTTCAAATGGATTTTAAATTTAATCAACATGCTTAATTAATATGTGATGACATAGTGTGTGTGTGTGTATCAGTTGCATCAATGCACTAATTATGAAAACATTGTCAAGTGATCTTCATTTTTGTCTTTGCAAAGCAATACCTACACAAAATTTGAATTGTGAAAGTTTGGAATTCTATTTTGTCTATTAGGTTCTTCAATGGTGAGTTTTCACATAACAATGCGTTGGTATGCTTTAAAATTTATAATTCACTGAAGGTAATTTAGAAAATGAGTGTGTGTTTATCATTAATGAGTTGAAATATATAGTGAAAAAATGAGTAGGTTTTGATTTTTCTAAATATAATTTTTTATAAGTGATAATCCTAATCCTTATTTCATTATTTTGTAAAAATTTACTGCGGAGATTTGTGTAAGGGAGACTTACTAGCAAAAAAATTGGAGTGAATTATTTTTTCAGAAGAGATAAATTTGCAAGACATCATTGTAGGTCACATACAAATATTGATCCATAAACTATCATATATATTCCATCAGATAGTTCGACACTATACTTAAAATCCAAAATATATACTTAAGAGAGTTATTTTCATTAAATTGTTGGATTTATTAAGTTGTTACTTTCATGCATGCAATATATAAAATGAATAAACTAGAGAACAAAAAAATAAAATCACTCACAAAAAAAAATAACACAAGATATTATCTATGAAACTCTTTTGGGAGAAAATCCAAATGGAAGGTGAGTATGCCCTACTCTCCCTTTCTCTAAACAAGTACAAACAAGTGAGATATGTGACCTGTGGGTTGTTACAATAATAAAAATCTCTTTGTTTTCTCTCTTCTCTATCAACTCTCAGCTACTTTTCGCATCCATGGAAAATAAAATGCACTCGAATGGAATGGAATCTCTTTTCCTCACAATGGCCTAGTTACAACATAACCTGATAAATGAATAGGGGTTAAATTTGACCCATTCAAACCTTAATACAAGTTATAACTTACTCATTATATAGTCTTCTTTATAGTTCCCAAGTTTCTATCCCATTTAGCCTGAATAACAAGGGATGATGTGACAGCCTCTTTAATTATGGTGGTTAATTTCAATAGGTCAACTTCCGAGAGGCATAAATTTCTCACTTAAGCTCTGATTGAGGAGCTTCTTATGCCATTGGAAAGGTATAGGTGTGTAAATTATGAAATCCATGGTAAGTTTAGGACTACAAAAGGTGGTAATTTAATGCATTTTTTACGGCGTTGCATACCACCAGCATGCAAGGGGGTTTCCTCGATGAAAATACCTAATTAGAATTCACACCATTTAGTGTGGGATCTTTTGGGAAGGGCCCAACTTCATCTAGTTTTGAGTTAAATAATCCACATTTTGAAGAAGTGGAGTGCACGATCTAGTGGAAATAAGTCAATCACATGGATTTTAAAATCTTCGCGTGGAGTTTAGGAGTTTTAGGGGCTTTGGGGCAGGTCGAAGCCCTCTTTTTGTAAAGGGATCAGGTTTTTTTTGAATATTTTGAGCTCCCCCCATGGTTTTCGGACCATGGAATTGTAAGAAATATAGATTTATAAATCAAAGTCATGTTAAGTCATATAAATGAATGGAATGATGATTGCATGAGACTTGCAAGCTAAGCATTATCTGTGTTTTAGTTTGTTTTGAGTTTTCAGAGAAGGCTCCACATAAGGCTCCGCTGCTGTGTGTGTGGAGGCCTTGGTCTACAGTTGTGTGCCTAGACCACCCGAAGCTGTGTGTGTGGGTCGAAGAAGGATTGTACTAGAAAGACACATTATAAATAAAGAGAAGAAATATTCTAGAGTATTTCTATGTATTTGCGCAATTTGTCTATGATTTATCTTTGATGTCGTTTTGTATATTGTGAAGTACTGTATGATTGTTTATGCATAGAGAAGTATTTTATGATGTTTATACGTGTTGAATTGGGTTAATTAATGCATAAAAATGATAAAAACGAAGTGCACGATAGTAGTAATTAATGAATAGGGCATAAACTGTAATAGTAGATAATTGCATCTGCGCAGTTCATGAAAGCGTAAGGAAGAAACATAACAGTAAATATATGTCCTAATATTCCTCTAGATGCAGAAACCTGGTTCTGGCATCTTGTTACAGGAGAAACTATATAGAGGGTGCTAGCATAGCTACCCAAGGCCAATACATAGATCATCAAGTATATAGAGGTGATAAAAGATGCTATAACATATGCCCCCTAATATATGAGGTCAGAAGGGATACATGATGGCCGAAATGTATTATGTACATAAGAAAGAATATTGAAAGGAATTGAGAGGACTTCACGATATTTCAAACTGCCAAAAACCAGTGAAATAAATTAGAAAGCAAGCTCATGTATGAGGCGGGCATACCCATGCTCAGTGAAAGTAAAGCATGTCCGCATATCAAGAATGGAGCGGATCCAATATGTATACAAGTATAGAAGAAACTGTAAAGTACATAGTGAATCATCTGATCACTTGATCCAGGTGGACATCGGTGGCTACCCACCTATTCCATTTGGACCTGCACCATCAATTCTTGCAGCTTTTCACTTTCAGCACAACTTACTATTTTTAGCAGGTTTTCGGGTCTTGCACTCCCGGAGCCGTTTTGGGGCCTTAATGATCCAAGTGGATATTGGTGGTCACCCACCTATTCCACTTGGGGCCCCACCATTGTCTCTTTAAGTTTTTCAGTTTCGGCACAACTTACTATTTTCGGCAGTTTTTCGAGTCTTGAACTTCTGGAGCCGTTTCGAGGCCCTAAACGACATTTTTTGGGAAAACCAAGAGTGACCAAACCTACATTTCTTGTATCAAAATTTGTATTCCTCAGATATATATTTCTAATGAGATATTGAGCACGTCAAACAGAGATTATATGTCAAATTTACGTCCTCGGGAAGTTGAAACACCAATTTACCCAAACGGGGCCCATAGTTTTGGTGCTTCATCTCCTAGGGTTAGGTTTTTGGACGTTTGGAGTTTTCCATTATTTCTCAATAATAAATAGGCCTTTGAACCTCATTTTAAAAAAGTTCAGAGGTCTATAGCCGCCACATCTCTTCTCAGAGATATGCTACCAGCACACTAGCTATTTTTATTTCCATTATGTTTGTAAGCATATTTCAGTTCTTTGATATTAATAAAATGAAGTATTGTTTCCACTGCATCTCTATGTTTAAGTATATTCCTATATTTTATTGTGTTACTGCATAAATCTAGATCATCATTGCCTCAAAGTACATATCAAAGTCATGTACAAGTATCACAGATAGAATATTGATCAATGATGCTGAAGAGATATTTGATCACTGAAGTCAAAACTGAATCTCCAAGTACCAAATCATAAGTGGTGGAACAAGTGGTACTGTACGCAACTCAGGTGCCAGCATATAGGATGTTGCTGTGATGAATTGCAACATATAAGGTGGATGATGTCACTGAAAAAAAACTAAGGAAATGTCAAATTGAACCAAAGCATGCTTATGCAAACTTGAGGTCTTCATTGATCACCATGGTACAATTCTACACTATGGAAATAAATGATCTAAATTCGACCATGTGAGAAATTGTTTTATTACCGGTCATTGATGTATACCGTTAAAAAACACGAGACAACTCACTGAAAATGATGATGAGAGTCAAGGTACCCCAGTAAAATCTAACAAGTGTGATGAATGAGTTGACGCCAAACATTTGATAGAGTCTACCAATCAAGAGACATTGATGTATTTTCACTGTCGATAGCGAAGGAGTCTACCACTAATTACTACAAACCCTAAGGTACTGAAAAAATGACTCTAGACATTGTTCCCAGAGTAATGTGTCAGAGTCGATGGGAAAATATCTATTGGAAGGAAGGAATTAAGGCATCCCACATCAATCCAACATGAGTGTAACCTGCAGGCCAAGATCTGGAAGGAATCAGACGAAGAAAAGTGAAGAAACCAACCCAAAGCACGTTTTCGACATGCAAAAAATGTAGATAGAGCATGATAAAAACCCTTTGAACAAACCATTAATGAAAGATGACAAAGAGGTGAGGAATCCCCCAATAGGGTCAAATGGAAACCAAGGTACTGCATGAATCCTGGGTGCGATAATTAAAGCTGAAGTCAAGCACAAGGGAAACCACTCAGTTAAAGACCCATGGTGTTGATCAAATGCTGAGCACAAGGTCACCTATAAATGATGTAAATAGGGCTAGGGTGCAGCTATAGGTTTACTCTTAGAGAAATTTGTTGAAGTCGATAAGAGAAAAACCCGCCAACAAGAAGTCAATGGAGACCTTCTCAAACTAGCACGAAAAAAGGACCAAATAGCTGATGTGATAGAACAAGACTCTGACAGATCGGGGATGGCCGATTGAAAATGAGTCAAGAGATACCCCATAAAGGCCGACTCACGTTTAATTCCCTTGAACAAAATCACGACTCAAAAATGTGACTATGGCACCATATGATAACTTTGTATAAGTTTTTCTTGCAGGAGGCATGAACAAACCCTCCATATGATTGGAAGAGATAACTAGCCGAGGAAGTACTGACTCAATAACAAGGTTATGGCTCTCCTAAGTCAAAATAAAGCCCATCCCAATGGAGAAAAGACTTAGCTTTTTGTGCTTTGTTCAAGGGCCATACAACTGACTCTTAACTTCCATCAAATATGGAAGTAATGTCCCATTCCCGCTCTTTTTGGGGTATTTGATTTTTTTTTGTATTTTTCATATTGAAAGCCTGCAAAAGAATAAAATAATTCCTATAGTACAGTGGATAGAATGAGTGTCAAAAAAAATATGCACTAGTTCCTGGTGTAGGAACAATCCTTTGCTCAATGCAAGGTGGTGAAACTGGTAGATGACACTCAGAGGAATGTTTTGTCCATGGGAAAAGAGTGTCAAGTTGCAGATGCTAAGTGATTGCAAGGCTGACTTTGAAGAAGGACATGGTCGAAAATTTGGATTATACACGAGTCCAAGTGAAGCTGTCTTAAGGCCAATATATAAAAATGGTCAATATGCAATGAAACCGAACAACTCAATAATAGGGAGCCTCTAAATTATAAATACAAAAAGACAACGAAGAAGAAGAATGAAGCTTTGTCGCACAAGTCATGGCAGGACTAAAGAGTACTCCCAAGCCTACACAATTTTGCAGCATGGGCGAAATATGCTAGCAAGCATCTAACTAGGAAGCCCATGTAAAGGATGGATCTACCATCATATCATGATTTTATAAGTTAGCAAGTGAAGATGGTTTAATGATCATAACATGATGGGGTCGAACTTATGGCAAGATTTCAATATGGAGGTTAGAATGCATAAGTGCAATGGAAAGTGAATTTCCCTAACCTATATGCCATTTCTGAACACAATACCTGCCATGACGGGTCAATGGTCATGGAATCGAAGCGGTAAAAATCATCTCAAAATCATCAAATGGTCCTGAAAACAACCTATCCCAGCACTTACAAGCCAAAAGGTCATAAAGTCTTGGACAAATTCAAAAAGTAAAAACAAAACTTTATACAAGTTGGTTTTTTTTTTTTTTTTAAATTTGGGCATAAATAGTCCATTTGAACTCACATTTGATCATTTGCGCATTGGTGAATTTGAGAAAAATATATGGAGTAAAAAATCCGCAAGTTCAATCTAGACCAATTCTTGACTGAATCAGCTCAAATATTCTAGGTAATCCTCTCAAACCTCTTAGTAATAATTTTCTTTATCAATTCAAGTATTTTTAAGTCAATTTCACCATAGGAGTCAATTTTTTATATTAAACCTCTGTGTATATGTGAGTTGATGTTAAGTCCCTATATTAATAGTGTAACTCCTTGTTGTTTAGTGGCTCTCACATATTTTGTTATTGTTAAAATTTAACCCATATTGTTATTATCATGTCTACATTATTATTTTGAGGCTCATTAAAGCTCACATTCCATCTCTTCCAATTAGGATATCATATCAGGCCCCATGGACTCCTATGTGAGCAGAGGTTTCATTAGCTTTGATTGTTCACAACTAGTTCATTCATGTAATGTATTGGAGGTTTCCCCCTCAAAGTGGCTTATTTCTAAGGCGTTGATATCTCTTTTCTTCTATTTTTGGAGCTGGTTTCACAACATTTGGTATCAGAGCTTTGGATTCTAGGGGTTCGCTGCACCAAACAGGTCATTGTGGAATTTTCGCTATAAATGTTTTTCTACAAAGGTTCAAAATCTGAAATTTTTAGAGTGCGAAGCCGAAATCATGGGGAACAACTTCAAAAAATTTCAGAGCTTTGTTCGCAACATTTTCGGAGATATGGTCTATGGAAGTTAGAGCTTTTTTAGGCTCCTGAATTTCATCTCAAAGAGGTGATCGTGGGAAAATATTCATAACTCTCTCTCTGAGCATCGGATTGGAATTCTATAAAAAGTGATTGGAATTACACAAACTGTAGGTTCTTGTATTTAAATTTCAGAGCCAAAGGAGCAAACAGTGACACGTGGCAAGTCATACAAGTTCACTCTACTGAACCAGTCCATAATTAGGTCATTGTGGGAGATTGGACATAAATTTGCCTTGAAGAATCTAGGTCAAGTCAGACCTGTGGAATTTGAAAGAAGATTCAGAGGGCTACTTCAGGGAAACATTTCACTTATTGAGGATTTGAAATCACATAGATAATTCAGTTTCAATATCGAGCTTCTCAAAACCAAGAAAAAGGTGTGTATTTGGTTTTAAAAATTGCATAACGTTTGTTTGAAAAAGTAGTTTGAAGTGATTCAAAGGGCATATTTTAGATTTTTTATCAGTATTGGGTTCTATAAGGGGTTCTATAATGCTCTAAAAAGGAATTCTATGCCCAGAATAAACCAAAAAATATACTGCGATTTATGAAGATAAGATCTAAAAAGGAGATATCAAAATTACGGTACCAAGTGCAACAAATTTCGATCTTACGAAGAGCAACCGAAGATGACATAGATGGTTTAAAAGCAGAAATGGAGGCTAAGTTGGATGGTTTGAAGGATCAAATAATAGCAAATATGGATGATAAATTAGTGGAAGATCACATCTAGCATCAACAACAAGTTCTCCAACTCTCAAAGGATAACCCAACTTTGGTGCAGAATCTAATGAAACAACAGGAAGATCAACATCACATCGAAAGAAGTTCTGAAGTAGTCATAGAAACAAGAACTCGACAAGTACGATCAATTTCAGAGTATCTCAGCAAGTGGAAGAACTTTCCTGTAGAATATTTCACATGGGAGGATGAGAATTTTATACTGAAGCATCAAGAAATAATCAAGCGTTGAGGACAACACTTGTTTGAAGGAGAGGGGCATGTTAAGTCCCTATATTAATAGTGTAGTCCCTTATTATGTTAGTGTAGCCCCACTTATTGTTATTGTTGTACCCCTGTAACCCCCATATTGATATTATCAGTTTCAATTATTATTAAGTAGTTCAAGTAGCTCTATCAGGTCTATGACCCTATATAAGATATTTTTTCATTTTTATCATCCAAGAATTGTTCATTCATGTAATGTATTGGAGGTTGGCCCCTCGAAGTAGATTATTTCTAAGGCATTGATATCTCTTTTCTTCTATTTTTGGAGCTGGTTTAACAACAGTTGAAAATTTTCCAAGCTGCATAAGTATGCGACTGTGTGAAAATGAAACCCATGTATGTGTAGAGTAATTTTTTCAAAATAAATATCTAATGGATGAATTGTTGAATTGGCTCAGGATGACCATCAGTTGGAGAGAGAGGGAGCATAGTGCAGTTGATAATGAGGTAATGGAGGATGCATTGTCATTGGAAGTGCTCTGAGGATGCAGATTGCTAAATTTTTTCAAAATTCCCAATATGAAAACAATTGCTAGAGATGCTTGTTAATTACTGGGACCCAGAAGAATATGCCTTCATGATCGATAAAATGCCTTCGAGAATCAAAATTGAAGACATATATTTCATTACTAGGCTTTCTCGAAGAGGAGAGCCAATGAATTTGTAGGGAAAGGCACTAGGAGGGGTGAATGTAGATGACTACATCCGGCTATATTGCTCATAATATGCTCAGAAGGTTGGGACCCAAATCCCACTCAGAGATGTACAAGGATTACATATAGATCCTTCTTTTCACTATATTCCAAGTAGTTGGGTCAGCTTCATTACACCAGGCCTTACATGCAACCATGATTTTGGAAAATGATTGCCTTACTACACTATATGATTGGTGCACTGCATTGTTGACCAATTTGAAGAAACAATTGACTTCTATCTGAAAAAATAAGACCAAGAATTTTAGATATGGGACTATCTTGTATTTTTTGAGAGACTACCTAGGCTTCGACCCAAAATGATATCAACCATTAGCAACCCACAAGATCCACGTATAACATGATGCACTGAACTGATTAAGAGACTAGGGGGCAATGAGGTCCCCAGGACTACTTGGGATGATAAGTTCTTTCTATTGTGGGGAGAACAGGTGATCGCCATAGAGGATTATCCCTATGCAGGTATGGACTTCAGGGAATATCCAGATCTGCCCTTGCCATCCAAAGCTACATGGGGATCTTTTGGTAATATCGCATTTAAATGATTTTGATTATTCAAAATTTTGGATTTTTGATAAAAATATGAAATGAATTTTTTTTTTGACAGGACAAAGTACTTACAAAATTATTGATCATGTTACAGATGTTAGACTAGTTAGACCTGAGGGTCTACCAAGGCACAGGCATCATGGAAGAGAGGCAGAGAATATCACAGAAGATCCCGGGAGAGTCCTCCATGTCATACAGAGGAACTTGGAGGGTCTGACCCACCAGGTCCCTATGGCTGTAGTAGGATACCTCCTTGAGGATTTTCAAAGACATGTGGTTGGTGTACCATGTGATTGGGTGTGACTATTCCGCCATGTGGCTACTTTCATAGTGTTATTCTAGGGTAGGACCCACAAACATATATTTTTAGGATGACTGGATGACTTGATCTTTTTTGATGATGGACATGATCGAGCATAAACCCTAATTTTGTAGGACATAATTGTCAAATTTTTGTATATTTTTGAACATATAACACTGATCTATATACATCAATTTTATGATGTGATTATCTCATAGATACAATGATTATTGATGATTTTTGATATTAATTTGATGAATGAATTATATGCCAATCATTTGCTTGATTAGCTAGTGAGTCAACATTTGCATTTTTTGACCATGGAATGTGAATGTATGTAACACAATTAAATTTTCTTTGTAACAAAAACACTCTCATAAATAGATGATATAAATATGGATCTCTGACATGTTAGATGTTATTCAATTGATAAACCACCAGTTTTGATTCCAAGTACACAAATAATGAACCAACACCAAGAGATATTTCTTTAGACAATAGATTGATCAAAATAGTATATTTTGCCACATTTTTCAAAGAAGGACCAATACATACACCCCTTGAGACTAAAAATTGACTGAGTGGATAGTAAATTACCCAAGATGCGGAAGCAAGATTCCGGGTATGTCAAATAGCACCATCGGAAAAACCAAAATGAATCATATAATCCATAGATACCTTCTAAGGCAGATCAAAAATATCAAATTCATGACAAAATAGATAGATAGATATGCAAAAAAAAATACAATATGTACAACCAAAGCAAATGCTAGGAAAAATCCTAGGCATAATACTTCTTAAGATAGAGCCCATTTTTGGGCTCCGCCAGCTCGTTTCCGTCAAAGTAAACCAAATCATAAGCTCCATTTTTAAGGACTCTTTTGACTATGAAATGACCATATCGCATAGATTTAAATTTCCATGCCCCCAAGGCATCCTTGTCTTGATCATAAACCAAAACGAGGTCACCTTTAGAGAAAAACCTAGGTTTCACAGCCTTATCATACTGAACCTTCACTCTTTTCTTATGGGCCTCATTAATCGTAGCTTCATCTCAATGCTTCTCATCGAGACGTTCTAGATAAGCAAGGCATTCTTCAAGACTTTAAGTCTCTGGAAGAAGATCAAAAACTAGTTTAAGGGAAGGAATCTCACACTCAAAGGAAATATTGATTCCAATCCATAAACCAGTTGGAAAGGAGTGAAACCGGTCGCAGTATTAATTGACATCCGGTATGCCCAAAGCGCAGGATACAACATGACATGCAAATTGGACCTAGCTTTATTGATTGTCCTTTGCAGGATAATCTTCAAGGATTTATTCATGGCTTCCACCTGCCCATTGGCCCGAGGATAATAAGGAGATGAATGCTCCTGCCGGGAACCTAATTTAAGAGCCAATTTAGTCATCATGGAGTTTTGAAAATGACTACCATGGTCAGTGACAATATATTTTCAAATACCAAAGCGAGAAATGACTTGGTTGAATAGAAACAGGGCTCTTGTTTCACCACCATTCGAGAAAGAAGGCATAGCCTCAGATCACTTCGTGAAGTAATCCATTGCTACAATAATGTACTTATGACCCTTCTATGAATGCGGGTTACAAGTAGTAAAATAAATTCCCCACTTAGTGAACAGACTAAAAATGATAAAAGGAAAGAGTGGAGCTGGATAAGCGCGCATATTATGAGTATAAAATTGAAAAGGATGACATTTTTTGACTGCCTCAACACATTCTTTAAAAATCAAGCGCCAAAAATATCTGGCACACAAAATATTTTGAGCCATAGCAAGCCCAGATAAATGACCACCACAAGCTCCACTCTGGAAATAATTCAACACAACCTCAACTTCTTCAAGAGTTAAACAACTTCTAAGGATTGAATCAACCCTGCGACGATACAGAGTGTCATCGAGGATAAGATATCTTTTCACCAAGTGATGCAATTTTCTATGCTCATCCTTCGAAAAAGTGAGGGGAAACTTTGAAGTTTGGAGATAGATAATAATATCTCCACACCAAGGATCTTCTGAAGAAATGAGGAAAATATGCTCATCAAGGAACGAATCCTCATAAATAATCTCTTCTCCACAAGGCAACCAAAGATCAACTCTGCAAATACCAATGATTTCTTGGGTTTTGAAGACAGGAACTCGAGATCGAGTTCTTGTAAAATGACAGTCCATCTATTGTATTTTCCCCCAATCGCTCGACTACTAAGAAAATATTGAAACGGATTGGCAGCTGCCAAAACATAAGTTTTGCGAAGCATAATGTAGTGCCTAAGTCGCTGGACAACATGGACAACTTCCAAAGATAACTTCTCAATGGGATAATATCTCAATTTAGGACCTACCAAGCCTTGAATTAGATAATAAATAACATTATCATAAAGAGCATCATCCTTCTGAACCAGAACCATACCTATTGTAGATTCTGCCATGGAGATATGCAAAAGGAAGTGTCTACTATAATGAGGTGGACTCAATAAAGGAGTAGAGGTCAATGAATTTTCAAAGCATCAAACAAGCGTTGAGCGAAGTCATCCCATAGGAATGGAATTCCTTTCTTCAACAATATCATAAACCCTTTAGTAACCTTAGCATAGTTATGATGAATCTCCTCAAGAAAATGGATTTTGAAGACTTTGAAGTTGACAAATAGAAGACGGGGGAGGAAATTGAATTATTGCCTCAACCTTGAAGGGATCTACCCAAATATTTTTAGTAGACACAATGAATCCTAACAACTGACCGGATGTGATGACGAAAACACACTTATTCGGATTCAACCAGATTTTATAATGCTAACATATTTCGGAAATATGTCGAAGATGAGAAGGATGATCAATTCTCTTTCAAGAACGAGCAGCTAAATCATCCAAATAAGATTCGATGATATGCTTTATATCATGGAAAGCATAAGACATGTCCCACTGGAAAGTAGCTCCAAAATTTTTAAGACAAAAAGGCATCTTCTTGTATGCAAACGTACCCCAGGGGAAAATAAAAGTAGTCTTGTGCTAATATTCAGGATGGATGGTAATCTGATTATATCCCGAGAAACCGTCCATGAAGGAGAAAATATCACTCCCCGCACACTCATCAATAATATGATCAATAAGTGGTGTGGGGTAATTATCTTTCGAACATGCCTGATTTAGATATCTGAAGTCAATGCAAACATAGATCATTCCTTGTTTCTTGTCCACAAGATCTGGATTCGAAACACATTCAGTCAAAGGAATGGGGTATATGAAACCCACCATAAACAAATTCTCAACCTTGGCCTTGATAGCTGCAACTTTCCTAGGATTGATCGGTCGAAGCTTCTGCCATATAGGGTTAGCATTCTCATAAGTCTTGATCTCACGCTGGACAATAGATGGATCAATTCCAGGAATTACCTCATAAGACCAAGCGAACACATCGTGAAACTCTTTAAAGAGATTGGTATAGATATGAATCTCTTTCGGGGAACAATCAGATATGATGAAAACATTCTCTATAACATTGGTATTCCTGGAAATGTTCACCGAGATAGTTTATGAAATAAAAACCATATTACCTTTGACAAAAATCTGTGCAGGAGCTCAAGGGTTTAGAATCAGGTGAATAGGACCAGTAGACACAGGGCTAGACAATATTGACTCAACCTCACACAAATCAGGTAGAAAATATGACCGATGATGCAAATCATCGCACGGTCTTTCCATACTAGTTATTGCCTCTAGGATTTCCTCCTCATATGGTAGAAGAGTATCAAGGCAGTCCTAAGCAGAAGATGAGTTAAGTGTCCAAGCCAAAGCCACATCTCCATCCAAATTCTCTGGTGGAAGAGAAACTGGAGAAAAATCTACAGATTCAACAATACAATGATAAGAAATTTCTACTGAAGATAGAGGTTATGCCATTCCACCCACTTGACCTTCTTCTAATGTGGTGGTAGGAGAAGGTAAGGTCCAAGGGTCAAAAAGATAATGAGTTATGAAGAAATCTCTTTGAGTAGGAGCCCTGGAGGATGAAATAACATTGATATGAATAGAAGGAGGCAGAAGATCAAAGGTATCCATTAATTAGGTATACATACCGACTCCTATATTCTCCACATGTTTCTTTGCATCATTCACCAAGGGAGAAGTATATCCAGAAGATGCATTAGGATCTATCAGAGAATAATACATCTAATCAATAGTGACAATCCTCCCTTCATGGGGAAAACACAGGATGGGTAATAATGATGAAGTGATGGCATCCATCTCATAAATACAATTCCTCCCCAATAGAAGGTTGTAGTCCATATTGACATCAACTATCTCTACTTCGATATTAGCAACTTTACCCCCAACAAAGATGGGAAAAGCCAGAACAATGCCATGTGGAAAGTGAGAATGCTTATCAAATGCAGTTAGAAGAGTAGGTGAAGGAACGACTTGAGGAGATCCAATAGCTTTCCAACATGAGATAGACATGACACATTTGGAAGCACCTTCAATGACTACCATTTGAAAATATTGATTTTCCAATACGTATATTTGATCTGAAAATCCATATGATGAGGGAGTATCTTCTTAATATTTAACATATTGAATGTTATCATAAGAGAGCTCTTTGGTTCTATTACCCCAATCGCAATGAGAAACACACTGCTTTGTGCTGGGCATGAATGGAGGACCTCCAACGCAGACATAACACAAGGAATCTGAGCTAGATCTTCTAAAATGGATTAGTTTTGGGCCACCTTGGTATTAGGGTTGATTATCGAATGTTTAGCAGAACCTTTCAACATGCGAGGTATAGGCTCAACTGTGGGCCTCTTAATATGGAGTGGCTTGGAAGTATCAGGAGTGACCTTAGCCTTCGAAGATTCAGATTCACCATAATCAGGTGATCTTGTGGTGACATCAATGTGAGCACTCACCATACATACATTTGGATAATTTTTCCCTTCCTGGTTCCCCCTTATGGGAGCTCCAGTATTTGCATTCACGCTAGCAAGCATTTGATTCCCTTGGGGAAAAGGGTTATCCAGGACAGCCTGGGAACTAGAGCAACCCTACTGAGCTAACAAGCGCTGATCATCTTGAATATTAGGGCATAGATGAGTGAGATGGTATCCAGTGCATAACTTGAAAGAAAGCTTGACTTTGTTCTTTGAATCTCTCTTACCCCTCTCCAACATTATCATTGGATTTGTTCGAATTACCCTTCCCATACTTATCTTTCTTCTTCTTATTACATCCATTCTTCTACCCATCAGATTGTTGATTTCCTTTGGGGTTAGAATATTGAACATCATTAATCGTTAAGGGCTGGGAAGTAGTATACACTTCCGACATAGCCTAAATAGGAGCAGATTGTAGAGAAAACTACTGCAATTGATTCAAAAGGTTAGCCGTGCTACTATCGATCGAACCGACAAGCTCGTTAGGATGGGAACCTGGATTTGGTTTGGCTAAATATATTTTGGAATGAGGAGCACCGGGTAAGATCTTATTAAGAATCCCAGACTAAGAATAGATCAATTCCAATTGTTGGGCTCTAAAGATAGCTTGCTCCTCAGTGAATACCCCAGAAAGAGATACATCCTTTGAGATTTCTGGCTATAAGGATTTGAGGAACCATTTGAGAAGGAATTCATTGGGAATATAGGCTTTAATGAGCATCTTCCTTCTCCTCCATTCCTGAATATTATCAGAAATGTGTGTTTCCTTATCCTGCTGGAAATTGGCCAGAAGCTCAGTCCCAACATCATAATGAATGGGCAACTAAACATGGTTCAAAAACATGGTAGCCAACTCGCCAAACGAAGCAAAAGTGCCCCCAGTAAGCTCAATGTACCATTTGGCAGCATTTACAGTTAGGGTGCGTTGAAATAACCTCAACCATATTGAATCATCAATGAGGGAGTTTGATGAACACCATAAATGGAAAGTGGTACATGGTCGACTGGATCCTCGCTAGTCTTCCCTTCAAATTTATGAATATCTGATGGAAGTTTAGTAGGGACTGGAGGCCAACTTGGGCTATACTGGATAGGATCATTAGTCAAATTTAATAGATCTAGAAAATTTAGGGTTTCCAAGAATGGTAAGCGCAAAGTAACCTAAGAGATCCATCCAAAAATGGAAGGATTTCCAACATTATGAAAAAAAATAACCTGGATTTGCTGAAGCACTGGGTTTCCAAGGATTTTTCGTAGAAGAAGCTGGACCTTAAGAAAAAACTTGTGGCCCAGAGAAATTTGGTGTAGGACCTCCTCCCACTGTAAGGTTTCCATAAACATAAATGTTCCCCCCAATCGAAGTATTAAATGAAGATGATACCCCTTGGTAAGGATTCCATGCATTGGCAAAAGGAGAGAAACCCTGAGAAGCACCTACGGAGGAGAAAGGAACATTACCCTGCTGACCATACATGAATTGATTCCTAGTTCCCAACCCATTGAAATCAGGGTTCCAACCTTGAAAAGCATTAGAGGTTTGACCTCCTAGAAAAGGATTAAAACCTTGACCTTGCATGGAAAAAGGAAAAGAACCTAAGGAAGGGTTTGAATGAGGGAAATGACGACTTCCGAAGCGAAAAACCTGAAAATAAGCTAACCCACTAGCCATAGAAGACATGGGAGTGGAGAAAACATATGAAATAGTGAAAGAAACTGTGGGAATTTCACTAGAAGCCATCCGAAATGAAAAGGGACTAGTATGGGAAGCAAAAGCTTGGGTGCCCTCACTCATAGACAGAATGAAGGTGGAGCAAAAAATTGCAGTACTAGGAGTGATGGTCGAAATAGAAATGGTACCTCCTCCCTCTCTCGAAAGAAGAGTATGCACACTCAAAGTACTCATAGCTAAAGCTGTGTTCCCATATGTGGCCATCAAAAGAAGATAAGAAGAAATATGAGGGCTATCTGGTATGTGAGGTGGAGGCCCAAAGTATAATAGAATGTCCAGAAAACTAGAATGAAGAGGAGAGGAAGGAGTAAATGGAGGTTTAGGAATTTATTCAACCTCAACTTCTTCCGTTGGAAAAACAACCCGAGAAAGGAGTGGAGTACTCCTCTTTAAATCATGAGTCATGACTAGCGCTAGGTTTAACCTCATAAATAATACCCCCAATCAGAGGATCACTCTCTGATGCATTTGATGCTACTTATTGGAAGTCACTAGTAGAATTGCTCCTATGCCTTCTAGAAGAAGGCTTGGCACTCGCAGGGGAAAGCCCACGAAGCCTCCTCGATCGATGAACTGATCAATCAACCACTTTTAATTATTATGAGAATTTATATAGAATCAAAAAATTATAAAGCTATGCAAATCTAGGAGAAAGGAGCACTCTCTACAAAAAATGTCCCTAAGATTTAGGAATCAAGTAGCTCTTAGGTATTTCCACTACGGGTTATTAGGACCGGACACCAAAATACAAGAAATCCCATTAGGGGAATTTTAAGGTCTAAAATCGGCCTCCTAAGAAAAATGTAAAACAAAAATAAACTTTATAAGAACCAATAGGATTCAAGATGATGATGTAAAACATGGGGGATGATTCACCATTTTTCAAGTAAAAGGATAAAAAGATTAAAAAATAATAAAATAATAAAATAATAAAACTATTTTTTCAACTTGTATTTTCAACTTAACTCCAAAATTTCTACTCAAATTTCGAGCAAGAGTACTCGTTGGATGCAAAATTTAATTCCCCTTCCAAGGCGTACCCATGTTGCATACTTTAGATGGACCCTGCTACATGAAAAATGAGAAATACATAAAAAATGTGATTACAATCACATTTTTCATGTATTTCTCATTTTTTGTGTAGTAGGACCCATAGAAAATATGCAACATGGGTACTCCTTGGATGAGGAATTAAATTTTTCATCCAACGAGTATTCCCGCTCGAAATTTGAGTAAAAAATTTGGGAGATAAGTTGAAAATATGAGTTGAAAAAGTAGCTTTTTCTTTTTTTCCCTCTAAAATTTGATGATGTAATCAAATTTTATTTTATTATTTCCACTATTATTTTATAATTTCCTTAGGATTCCCATTTAAGACCTCAAAATTCCCCTAATTTTAAAATTAGGAACTTCTGAGAATAGTCTGGGGTAATTATGTCCAAGTCCTACTAGCGAAGGTAATAGAAACAATTACGCTGACCTCCAAACAAAAGCCTTTGCTAGAGAAAGTACCCAAGCTTTGCAAGGGCACTCTCCATAAGTACTAATGAGAGTGATGCAACATCTACCTTAGGTACCATGGGTGTTCCCCCCTGCAGTCACCTATGTGATACCTAGGAATAGAAACTATGGACACCAGTTTGTATCGGCAGCTCGTCGGAACAATCTTTACTTGGGATCGACCAAATAGGAGAGGGGGTATCTCTCTTCTTTGATTTAACTTGCCCTTGCGCTTGACTCTTTGGAGGAGAGCTTTCCCAGTCCACTTAACGAGGCTAGATTTCACTCATTAACCAACTTCTAAGTTCAAAAATTTGAGTGGCCTTGGAGAGTTAACTCTCCACTCACCGATTCCAAGGCCCTAATGACCTAGACTAGTTGGTTTATATTAATGAAAAAAAAGTTCTAGTTCATTTTAATATATGTGCTTGATTTTAAGGGTTGTTCTTTTTAAGTCAGGGGTAAAAGGAGAATACAACTTTTGATTTTTTGACGCAAAAAAGAAATCAATAGAAACCTACTACATGCATATGCAAATTTTTCTTCGATGAAAGAGATTTATACATAGGTTCTACGAACAACTAATAAAAGCAAGAAATTTTATTTTCTTTTCAAGATCACGCTCACACACTCAAAAAATATCAAAATACTAAATATTCTTAACAATGAAACTATAGTAATGCAGAACTACCAATGCCAAATGCAGATTTTAGGACTACTTCTAATCAAGGAAGCAAATGAGTTTCTCAATAGATAGGTCTGATCACTTTGACACAAAAGTAAAGAAAAGTCTAAAACAAGAACTTCCCTAAAAACAAATGCGAAAAACAACTTGATACAAAAAGATACAAATTCACTCCAGAACTTCCCTCAAAACCAAGAAAATCAGACCAAAATGAAAAACTACAAACTTCTCCAAAAATGATGAAAAACCAAAAAACCAAAACCAAAATAAAAATTAAAGGAAAACAACAATGTTTTTTGAGCCTTTTCCTTTTTAAGGAAGCAGAAAAATATCTTTGAGAAACCACAAACTACCAAAGACTTCAAATCAACAAATTGAGCAAACAAGAGACCTCAATTTCCTTAAGCCAACAATGTCACTTTAATGATGGGACTTAAAAAATGGAATGAAGTAACTAACTCAAGAAAATGAGTTGAAAAAAAATATAAAACTCCAACATTCAAATAAAATTCAAGTAAACAAAGAAGACACTTCAATATTTTCCAGAAAAGCTCTTCTCAAGAAACCAAGAAAACCAAGAAAGTCAATAAGCCAAAAACCAAAAAGTGAAGCAATGACAAGGCCAAGAATGAGCATATCAACACAAAATAACTACTCTGAAATGTCGGAACAACCAAGAACCTCAGAAAGAAGTCCTGGTGAAAAATCCAAAACTGAAACTTCACCAAGCAAGGTAAACCCTAGGTTGACTAGGTTTTCAAGAAAGAAAGAGATAAATTGATAAAAAACAGACATAAACACTATCCAGTCACATCAAAGGTTCTACAACAGTGGCCAAGAACAAGAAAAAAGACATTAGAGGATCCCAAAAATCAAATTTTCATTTGAAACTGACCATACACAGATTAGCAGTGAACAACCAGCGTGCATACACGACTGCTTTTAAGGAAACCCAAGTATACACATGTTTCTTTGGACCAAATTGCATATATAAATGACCGTGTCCACTAGAGAATGCAGATAAAATAGGCAGCAAAGAAAAAATAAAAAATCCAAGCTTGATCCGGAAGATCGAGGTTTTTTCTAGGATGGATAAAGATCAATAAGACTAGGAAAGTGATCAGAACAATCAGGGAACCCAAATCCAGAGAGAAAAAACCTAAACTAGGAATTACATGATGGAGTAACCAATTATTTTACTGGAGAAACTACCGTAGTGTCTAGGTTGAGGACCCCAACAGAGCAGAAGGCATACAACAACAAGAAGCAATCAAACTAATGGTCCTAATGCTTAAACTAGAAAACTTGGGAGAGATGACCTTACTCTTATGTCCTACGTTTGAGGTCATTCCTGCAGGGTTCAAACCTTCTGCTTCTCCACATGCTTCAAAGCATGCAACTCATTCAAGAAAAAACACATACAGTAGTTATAACAACATATATATCCTAGATGTCAGTGGTTAGATCATATAAGCTTATAGAAAATAACATGAAATAAACTATTAAAAGATCATTAACAGTACAAAAAGAGTTAAATATCACGAAATTAGGAACAAGACACAACTTCTTTATTGATGTATGTAAAATATGTGGAGGAATACCTCTTGAATTCAGCCACGACTCCAATTGAAATCGTCCTCTGGATCTGTCCATCCTAAGCCTCAAAAATCTTCTTCCATAATGGTGCACAAAGATGTCACATAAAGGAGGTGAACATCTCAAAGAAGGAACCAAGGGTTTATTGAACCTGGGAAGTGAAGGAGGCACAGGGATAATCAGATTTGATTTGGGACTAACAGGCTATAGTATCAATACCTTTCTCTCTCCTCCCTTTAGGCCTTCCCATTAGGTGTATCTATACTTCCTCAAAATAGGTTTTTCAGTTGGGAAACATTTTGGTCACGAACTCCTGTAGGTGGGCTTCCGGTGTAACCCATAAACCCTGCCCAAATAATAGGGAGTTTTATATTTTTTTGATATTTTAAATTATATACGTGGGTCAGGTATGAGTGGACCCGCGACTGTATGCATTTTTTAGAGGGTAGAGTTGTGTATGGAATTCAAAATATTGGTTTTTAAGTAAAGGACCAAGTCTGAATGGAAAGGGCTTCCCAAGGCTAATACATAGATCATAAAGTATATAGAGGTGATAAATGATGGTATAACATATCCCCCAATATTGCCTTGAGTGAGACCGCGTTCTGTGCAGTAGATCGTTGCCGAAAGGGATGGTGATAAAGGGATTTTTTGGTAGTGCAACTACTCCAAACCTGGGTTTATACCACCTTAAGTCAACAATATCCCTTCTGGAAATAAGGTCCAACTGAAATATGTTCTTATATATATTCCTTGGCTACAATTTTCAGCACAAGAGAGTAATACAAAGGTACTTTCAGATTAAAAAGTGAGTATTCTTTGTGGAATGTTCAATTGCGGAAAGTATCAAGGTTCTTCCTGGTAATTTTTGAAACTAGGGTAAAATTCCACATTAGACAACTCAGATGATAGAGATGATGATTTCATTTAATTTATTTTTTCGAGAGGACCAAAATCGATCAAAAGATCACCTCATTTGGAAAAGAAAAAGTTAGTTTTTGAATTTATGTACCCACTCATGTATATTGGATTAGGTCGACCCTATGCACATGTACCAATGGACAGGTAGGAATAAACTCCATGTGGACCCTCATGGAAGAATATGAATAGAAGATACCTCAATATCATTAGGAAACTCATCCCAAAATCTCTTCTCCTCTTCTATTTTCTTGGTTCGCACAACTCTGACGGAGAAATTTCACACAAGGGTTAGCAACTATAGGTCCGAGGGAATCTGTTTCTCGGTTGTACGTACGTCACTAGGAATTTTCATCCCCAGTTGTATGGATCCAGTGTTCCTCAGTGTGACTATGTGGTTAAAGTCACATCCATAGAATCCTGAAGGGAGAAAATAGGGTTTGAAGCCAGATCTGAAAGAATTCGTCCCCGGTTTCACGCACATAGTGTTCCTCAGTGTGACTGGGAGGTCAAAGTCACACTCACTATAGCATGAAGGGAGCGACCGGGGTTTGGAGGAATATATGGAAGATTTGATCCCCAGTATCACATATAAAGATCTCATAAGTGTTACTAGGAAGGCAGAGTCACACGCACATACATTAATTAGTGCGACTAGGGGTTTGAAGAAGATTTGGGTCAGTTTATCCTCAATCACACGCTTATAGCTCTCTTGCAAGTGACTGGACGCCTTTATATAGTGCCTAAGGGAGGGACCGATAAGTTATAGTCACTCAAAATATATATTGATGAGTGCGACCAGGGTTCTGAGCTATGGTTTGACAATTTATTGTAGTTGACTTCAGTTGGATGATGGATGGATTATTTCTCTTTGTTGTACATTAATTTTGGAAGTCTGCTTCTATTTTGTATTGGGTAAATACCTGCTGAAATTTTTTGTATTGGGCTCATTGTACTCTCTGCTAAATTTTTTGATGACGATCTAATAAGAATAATATTTTAAAGGGTTTTTCCCATAGTGGGTTTTTCCCTGGTCTTTGACCAATTGGTGTCTCTTATGGTTGTGCTATCCTTGCTTATATTTTTCTACCTTCAGTTACTGCTTATGATTGAAAACAATGTTAATAATTAGATGCACCGCTTAATGAAGATTTAAATTGGGTTGAATTAATTGAAACAATATAAAACAATATGAAAAATTAATATGGTATTAAATCCAAGGTGAAGGACAAGCCCAAAAGGAGATAAGCATTGAAGCCATCTTCTTTGGAAATTTGAAGGAGCATTTCTAGTCCAAGTTAATATGTCTTCCTCTACCTTCAAGGAGCATGAAGAGTTGGGTGATGCATCAAACTTTGCTGAATGGAAAGTCAGGTTGGGAATCATAGCTGATAAAAATGATGATAAGGTGGATCAAATTTATGCTAAAAATTTAAATTTTTTGGAATGGTGCGGAACCTAAACGACCATGTATATCTCGTTGTTATAAATCCGACGTAACTCATTTTGCGAAAAACCGACTCCGTATGCTCCTGCAATCACGATTTTTTCGTTTGTAGAAACAACTAAAAATTTTGGTTTTTGGGTACAGGGCTGCACAGTCAGCAGTCCATACTACTGACTGGACCATGACTATACCTGCTGACTATGTTTGGTTGGCATATCTCTGTCTGCCAGTTGTCACAATTTGATTGGCTCAGATGAGGTTAATTTTCATTGGTGATTGGTTGGATTGAGGTGGCCCAACAAGGAGGCACCACGTGGGCCAACCAGAGGCTGCCATGTGGCCTCCTGGTGGCCGTGTAAAAGTTTGGCAAAGCTGACCAACAACTTGGGGAGTTGAAATCCCAACCTTTAAACAAGAAACAACAACCTCATACCATGTCTGCTACATGTTGGTTCTTAACCCTTATGGTCTTAACCACTATATAAACTTTGCTGTAATAGTGAGCAGGGATGGAACCGGTGTTAACCCCCGACCCCGTTCCATATACTAGGGTTAGAGGATAGACCCGATGCACAAAACATGTTTCATACCATAACCCAATACATATATGAAACCCATTTAAACAAAAGTTCATGCGTAATATGATATGGCGGTGGAGTGTTAACGCATAACCCACAAAGCCTAAGTTTTGGGCATATATTTCAACTAGTGGAGCAAACAAGGTTAAACCATTTTATATCCAAATTTCAAAACCCAAAATGTGTTGACGACTATGCGGTGGCAGTTTATGTTATAACCGACGGTGAGGCTTGTTCACATGGCATAGTTTATGCCACTGGTTATGTTTGATGCCAGGTTTGGAGCAGGGGATAATACGATGTTAATGGTTAAGACATAGACCCATTCACATGCATGCAGTTATGTTTTATGTAACCACCGATGCTAAACCTAACCATAAAAAAACCATACTTTCAACCACGATCAGCGGCAAAGGTCAACCAACTGGCGGGAAAACCACCAAAATCGATGGCGAAGTTTGTGCAACGTGGTGCCTTTTTAGCCGGGTACGGGTCGACCGAGGCAGATTAATGGTTTAAAATTTTGCACTCGAAGTGTTAGGAATCTCGCTGGTGTGGGGAAATTTTTTCGCCCCACATGGCCAACAAAGCGCAGATTTGTAGGACAGTTTGCAGACAAGTGCATTTTGTAGGATGAATAACAAAAAAACTTGAGGAGATCACAAATTTCTCATTTTTTATCCTTTTTGGGAGCAGAAAGAGGCTATATAGGGGTTTTTGATAGTTTTGAAGCCATTGGAGCTATGAGTGAAGATATTTGAGCACTAAAAATTTCTATAAACACCATTTTTTGAGCATAATGAAAGAGTCCCAACCATTGGAAGCTGGACCAGGAGATGTAGCCTAGGAGGGGTGAACTCTTTCATCAGTTTTTGTATTGTTTGTTGTTATGGTGTTTTTGTCTCTTGTTTTCTACAAAAAATTAACTATTTATGTATGTTTATGTGTTTAATAATTTGACATAAGAGGCTTTAAAAACCAAATGTAATCACTTGCAAAAGTTACATAATACTCAAGAAATTTCACATACAGATCAATTTGGTATCAGAGCTTAGGTTTTATTTGTTGTTGTGAGGGTATAATTATTTGAAAGTGTATGTGATTTTCACAAGGTTGAAGCCCAAGAGAGGAGAAGGAAAGCTTGTGGTTGCAAGTCCTCAAGTTAGGTCAAGGACAATGAGAGAAAGTTTTCCATAATCTGCACCAAAAATTCTACCTCAAGTTGTAGATGAAGCTTCGACAAGTATGCCACATGAAGGAGAGCTTGATAATATGCTAGAGGATGAAAAATATTTCAGAAAATAATTCTTTGACATGACACAAATGGTGAAAGTTCTCTATGAGGAGAGAAACACAAGGTTACAAGGTGAGAGCTCCAATCCTCCAAAGGGAGATAATTCTTCAAAAGGAGATGGAGGAGATGGAGTCAAGACTCCAAAAGGTAATGGGAATGGTGAAAAACCACATTTGACACCACCATTATCTTCACCTCCATCCTCACACCATATTTTCCATAATATTCTTCCACAACAATACCTTCACAAACACCTCCATATTCTCCAAAAGGTCATGGTAAAACTCTATTTCTAAAGCTTGACATAAAGTTTGATTTGCCTATTTATGATGGAGAGGTAAATAATGAAAGATTAGATAATTTGGCATGTCATCTTGAAGTGTATTGCAGGATACAAAGGATCAAGGAGGATGACACCAAGATTAAACTTGCTTCATTAAGATTGGAAAGTGCAACTCTTATTTGGTGGGAAGACAAAAATCAAGAGGACATGAAGAAACATGATAAGGTATTAACCTCTTGGAATTATTTTATTGCTTACTTGAGAATAAAAATTTATCCATTAGCATATGTGAAAAAGGCTATAATGGATTGGAAAAACTTTAGGAAAGATAAAGGAAAAAGTGTGCCAAAATATACTCAAGAATTTAGGAGAAGAGCAGTAATATAAGGCATGGATTTGAAATCTCAAGAAACTTTGTTAAAATACATTGGATGTTTTCATAGTTACCTAATACATCCTATTATCATGTTTAATCCTTCAAATTTAGGTGAATTTTGTGTATGGGCCACACATCTAGAGGCAATAGGGAAACATGTTTTAGATGAGACAAGTGAGAATACCTTTGAGTCTGGAGAAAAAGGAAAGGGTAAGTACAAGGGAAAAGGTAAGAATAATGAATCCATAAAGTTGGAGAAAGATAAACTCACATGTAAACATTGTTCCAAAGATGGACATGATGAAGATCATTGTTGGAAACTTCATCCAGAAAAGAGACCCAAAAAATTGAAAAACAAGGAGAAGGAGAAGACAGTTGCAATGATACAACATGTTTTAGGTTTTGATTCCGAACATGAAACAAAGATCACAACGATGGGTTGGAAAGGTAAGGAAATTTCAAGTACTAGTTCTTCAAATTGTCTAAATGATACTCTAGATGAAGAAACACGAATTGAGCTTTTCCATATTAGAGTTGTTTCAAAACATACCAAGATCGACACACTGTTTGATAATGGTTCAAAAGAAAATATTATTTCATAGGACATTGTCAAGAAGTTTAATTTAGAGACCATTCCACATCCTAGACCCTAACATTTAGGTTGGGTATGTAATAATGCAAATTTACAGGTTACGAGGAGGTGTATCCTTATATTTGCAACCATTGAAAACTTTCTTGATGAAGTTGAACTTGATATAATTCCACTTGATATTTGTGGTATAGTTTTGGGAATCCCATATCTTTATGATAGGAGAGAAATATTTCATCACCATGAGAATAAGTATCACTTGTTTAAGAATGGGGTTGAGTACATTGTTAGAGAACATAGTAAGAAGATGAGTTTGTCTCTTATGAATGCTAGACAAATGAAGATAATTATGAATGCTAGTCAAAATTATGCTTTGTTAATGTTCAAGCATGAAGATGTTGTGAATGAGGCCTTTCAAGGAGATGCATCAAATGAAAATTATGATTTCATTGAGGTTTCTAATGGTTGTGATAATATGTTTCAGGAGTCTAACATGTTTCCTCCTACAATAGGTAAATAAGATGAGATAAAATTGCAGCAACATGCATCATTGTTGAATAATGATGTGAACAAGATGCCAGTGAAAAAGAGTGCAAAGGTCAAAGAGAAAATTCCAAAGAAAGTTGAAAAAGAGGGAATTGGGTCCAAAATTTATTATTATGGGTTTCACAAAGTGTTTTATTTGAAATGGGATGCTTCATGGTGATGGCGATCACAATTGATGAAGATTCGAGCCAAGTGCAAGACTAGACATGTTAAGCATTATCATGTCAACAATGTTCAAGGTGAGAAGAATTTGAAGTTGTTTAAGCTTTATTTGATTGACGACCGAGGAAGTAATGTTTTTTTTCCTTCAAGGAAGGGTTTTTGTTCTACATATTTTGGAAAATTGTAGCAAGATGGTATCTACAACAACAAGTCAAGGTCTCCAAAGTCAGGGAAAATGATCAGTTTTCATGAAAAGCTCAAATTGTCGTATTCAAGCACTTTTCAGTGGATCGAGACTAGAAGGGTGAGGGAGTTTAAACCTCATATATTTATTGAAAGATAAAGATATTTTGGAGGTCCAAAATCTTCCAGTGGCGAGGAATGATCTAGTGGATCAAATTTATGCTCAAAATTGAATGTTGTCGGAATGGTGCGAAACCTGAATGACCGCGTAGATCTCGTCGTTCTAAATTTGGGGCAACTCATTTAAGGAAAAAATGATTCTGTATGCTCCTGCAATCAAAATATGTTCGTTTGTGGAAACAACTAAAAAATTTGGTTTTTGGGTATAGGGTTGCACAATCAGCAGTCCGTACTGCTGACTTGACCCTGACCATACATGTTGACTGTGTTTGGTTGGCCTATCTCTTTCTACCACTTTTCAAAATTTGATTGGCTTAAATGAGGTTAATTTTCATTGGTTATTGGTTGGATTGAGGTGGACCAACTAGGAGGCACCACGTGGGCCAACCATTCCCTGCCACATGGTCTTCTGGTGGTCATGTAAAAATTTGGCAAGGTTGACTAATAGCCTGGGGCGTCAAATTCTTGACCTCCAAACAAGAAACAACCACCTCATACCATGTCTTCTACTCATTGGTTCTTAACCCTTAGGGTCTTAACCACTATATAAAATTTGTTGTATTAGTGAGCGGGGATGGGACCGAGGTTAACCCCTGACTTCGGTCTCCAAACCAGGGTTAGGGGCTAACACCGACCCAAAAAACATGTTTCATACTATAAACTAATACATATATCAAACCCACTTAAACCAAAGTTCATGCACAATTTGATATGGCAGTGGACTGTTAACGCATAACCCACAAATCCTAAGTTTTGGGCATATATTTCAATTGGCGAAGCAAACAACGTTAAACCATGTTATATCCAAAGGTCTTAACCCAAAATGTGTTGATGGTTATGCGGTGGAAGTTTATTTTATAATCAATGGTTAGTCTTGTTCACATGGCATAATTTATGCCACCGAGTACGTTTGATGCCAAGTCTGGAGCAGGGGATAACCATGATGTTAATGGTTAAGATGGAGACCTATTCACATGCATGAAATTATGTTTTATGTAACTGTCAGTGCTAACCCTAACCTCAACCAAACTATACTTTCTACCACGGTCAGCGGCGAAGGTCAACCAATCGATGGGAAAACCACTAGAATCGACGGTGGAGTTTGTGCAACGTGGCACATTTTTAGCCGAATACGGGTCGATCGAGGAAAATTAATGGTTTGACATTTTAAATTTGGCGCAGTGGGAATATCAGCACCGTGGGTAAAATTTGTCGTCCCATGTGGCCGAAAAAGTGTGGATTTGTAGGATGGATTTCAGACAAGTGCATTTTGTAGGACGAATAACAGAAAAACTTGAGGAGATCATAACTTTCTCAATTTTTGGAATTTTTGAGAGTAGAAAGAGGCTAGACATGGGTTTTTGACAGTTATGAAGCCATTGGAGCTATCAATGAAGCCATTTGAGCACTATAAGTTGATGTAAGCACCATTTTTTTGGCATAATGAAAGAGGTCTAACCATTGGAAGCTAGACTAGGAGATGTAGCCCACGAGGGGTGAAATACTTCATCATTTGTTTTATTGTGTTAGCTGTTATGGTGTTGTTGTCGTTGTCTCTTGTTTTTTGCAAAAAATGAACTATTTATTTTTTTAAGAATTTGACATAAGAGGTTTTAAAAACCTAATGTGATCACTTGCAAAATTTACATAATCCTCAAGAAGTTTCACCTACAAATCAAATGATATTCTAGAATAAATTCAAGGAATAATGCCTGAGGCTCCAGAAAATGATTTCGCCTCCCTCAAAAAGAGGTACAAGAAAGGTGAGTCCAAATCAAAGAAAATTTTAGTTGATGGCTTACAAGATAATTTACTTTCATATCTTGGAAATTTAAGGAAGTCTAAAGACATGTATGACAAGATAGTCGGCATGTATGAAATCAACAAGTTGAATGAGATCATCACCTTGAAAGATCAACTCAAAGAAACCAAGATGAACAAATGTGAATTTGTACAATCCTACATTATGAGGATATCTATCCTTAGAGATCAATTGAAAAGAGTTGGGGAAAATGTGTCTGACAGAGATTTAGTGGTTGTGATTCTGAGAGGTCTCCCTCTTATTTGGGAAACCTTCATTACTACAATAAGCAACAAAAATTCCCTCTAGTCATTTGATGAAATTTTTGGAAAGCTTACTCAAGAAGAATCAAGGATGATAGCAAGAGGAAGAATTCAAAAACATGAAGAGGTAGAGCCCACTGCATATATACATCATGAAAAAGGAAGAATAAAGGAAAATGAGGTCCATAAAAATCAAGAAAGCCTCCTCCTCACCACTCAAACAAAAGGAAGGAATCATCACATGACGAATGCACTATATTTTCCTGAGAAGAGAAAAGGACCATGGTACAACAATAGAAGAAATAAAAAAAATACAATGATCAAATAAGAAAATATGATCGAATAAATAACCGAAGATATGAAAGAAGAAGAAGGGATATCTCAAGTGACTGTGAAGAAGATCATCCTCTTAAAAATAAGTCAAGGGTTCTAAGGTATGAAAGTAATGTTATAAATAAATCTGAATACATTCTTATTTTTTCCCTTACTAGTTCTTCACCACCGGATTCATTGGATAATTGGTTGGTTTATAGTGGGGCCACTCATCATTTATCTGGATATAAGGAAGTCCTCTCTAATATAGTAGGGAGGGAGACTAAGTTGAATATTATTAATGGAGACAACTCCACTCATCCCATGAAAGGTTTTGGTTCCTTCAAATTTCATTTGAATTTAGGAGAATTAGTTACGCTACATGATTTTATGTATGTGTCGGTATGAATGGATAATTTGGTATCTATATCCACATTGGAAGATAAAGGTATGAGGGTTTCCTTCATCAACAAAAAAGTTTTAACTTGGTCTGTTGATTCACTTATGAGAGATGAATTCACATTAGTATCAATATTTGAAGGAATCTATAAAGTCACTAGAAGGAAACTTCTAGAATTGTTTCATAATAAACATCATATGAGCGAGTTGTGGCACCGCATATTGGATCATCTACATTATGATGCTCTTTCGAAATTGAATAAATTGGTATCAAGTATTCTTGATGTTCAAGCCCACCATGATGGAGTATGTACTGGATGTGCAAGTGGAAAGAAAAGAAGGGGACAATTCTCCTCTAGTGAAAAATAAAACAAATGACATCCTCCATCTCATTCATTCTAATGTATGTGGTCCGATTCCTATGCATTGTATTGTTGTTCACCTCTACTACATCACCTTCATTGACGAATTGTAAAGAAATACATGGATAGAATATTTGAAGCACAAGGATGAAGCCTTTGAATCATTCAAGGAATTAAAAGCTTTGATAAAAAATAAAACTGGGAAGAGAATCAAAATATTCAACTCCGAAAATGGAGGGGAATATATTGCAAACAATTTCATAGCATTTTGCAAGAAATAAGGGGTCAAGAAGGAAACAATTGTGCCATATACACCCAAATAAAATGGATTAGTGGAAAGGAAGAACATGTATGTATTAGAAGCTTCTTTTGCCATGCTCCATGATCAAAAGGTGCCAAAGTTCCTTTGGGGAGAAGCTACACATGTTGTTGTATATGTTCAAAATAGGGTGCCTCATCAAGCATTGGAAAAAAATAATCCCAATGAAATATCAGAGATTTCAAGCCCGATAATTATCCATATTTGTATATTTGGATACCCTATATATCTTCATGTGCTGAAGGACAAGAGGAAAAAGTTGGAAGCTACAAGAAGGAAAGGTACATTTGTGGGTTATTGTGAAAATTATAAAGCATATATATTCAAATGAAGGTTGAAATTAACAGGGATATAATATTAGATGAAGATGCATCTCTTGGAAAAGCAAGAGACCTTACTCCACCTCCTCCTCCCAAGAAGGAGAATTATGAATAGGATATTCTATATGGTCCCTTCATTCCCGAGTCTGAGACTGATATTATTGAATATCCCATAGAGCCTATGGATCCCTTAGATCCTCCTCCAAGTGATCCTCCTACTAGGAAGAGACCACTTTGGCTCTATGACACTCTACATGTTGCTGGTAGACATGTTCCTATTTAAAGGTCATTCAAAGAAAGGAATCGAACATGTAGGTATCAGGGATATATTACAACCATGAGCACTATGATTCAAGCTTAACCATACAAATTCGAAGAATTCATAAAAGATAAAGTTTGGAAGGATGTTATGGACAAGGAATATGAATCGATTATGAAAAACAATGTATGGGATGTTGTGTCGAGATCGAAGGGAAACACTATGGTGACTTCAACGTGGCTATTCAAGATCAAGCATGGGGTTGATGGTAGCACTGATAAATATAATACAAGGTTTGTGACTTGAGGATTATCACAGAAAGAGGTAGAATACTATGATGATATATTACACATGTGGCTCGATAAACCACCATATGTTTGATAGTATCCATTTCCGCAAGTCAAGGATGGACTCTTCATCGGATGGATGTAAAGACCACATTCATCCATGGAATTTTATAGGAAGAAGTGCATGTTGAAAAACCAAAGGGATTTGAAATAGAGGATCGAAGAACACATTTTTGCAGGTTGAAGAAGGCATTGTATGGTTTGAATCAAGCTCCCCTAGCTTGGTATGCACACATTGACAATTATTTAATGAAGCTGGGATTGACAAGAAGAAATGTCAATCCCAACTTCTAATTCAAGGTATTCCAAGGTATGTCATTTATTTTAGTTTTATATGTTTATGATCTATTCTTGACAGACAGTGCACCTTTGATGATCGAGTGTAAGAGGGAGCTAGCCTTTGAATTCTAGATGAAGGACCTTGGACTCATGCACTACTTTCTAGGCCTTGAGGTGTGGCAAGGACTTGGTGATATTTTCCTTTCACGAGGAAAATATGAAACCAGTCCAAACATATGCTATACAATGAACACGTTGATTCAATTCATGAATGAACCCATTCATGCACATTGGATTGCTACCAAACACATATTGAGATATTTGCATGGGTAAATCATACTTGGACATATATATTCTGTTGAAGATGTTTTAATTCATGGATACACCGATGCTGAGTGGGTAGGAAATGTTATCGACAAAAAGAGTATATCTGGATGCTTTTTTAGTCTTGGATTTTCCTTGATATCCTGGATGAGAAGGAAACAAAAGTCTGTAGAATTGAGCACCACTGAAGTAGAGTATATTTCCACTAGAATGGCTAGCTGTGAAGAATTTTGGTTGAGGAAAATCTTTGGAGAGCTATTTGAGCAGGTCCTAAACACTACAGGTATATATTGCGATAACAAGAGTGGGATTTGTTTGACAGAGAATCCTGTATTTCATGACAAGTCTAAGCACATAGAGATTTGGTATCACTTCATTCGTGACATGGTACAGAGAGGAGTTATTAGAATCCATCACATATTGACATAGGAAAAATTGCATATATTCTCACCAAAGATTTATTGAAAGGGAAGTTCGTGGTCTTCAAAGAGCAACTTGGACTGATGGGTGTGACCCCTCTAGTTAAGGGGAAATGATGATCAAGGACATTGAGCCAACTCTTCCCACCCTGTTTGAGCTCTTAAGGTGAGGAATTAAGATAGAGGGCTCCTGAGGTTCAGGGATCTCTGGACAATATGGGATCATCCCTATCTGTCACCCGTGGGATGTGTGTGATCATTTTCTATTGAAAGGTTGGGTATCTACCCCACCTTTGGTCATTGCAGAGTATACCCTAGTTCACATCATACCCATAAGTAGGGCTTGTTGGGATTGTCCCTCCCCCTTTGTCCAACAAGTTGAGGAGACATCGAGGCATGTGATACTTACTTCTTGGCAAGTCGGTTATCTCATCCAAGATGGATTATGATGCAGGTGTTCTACCTCATGAATCTTACAGGTTTTTTATGGGAACATCAGTAGGAAATAGGATTGGGTTGATATTTTCTCCCCTTTATGGTTCTAGGTTGATAATGAGCTCCCTAATGTTGTACTAGTGTTGAATTATGATCCCCTGTATCTTTGGATATCCTATTACTTGGTATGGATGGAAGCTAATGCTCCCTAATTCTTCTTCTTTTATATTCAAGAAATTTTCAGTAGATAGAGTTGAGAAGAGATGGTAAAATCATGGTGATAACATGACATGATGATGTGATGATCAATAGATAGATATTGGCAGGTGCAATTCTTCCTAGTTGAGAGGGAGTGTTAATTTTTGAAACTATGGTAAAATTCCACCTTGGATAGCTCAAATTAAAGAGATTATGATTTAATTGAATTCATTTTTTTGAGAGGACCAAAATTGACCTAAATATCACCTCATTTGGACAAGGAGAAGTTGGTTTTTGAATTTATGTACCCACTCATATATATTGGATTAGGTAGGCCCTATGCACATGTACCAATGGACAGGTCGGCCTCAAATTCAAGTGGAACATCATGGAAGCCTATAAATATAAGATACCTCAATCTCATTAGGATACTCATCACACAATATATTCTCCTCTTCTATTGTCTTGGTTCTCACAGGTCCGAAGGAGGAAGTTCGCACAACAATTCACAACTACATGTCTGAGGCTTGCATGCATCTAGGGTTTCTCTTTCTTGGTCACACGCACATCACTGGGAATTTTTATCCCTGTTGGCACACATGAAGTGTTCCTCAATGTGAATAGGTGGATAAAGTCACATTCATAGAATCTTGAAGGGAGCGACTAGGGTTTGAAGCCAAATCCAGAATAATTCGTCCTCCGTCGCACGCACAAAGTGTTCCTCGGTGCGACTGGGAGGTAAAATTTACACTCACTATAGCATGAAGGGAGTGACCTGGGTTTGAAGGCATATATAGAATATTTCATCCCCATTCGCACACTTAGAGCTCTCATCAGTGCGAATGGGAAGGCATAGTCACACGTACATGCCTTGATCAATGTGACTGGGGGTTTGAAGCAGATATGGGTTAGTTTATCCTCAGTCGCACGCTTGTAGTTCTTATGGAAGCAACCAGCAGTCTACATACAATGTCTATGAGAGAAATTGGGAATTTATAGTTTCTCATAGTATATATGAATGAGTCTGACCACGGTTTTGAGCTAGGGTTTGATAGTTTATTGTAGTTGACTTCAGTTGGTTGATGGATGGATGGTTTCTCTCTACTGTACAATAATTATAGAAGTCTCTTCTATTTTTTATTGGTTAAATCTATACTGAAAGTTTATGTATTGGGATCATTTTATTCTCTATTGAAACTTTTTATGGCGATCTAATAAGAAGAATATTTTAAAGGGTTTTCCCCATAGTGGGTTTTTCCTTGGTCTTTAACCAATATGGTGCCTCTTATGGTTGTGTTATTGTATCCTTTGTCATTTATTATATTTTTCTATCTTCAGTTACTGCTTATGATTGAAAACATTGTTAATAATTGGATTCAGTACTTATTGAAGATTTGAATTGGGTTGAAGTAAGTGAAACAACATAGAAAAATATGAAAAATTAAAACTTCTACCAAAAGGTGAGAGAAAAGTGAACCTTTAAAAGAAAAGTAATAATACTAATCTAGTAAATACACATGAGCATATACATATGAATGAATAATTGGATAACTGGAGAAATAGTTCACATAGAAGCGACAATTGTTAAAACTCATACAACACACCTTCAACAAGATAAGTACCAAAGCCATATAAATAGTTCAATTTCCTTAGTACAAATGAAAACAACATACATCACAAACATTCAAATAATAGTATTATAATATGTACGACATACACATGAAAGTATGTTGGCTCAACGCGCTTCAAAATTAAGAAAATGTTCCAAGATACATGAAGATAGTGAACACCACTAGCCCCAATAGTGGAGCATTAGAGAAACTGATTTCTCCTCCAAAAGAAATATTTTCCTCTCTAATGGCTGGTAGGAGGAGCCAAGGTGAAAAGTCCTTTCCATGAGCTATGAGGGTGTAGATATAAAAAATGGGGTGACCATTCACCTATCTTCTGACTCTTTGACTACCCTAATGACTATTTGACTTATCTATGACTCTTTGACTCCTTCATTACTTTTCACATTCTATGGATGACTCTTGGAATTACACTTTAAATTACATTTATCTAATATTGAATTTACATAATCCACAAATGACGGGGAAATGATGACACATGACATGACATTGATGATATGGATTGAAATATGACATGGAAATGTCAAGCCATTATTTGTTTTTCTTTCTTTGTATCTTCTTGAAATATGGAGCATGCTCTTCTTCTTCCTCTTCCATAAGGATTGAAAGTAGGGAGTATCCAATGTAATCTTGATTTTCATTTTTTGTCACAATCTGGTGTCCCTTTCTATTTCTTGATTGATTAACTTGTCTTTGCATCTTGAAAGGTGTCTTATAGTAGGTTCTCTTTATTCATCTCCTTCATCATCATCCTATCATTAAATACACTCATGAAAAGACGTCATAAGTCCGATAAACCCCTAGTCTAAAATTCTTCATGAAAATAACCGATTGAGTTGAAACCAAGTGATAGGTTGGGAGACAAGCTCATGGATTGAACAGTTATGCAACTCAGGAGGTCAGGGTTTAGGACTAAGCCTTGTGAATGTATTGTGTGTAGTTCAGGTAGGTCAGGGATAGAAATATGCACTGTTGATGGGATCAAGGTGTCAGGTTGAAGGCTTTAGGCTCGAGGTTTTATACTTCACATTTCCGAAGGGACATAGGCTATGGGATCGTGCAGTTGCATAATTCAAGAGGTCAATACTAAGGCTTAATGATTGAATCTGTGCAATGCAAAGAAGAGGATGAATGGAGGTAGGGGTTGCAAAGTTCTGGAGCTCAAGGGTTGATACTAAGCACTGATACTACACAATACATAGCTTTGGAAGGTAGTGATTACACATTGCAAATTTTCAAGAGGTGAGTTTGAAGCTTAAGGGCTGAAACTACACAGTGCGCAATTCAGGAGGGCTGAGTGGGTCAAGTCTCTCAGGAAGGCACTTTTCTGGATTTGGCTAAGTGTGGGATTAGCGAGACCAAAGTGAAAAAGGACAAAACTTAAGTATAATCACACACTTATAAAAATAATCAAAACAAAATTCATCACTCAAAACACATGAACAACATAATTCCCTCAATGCGACGACATTGCGATGAATTTCCCTAAGTGTGACACTAAAGGTATGCTTTGCAGTGACAATGATGACACTTTTGCGACAGGGCTTGAAAGTTTAGGAATGAGTGAAATACATGTCTACATGGTAAGATTGAATCATTAACACAAAGGTTACACCTTGAAACAAACAAAATATACATATGTACAATGCATAATGCTTTCCATTCTAAATGACGAAATGGTCTGAAGCCATTCCCACTTTTCGGGCTGATGGAGAAATCACTGCTCTTTTCCTGTTCAATTAGGTTATTTTTCATTTTGGTGTACCCCGATTGATTGAAACAGATCATGGTTCACACTTTCAGAATCAAATGATGATGGAGTTAACTTCCGTGCTAGGTTTTTGACAAGATCAGTCTCTGTCCTACTATCCACAAGCTAATGATCAAGTCGAAGCCGTAAATGGCATCCTCAAGACCATGATTCATTGGTTAGTCAAAAATCATAAAACCGCATGGAATTGAAAGATATAATCAGCGTTATGGGCATAAAAAATAATAGTGAAGACTGCTACAAGCTTCACGCCATTCCAGTTAGCATACTTTCTGGAAGAAGTTCTTCCAATCGAGTTTGAGATTCCATCACTTAAACTATTCGTTGAACTCCTACCCGACACTACTGCTGAAGAAGAGTGCTTGCTCTTGCTTAATAAATTGGAAGAAACTCTTCGAGATGCCACACTTTCCCTCGAAGCCCACAAGCGCCGAGTTAAAGCTCAATACGAAAAATCTGTCAAGCCTCGTTCTTTCCAAGAAGGCAATCTCGTTATACTCTACGATAAGAGACACAACCTCTTGGGGGTAGGAACACTTCAACCATTATGGATCAGTCCATATTTTTTCATGAAGGTCCTTTCTAAAGGGGCCTATGAACTTTAGGAATATAATGGAATCCCGCTCACCGAGCCCTGCAACAGGCTCTATCTGAAGAAGTATTTCACCTAGTGTCTCACTAGGCATTTTCTTTATAATTTTATGTATATAAGTTTTGTATTTTTTTGGTGTGTTTGGAATATTTTGGGTTTTTGAGTATTTTTTCTCATATAGGCTCTCTTATTTTACAAATATGACTTCGTCATCCTTCCCATACATTAGATATGCGGATGGTGCCAGTCGTCACACATGACACATTGCATCAGCTGTTAGGGTCCTCTATATACTTGAGTTAGAACTACTTGGTTCCTGGGGAATATTCCTTGACAATGCCACCAACAATATTGTTGAGTACATGTCGGTTATCCACTCCTCACTAAAGCTACATCTCGCGACATCTCCAATCTGGTGGTTTGGTTAGACTCCCAACTAGTCATTATGCATTTGAACAAATTTTATCACGTCCTAAGTCCTATGTTATTACGTTATTACTTGAGGGTACAACTTCTGGAGCGTCAATTTCAATTCATTACTTTTGAACACATTCCTAGATAATTTAATGCATTAGCTGATTCATTAGCAAATTATGTATTGGATTGGAATTTGTCACATTTACTGTAGAAACAGTCATGCACGATTGTATATTTTTCATCATAAAATTACATAAAAATTAAAAAGTACAAGATCAAAATCGCCAAAATATGTATATATATACATATACATATATATATATATATATATATATATATATATATATATATATATATATATATATATATATATCATGTCCAGTCAGTTACATCAAAAAAATCTTCAAAACTTGGGTGTTTTATGCAAAATTGGCTCTGCTAAGCCTCACTCTAACATATATACATCTATATCTAATCCTTCTGAGCTTACTGCTCATGATAGCAGATCACTACTCTGGATAACCTCCTTAGAGGTACCAAGAATCTCTCTAGCACACCCATTGTGTGTCACTGCAGATGAATCGGGATCTCCCTCATGGGAGGAGGTGGCACACTCATGCTTAATCCTTCAAGGTTCCTAGAAACCTCATGAAAAATGCGTGCATCATCTCCCTCTTTGGAGGCTACTACAGCTTCTGTTGCTGCTCTAGCCCCAGGTAGTTTCATTCCTCGCCGTGCATAGTGAGGGGCTCTAGCAAATCAGATGGGTGACACATCTGTGTCAAGCAATGCACTTCATGTCAAAACTCTTTTTCACCCATTATATTAAAAAAAATTACATGAATATTCAAAAGACAAAATAATTAAAGAAACTAATTTCTCTTCTTACCTATTGGCCCCCACTGAGTGCTAGGTGGCAATCTCAACTCTGGATCTCCTGTGAAGTTAATCCCCGCATAGGGATAATCCTCGATCATCATGATTTGGCCGTTAAGCCACTCAAAGAATGCGTCATCGAAGAAATGATGGAGTGGACCCTCTCCAGTTCAAGGCATCAAGGCGTACCAACAACCTTGCTTAGGATCTCATGGTCCCGCAACATACATGATCATTCGAGACCTCATAATGGGCACTCTATCTAGTATTAACGAGACAATCAACGTGCCATACCTTAACTCTCTTTGGGACCCGGTCTTGTAGGCTGTCAACTCTTCTCGAACACGACAGACAACGCCTTCACACCAATTGAATATCTGTGGCTGTAGGCAATCCAACACTAATAGTACCTGGGCATTGGTGGCCACATGCTGACTCTTGGCTCCTTCCAAGTGGACGATCATCCATAGCAATGACCTCATTGGTCTAGAGGCCAACCATGCTATAGGTATCTGGTTACTCACCTGCACAATGTTGCCAGTATAGTGAGCCTGGATTAACCCCATGGTGGTTCGAGGATCATCTCTCGATCCTGTCACATTGGGCCTTGACCCTCTACATGATAGGCTAGTTAGAAAGTACATATCTTCCTTCTCTATTGTGAGCTCATGACCCCCGATGTAGAATAAATGATGTTTTTCATCCCACTATTGGGTTTTCCAGCTCAAAAGGTCCTCTTGCTCTTTCATAATCTCTAATCTGGCATATTTGAGTAATCCTCACCTCCGGAGAACCAATAAACATGCCGGATCAGTAACCATTTCTTGTTCCTCTCTCTGGTGATCTCTTTTGTGCCAGATACTCATGGTAAAATATTTATACCTGCACAAATCAAGTTTTCCATGGATCAGCTGTTGGCCATGTTACACCAATTTTTGGTCATCTAACCTATTACTATTATATGGACCAAAGTACACCATGTAAGACCAATTTTACCCTAGTAAAATTACTTTCACTATGAAAAATAACTTAGTAATCCATAATTTATTAAGTTGTTTATGGCCTAAATAGGAAACCCAATGAGGAATAATTGAATGAATCCATATTTGTTTCATTTTCCTCAAGGGATAATTAATTAAACCACAATTTAATTAATATTCCTGGTCATATTTAACCCAAAACAAGAAAATTAATTAGATAAATCATTATTTATCTTATTATTTTCTAGGAATAATTATTTAAAACATTATTTAGATAATATTCCTTGTTAAATTTGACTAAATCATTTATAAATAATTGAATAAATCATTATTTATTTAATTATTAGTCTACCACATTCTTAAAATAATAAATAAATAATTTATTTCTTTATTATTTACAAATAAAGGGATTTGACCAAATTCAAATTCTTTTTCCCTCCAACAAAAATAATAAAATATTCCATAAAAGTTGGATCTAGATTTGGTTAATAATATTTTAGTTATGCACCAATATCTAGAATAACTCAATATTTTGTTATAAATAGAAGGGGTTTTCCATTCTTTCACTACCTTCTGTTGCCTAAAGATCACTTTGGATCTCTACTTTTGGTCTGACTTTGATCCTCCATCATTGTCATATTTTTCTACTTTTTGCTTGTGAGCTCCCCTCGAGTTCCATTTTTGTCTGGGTTTTATGCACCATCAAGAGAGAGAGATCTTAGATATGAAGCACTGAGGACATACAAGAACCCATCCCATTGAGGGGGACTAGTAACATCTTTCTATGTTCCCTTCCCAGGTGTCATAATATAAAAATTCTTTAAGAACATTCTTGTCTTGTTCATTGGATGCATGGAGAAACTCTTGCTTTTATTTGCTGTTCAATGTCTTTAATTGCATAGATCTGGATTTCCGTGGCATTTATTCTGATCACTAATTGCATATCTAATGAAATTGACAACCATCTTTGATTTTATGGCTATTTTTTATGCACAGCTAAAGTGATATTTTTTTGTACGCTTGCGATTAAAATTCACACTAACAATTGGCGACTCCACAAGGGTTTATAATTATGACTTTTGTCGTTTTTCAGATCCCTGCATGACCAGCTTCTTCAAACCATAGGGTTTTTCTTCAGCTTCTTATTTTTCATTTCTTGATGTTGTTTTTAACCTTAAAAACCTAAAACAATCAATATTCTTACTTCTGTGTGTTTCTGGGCCTATTACACAGGTAACAGGTATCAGCCACAGCAGAGACACAAATTTTTCTGAAGCCTGCTCCTGAGATAGCTGAAAGTGCAGGTCATACTTTTTGGGCCAAAAACTGTGACCTCAACCTTCAGGATGCAGAAAACAGCCTCAAACCTACGACCTCAGCTGAAAATAGGTCAAGACCTACGACCTGTACCTTTTGCAGGAGTTTTTCTGTGGATTTTCTGGGTTTCTTTGGGCTACTGTTCAGGGTTTTCTAACCTCCCTTTCCACATGTATTTTCCTGTACTTGCTTAGATTTACTCATTGAAATAGTAACCAAGCCCCTTAGGGCTTCATTACGCTTCCACATTTTTAGGAGGAGTTTAGCTGAAGCAAGTATTCTGAGATTTCAGTGTGTTCAACCATTTTTCAGATCTAAACCTATAGTTTCACATCCATTTCAGATCGGTTATTAATCCATCCAAAACACCTATTTTCAGTTTTTTTTGGTTCTCCTTTAGGGTCCCCTCCCTTTCCTTTCAGGGTGTAGCTTTTCGCCACTTTTTTTGCAACACTTTTCCCTCTGGTTTTTTGTTGTTTTCTGCACCTATTTCTAGCAGATCTGACCTTTAGATCCCTGTCCCTCCCGACTTTAGATCCATTTTCCATTTTTTATGTTTTGACTAGATTTCACCCACCCATATACTAGTTGTTGGGAATCTCTCCTGCTTGGGTTTAAATTGACGCATCTTTAGTTGTTTATTTTCTGTCGTATTTAGTTTCCTTTATTGTCATTTTAAGATTTATTTATAATTATACATCATGTTTTTTTCTTTTTTTCTTTACACACGTCTAGGCTTAATTAAAATTAACACACTCATCACATACATGCACACCCTAAGTGAAGAGTGTCGGGTTTACACCGCTAGGACAAGACTAAAACATTGTAATCAATTGATCCTACACCTCCCTGCCCTTGTTTCGATATTGTAATCATTTGATACTGCACCTCCTTTCCCTTGTTGGTCTCTCTTCCTACTGTGATCTGTGTCTGTTTTCCATCATTGTGCCCCTAAGGTGTTTATCCTAGAGACTCCTAGGCCTTCATCCTCAATTTCCGGTAGGAAGAATTACTCCTCGGCGTGGTGTTCGAGTTTGTCCTCCACCCAGTACCCATTCTGACTCTACTTTTGGTTCATCGGGTTCCCCTTGTGGTTCTATCTTCGACTCTCTTCTTGTCACCTTCACCATGTCTGGTTCAGGACCTAACGCTGGTGGTATGTAGAAATTTTAATACAATTATGTATTTATTGGATTCTCTTGATCTAACAATTATATGCCACTGTTAAATATAGAATCTCTTCTACAAAAATATTTTCCAAAATTTAAAACATGATTGCCAATTGCAAACAGAGGAAGGAAGATCAATCTCACATAACATTGATGTTTTTACTAGGAAATCATAAAGCTGAAAATCCCACTATCATATATTATGTATATATCATGGATCATGAAAAAATATCATACAAAACTCTAATACAATAGCTCTCAGTACAATATACAATCATATCACACTGTCATACAAAAATTGGAAAATACATGCACCAATTTACTGCCTCCTGACAGCCTGCCTCCACTATACAATCCCTGCTGATCACAATCCCTAAATGAATGTGATCCTGCTTGCATTGACTGTGAAATCCTCATTGGCATCTCCAATGTTTGTGTGGTTGCATGAGTGCACCCACTAATGTCACAACTGATAGTCAAATTGTCCCTTTAACCTATCTCTCAAATGGGTCTCCACTGGATCTGACATGCATGTAGTTAACAGTAGTAAATATTTAGTTGCATGTGAGACCACTGCTTGTGAATTAATTAAATAATTAATTCACTGATCTCTCACTAGTGTATATTCATTTACAACTAGCACAACTGAGTTTAACTCACTTAACTGAGTTAAACTACTTTACAACTCATATAAATACACATCCAACTTTGTTACAACTTCGAATCACTCAGTTACAACTAAGTCCACTTGCATGTCCCACCAACCAACCTTTGAACTCGAATTTACCATAGCTAACTGGTTTTCCACTTCAGTTAACTGTTTCCAAGTGCTTCTTGAGAATAGATTAATTTTTATTTTCCAATTATTATTAAGGGATAATAATAGTTGACATGCATCTATAAATAGACATGCGATCTATAAATAGACTTCACACATACATCTAAAAATACAACATCATCTATAAATAGAATTTTCTCAACATATATAAATAGACTTACGCTATAAATAGAATTTTCTCATCCGTTCTAAAAATAGACTTACACCTAAAAATAGCCCGAGGCTCAATCCTAGTGTAGGTGCTTAATTTTCACTAGGATCATCATCTTGTTGAATCTCAACACTCCCTCTCAACAAGAAAGAGATTATCCTTCACCCTGATCCTACCTCTATGGTATTTGAATTTTCTCCTGGTGAGTGCCTTCGTCAGAATATCTGCATCCTAATCTTCTATAGGAATGTATTGAAGCAACATGATATTCCACTGCACACAATCTCTGATATGATGATATTGGATATCTATATGCTTAGATCTATCATGAAACACATGATTAATCAAGAGTTTAATGCAACTCTTATTATCACAATGAATCACTGTAGGATCTAAATGAGAACCAAGCAAACCAACCAGGATCTTTATCATCCAGATAACCTCACATGTAGCTTGACTTGCTACCATGTATTCCGCTTTCGCTAAACTGAGTGCCACAGATCTATGTTTCTTGTTGTACCAAGAAACAACTGTAGATCCGATACTAAAGATTCCCCTTAATGTGCTCTTTCTTTTTGTTGGGTTGCCCACCCAATCTGCATCCGTGAAGCCATGCAACTTCACCTCATCTGTTTATCTATACCACAAGACATACTCATATGTGGCCCTTAGGTATCTCAGGACATGCTTTCCCGCCTTCCAAAAGAGCTTGGTAGGCTTAAATATCGCTTGACTAAGCTGGCTCACCGTATAGCATATGTCTGTTCTTGTATTCAATAAATACATTAGCAAACCCACTAGCTGTCGATAGATAGTAGCATCCACTACCTCTCAAGATGTAGCATCCTCTTTCGTCTAGTTTCCTGGAAGAGGAGTATCCATGGGTTTGCAACCCTCCATGTGAAACTTACCCAGTATCTCCCTTGCATACTTGCCTTGAGACACAAAAATTTCACCATCTCGCTGCCATATTTACAATCCAAGGAAATAATGAAGGAGGCCCATATCCTTCATCTTGAACTCCTTTTCAAGGTCCTCCTTTCATGAGTTTATCAAATGCTCATAATCAGCCAGTATTTAATCATCAACATAAAGAACAATGATTAAAATCTTACCCTCCACCACAATTTGGCATAGGTTTTCATCCGCGCCACTCTTGGTGAAGCCAAGTCCGGTGTAGCTGTTGATCCGAGTGTACCAAGCACGGGGTTATTTATTTAGCCCATACAACGCTCTTTTGAGTCTGCACACATGAAAATCGCTGCTGAATATCTCAAATCCTTTAGGCTGCTCAATGTACACTTCTTCCTCAATGATCCCTTTAAGGAACACATTCTTCACATCCATCTAATGAATGTGCCAACCCATCTGCACTGAGAGAGCAAGGATGGTCCTTATGGAAGAATACCGTGTGATAGTTGCAAAGGTTTCTTCATAATCTATCCCCTCGATCTGTGAGAAGTCACGGGCCACAAATTTGGCCTTGTATTTCTCAACACTCCCATCAGAAGCTTGCTTTACCTTGTGGATCCATATTGAAACTACCACTGATTTATCAACCAGCCTTGGAACAATTTCCCAAGCATTGTTTCTGACAATGGAGTCATACTCCTCCACCATTGCATCTATCCATGTGGGCTCATGCATTTCTTCCTGAAAGGAATATGGCTTAGTCACAATACATTTGCTGATGACAACCATGTATCCAGTGAATCGGTCAGGAGATTGTCTTTGTCTATGCTGTGAAGTAGGGACTCCTACATTCTGTGCAACATCAAGTTTCAGCCTCTCATCTTCTGTGGTATGCCTTCTGCCAGTTCTGATGTTTGGCTCTGTGTGAATGGACTCCTCCACTCCATGAACCTCCCCCTATGGCTAATCCACTTCTAGAGACTCATCTTTGGGAACCAAAAGTTCCTCCTCCGCATGTAAGTCTAGCTCCCTCTCAAGCGACAACTTCATGGATTTCTACTCATTGAATTTTATATCCCTTTGCACCACAGTCATTCGAATGTTTGGAAAATACACACGATAATTATGGGGTGTTTTTGTGTACCCCACAAATATCCCAACTTCAGCAGTCGGCTCCAACTTCTTCCTGGCATTCTTGGTGACATGCACATAAACTGATGAGCCAAAAATCTTAAAGTGAGAAACATTCGATTTCTTACCAGTAAAAGCTTCTTTAGGTGTACTCATGCCAAGTACTCTATGAGGACAACGGTTTTGCACATAAACGATAGTGTTGCATGGTTTCACCCACAAATTCATTGGTAGGCTGTGATCATGCAACATCGCTCGTGCAACACCACGATTGTTCTATTCTTCCTCTCTGTGACCCCATTTTGCTATGGGTTATGAGGTGCTATGATTTCTCTTCGAATTCCTTCTTTGATGCAGAAGTATTTGAATTCGTTAGAGATGTATTCTCCACCATTATCGCTCCTCAGAGCCTTCACTTTCTTCCCTGACTCTTTATCCACCATTGCCTTAAACTCATTGAAATTTGAGAATGTTTGATCCTTCTTTTGCATGAAGAAGATCCAACATTTATGAGAAAAGTCATAAAAAAAATAATATAATATCTGTGTTTTTCTGTTGAAGTAATCGAGAATGGTCCACACACGTCTATGTGAACTCTCTCCAGGATCATCGAAGCACGGTTCTCCTTTCCATGAAAGGTGGACTTTACATACTTCCCCATGGTGCAACCCTTGCATTGATATAACTGAGCAAGTGTTCCCATTGGAAGTCCAATAGATATTTGCTGCATGAATTTCAAGGCTCCATGATGAAGATGGCCCAATCACCTGTGCCATTATTTTCCCTCATCCCGGCTCACCACTTTTTCTGCCTTGCCCATCATGGCAACACAACCATCTACCTCCAGCTTGTAGATATTCTTAACTCGAATCCCTGTCCTCTTGGCTTGACCCATTTTTTTTATGTTGCAGGAAAGATTTTCCATCATTGAAAACAATGTCATAGCCTCTGTCTTCCAACTTCACGACTGAGACCAAGTTTTTCTTCAGACCTGGAAAATGCATAACATCTTTCAATTGAAATGGTTTACCTGATCCCTCTCAAAGGTAATGGTACCAATTCTGGTCTCACTATATCGTCCATCATCGCCCATCTCTATATGAATTTGGAGATATTTCTCCTCCAAGTCATTGAAAATCTCCTTATCTCCTGTCATGTGGAAGGAAGCACCACTATCAAGATACCACACCGATCCCATTGCGCTTGAAACCAAGCATGCGATCAAAGAGAAATCAAGTTCAAATTACGAGGCAAGGGCCTCACCGTCTTCAGCTCCAACAACCTTCTTGTTATTCTTTTTCCGTGGGAAGTTAGTGGCAAGATGCCCATGTTCATGATAGAGAAAACACTTCACCTTAGACAAATCCAGCTTCTTGCTTTTAGACTCAGATTTTGAATTTAATTTATTCCCCTTCCCTTTCCTTGCCTTGGAAGCCAAAGAAAAATCCTATTCATCATCATGCTTTGATGAAGAGTCATCTCTGGTGTTCTTCTTGAACTCCTCCTGCACTAGATCCAACCACAGTCGTTCCCAATCTGGAAGTTTTTCCCATCCGTTGAAAGAGTCTTGATAACTGTGCCAACACTTAGGAAGTCACAAGAGAGCCAAGCTCACCAAATCACCATCAAAAACCATTATTCCCACACTCCCCAGTTCATCCCTACATTGGACAAACTTTGTGAGATACTTAGGAATATTGTCACCCTTCTCCATCTTGATCTTTCTGAGTTTATCCTTCAACGCCAATTTCCAATGGTCGCTGCTGCTTTAGAAAATATCCTTCAAAGCCTTCCACATAGCATATGGAGTGGCTTTCCCATGAAGGCTTGAGACAATGTGGTCTCGTACACCTTCCAAAAGAATCCTTCTTGTATTCGCTACTTCCTTTTGCCATGCGTCAAGTAATGTAGCATCCATCAAAGTGGGCTTAGGAACATCACTGTCGATGCATTCCTTCAAACCATTATCTTCAAGTACTGCCTCCGTCTTGTCCTTCGAGGAAATTTAGTTCAAGCTTCCCTCGAGTGCATACTCTACCCGAAGTCATTGAAAGCCATTTTGATGTTTACTCAAGAGTCACACCAAGAAATTCTTGCAGTAAATTCAAATTGTTTCCACCAACAAGCTCAGCTACTGCTTCAAAATTGTAATCTTCTTTGCTTTGATACCATGTAGAAATTTTAATACAATTATTTATTTCCTGGATTCTTCTGATCTAAAAATTATATGCCACTGTTAAATACAAAATTGCTTCTACAAAAATATTTGCGGAAATTTAAAACACAATCGCCAATTGCAAACACATGAAGGAAGATCAATCACACACAACACAAATGTTTTTACCGGGAAATAATAAAGTTGAAAAACCCACTATAATATATTATGTATATATCATGGATCATGAAACAATCTCATACAAAACTCTAATCCAAGAGCTATGAGTAAAATATACAATCGTATCACACTGTCATACGAAAATTGGCAAATACATGCGCCAATTTACTACCTCCTGACAGCCTGCCTCCACTGCGCAATCCATGCTGATCACAATCCATGAATGAATGAGATCCTGATTGCCTTGAATGAAAAATCCTCATTGGCATCTCCAATGTGTGTGTGGTTGCATGAGTGCACCCACTAATGTCACAACTGATAGTCAAACTGTCCCTTTCACCTATCTGTAATATTCCTTTTTCAGGAACAACTACAGATTGGGAATAATATGAGTTATTACCAATGTGGAGCTACATCCATGTACCTAATACAGGTTTTAAAAAACTTAAAATTTAGTAAAATATACAGCAGAAAAGTTATACAACGTTTTACAAGGAAAAAGGTGGGGAAAAGTGAGGATTTTGGCCCTAAAACGAGTGTATTAAGATATTTGCACAAAAATAAGATGGGAAAGAGGTTTGATATGATATCTAGGGTTATGAGGGACTCCCATGTCTAATTTAAGAAAAAAAAAAAAGTTTTGATAAGTTAAATAGTTCCTCCTTTCCTAACTAGGCTAGAAAACCCTAATTTCACAAGACTAGAATTATGCAGAAATTTACTGAAGCATGTGAGCGTGATTTTCTGAAGGGTATGAATAAAATAAGGTCTGAATATTGAAAAATAAGACCAGGGGCATAACTCATTAACTTTATAGAACAATAATGAAAGAATACAGAAGAAATCCTCAAGAAAGAGGTGCTACAACCATATAAAAAGACTACATAACAATGAAAACGTAATTTTTAGGGCTGAAGCAGAAGTTTATTGATTCTTTAGATCTATATCAGATAAATATATAAAAATATATATCCAATATAGATCCATGTACAAGAAGAGCTGATCTATACATTCCCCTTGGGGTTTTGCTCAAAACATGAAGCACCGGAAGTAGATCTGAGATCTAAGAATGCAGATCTACAGAATGATTCAAAAAATCACTGAATCATGAACACGTAAAATATCAGATCTGAAACAGAAAATATATTGGTTGGCCAATTTATGGATCACCACAGTGAAGATGAATCCAATCACCAGAGATCTCTCCTCCAAAATGCAAGCAGAACACCCTGCAGCTGTAGATCTGCAAATAACGTTGTCTTAGGGAGAGAAACAACACTGTAGCTTCTGAAGATGAAATGGCCTGATGCCAGGATGTAGATCTGAAGTATACTCATCAAATGAACTCTTCCAGGAGGTTAAATGACACACTCACCGAGAAGAGCCACTGCTATCATCTAGATCTCCACTTGCTGCAAATCACAAGACAGCTCAACCCTCAACAGGAGCAGTGTTGTAATGTAAGGTGAAACTTGGCACAAGCCTGATAGTGAAGAAGTTTAGCACAATTCTCCTCCAAGAGCTTCTCAAGGAAGGAGGTGGGATTCCCGAACAGGAATGCCCAACAAGGGATGTCTAAGCAGACAATCCTCCAGAAATAATATCTTCAACAACCTTTTTCTTGCTGCCCTCCTCTTCCTTTTATAAGATAGGAGTCTTTCCAAACCCTAAACCACCTTGAATCACTTAACCCTTTTCACATTGCAACCTCCTTCTAGAACTGCGCTGTCCCTCAAAGAGGTTCAATGCATCTAGATTGCACTGTTTGACTTGGTCAAAGATGACCCATTCTTGTGATTTAACCCATTCACACTTACAGGAGTTTATTTGTATAGCCTAGATATGTCTTTGTTCACATAGGCATTGATTTATTCTTGGTTTTCAGGAGTTTTACATGTCCTCCTTTACAATTTATTCATCAAACATGAAATTCAAAAATAAACAAGGAAAAATTAATGTTCTAATTAGCTGCAGCTAATTTAGGAACATTATAGTCTCCCCCTCCCAAATGTTGCTTGTCCTCAAGCAACTGCAAGGGTGCTGCAAAACTTCCCCTTCTTCTCTTGTGGCCTCCTCATCTGTTAGTCTCCACCATTGCTCTAAATATTTTGTAATAGATTTGTCTTCCAATGGTCGTCCCTCAATTGCAAGTTGGCCTTTGGTGAATAAACCCAAGGGCTCTCATCATGAAGAAATGGAACGTTGTTGTGGAAACCTTCTTTTTGATCCATGACCTCCTCAAGATAGAAGTGATGACAATCATGGGGATTTTCATGATCCATGAAAGACTCCCATCTCCATGCTATCATCCAAATGATGTGGATCACCTCCCAGCTTGGCAATCCATAGAAGTACTCCTCCCCATTACATATGAGAGGCATGTTACCAAAAAACATATGGCTGACTTTACAAAGAGGAAAGTGATCTACCATAGTGGCCATACAAAATATCATGCTCCCATGGAAGCATGCAATGCAAAAAGAATGGAGGGCTCCTTCCCCCAAGGACACACCCCACCAAAGTACCTCCTCTCCAACCATGTTCCAAAGAGTAAGAACATTTTCAACATAAGGAATCATGATTAGAATCATGCTAGCTGCCATGTATGATAAATGAGAAGGAATATGTTCCCTCATGTGCAACCAGTGTAGTTTTATCCTTAACTTCCATAGGATAATATATGACAAGTGCCTTCCCCAACACTTGTTTGCTGCCTCATGCCTTTGGAATTCTTGGAGAATGTACATCATAGTTGGTGTAAAGGAATCACACCATGAAGAATATAATAGCTTCCCAAGACTCTCCAAGGAATGACCTGCATCAACATAGTTCATGGCCTTGAGTGGCCCATGAAACCCATCATACTTAGTGCCCCATCTTGGCACAATATCCTACAAATGAGTTTTAGAAAAATATAAGAATATAGGAGATACATTATAATGCTCAAAAGGAAAAGCCTCTCTATATACTTGTTTTACATTAGTGGGGTAACTCATGGATGAGTTCCCTCTCACACTCAATGGATAAGGAGATGTGAATGATGGGTCTTCCCAAGAGCTATGCTCCTCCTCCTCTACAAAGTAATCCATGCACATCTTCATGTGAGAGTGCACCTATTCTTTGAAACCTTCCCATATGAATCCACCTAAGAGAGTATGATATGCTTTGACAAAACCAATGGGTTTGGAAAGCAGGATTTCATATATGGCATCAAATAGTACCTCCTTGAGTTTGGAGTCACTAACCAAAAGAATAATATTATAGAAATAGATAACTCCATCTACCACCTTGAACATCTCATCCTTTACTTCCCCTTCAAGAACCCCCCATGTGAAAAGGTTCTTGGAGTATTCCATCATGAGTTGGGAATCCCAACAAGGATCCAAGCTCTCCAAGAATGACAGCGCGGTAGAGGTCTGAAATGAAACCCCTGTCTTCTCATGGCTCCCATATTTGACATCCTTGATATCAAAATCACATGTTGGAGCATCATAATATTCCCTTTGCTGCCCCATTTGTAGCTGTTCTTGCACAAGACAAGATTGGAGCATATGGAAATCAACTTCCCCTCGGAAAGTCCTTGTTTTCCAAAAATTCCTCCTTTTGGCCCATACATACAAGAGGGTTAGGATCCCCTTGCTATATTTAGAAATCTTCTTTGTGAATGAAGAGATCATGGGCTGCCCCAAAGATATGGAGTGGCCATGTGTCCTCATGCTCATGCCATCATAGATCTCTGATTTCTCCTCTCTCAACGCAGATATCTGAGTGGGAGTTAGCAATGCCCCTTTCAGGAAATTGATCATCTCTCTTTTGAATTCTTGAGAGATTCTCTGCACTATGCTAGCTTCTCCCAAGGCTCCCTCCTTAGCCAAGTATGTATATGCTACCCATAGTTGAGAGAACACTTTAGATTTCCTCCTATCAAGAGGTGCTCCTGGTAGAGTACCTCCTTGCAAATAGGTGTCAAGGTATATAGTAGAATGTGGATGTAGGTAGATAGATTTGTCCCTCCCTTCAATGCATAATTCCTCTTGCCTTATTTGTGCTTCCAAAATCTGAAGTAGAGAAGGGTTCATGTTCTCCATATTGTGATGCCCTTCCTCCTCTTCCCTTCCTTCTATCTCCAAGATCTCATCATTTTACAATGATGGTACATGATGCTCATGTGTTGTACCAAGAGATCTATGTGTGAGATCTTGTGGAACTCCTTGCAAGAGTGAAAGAGTTTCTTCCCTTGGAGCAAGTGCTCCAACTTCTTCTTCATGAGGTGCTTGAGGTGCCTTTTTTTTGACTACGTTATCATCTCCTGCCTTCTCATCCTCTTCAATAACTGAAATTGTCCCATCATCAATGAGAGACATTAGATCTTGGTCAACTATTGAAGGAGAAACCTTCATGATTTCCTCTTGAGAAGAGGACCCTTCACTCAATGGATATCTCACCCTTGGAAACGCATCAAACAAACTTACACCTTCTCCCATAGTATTTAGAAATGGAGTGGGATTCATAGACCCTTCCAACTCATGCAAAAGATTCATCTGATGTGGTTTGACAATATCAACAGAAGATGATACACATGGAGCTTCATCAAACCTTTCTATCAATCTTTCAATAAACCTTGCATAAGTAGGTGTATTGGAATTCTTCAAGGAAAAAGACTCAAGCAACCACCAAGCATATGCTTTATCTTAAAAATGCAGCGCTGCTGCTTTGATGGCTTCAATCTCTGAAACGTGATGTTGTTGTACAAAGTCATCTAGCTCCTTCACCCAAACCCTGACTGGACATTTAGGTGATCCATCAAAGATATATAGATAAAATCTACCCTTACCATGCTGATCCTCCTTTGTGGCTTTGCCCTCCTTCATCTTGCAGAATCCTTGGAAGTTCAAGTTATCTTTGAACTCCTTGGACTGAGCTTCATACTCCAAATACTCTCTAAGAGTCTCCTTCTTAGGCACACCTCCTTTCTTCCTCTTCATGAAGAAATAACAGGTAGAATGCTGAAGATTTGGTGATATGGCTGAGTGCACATATCCATGAGATGAGGATTAAGAATATTCCTCATGTATAGATCTTGTAGATCTGATCAGAAGATCTTTCTTCTCTTGAAATTTTCTAGGAGTTTCACTGCTTCTTCTTTCTTCTTCTTGTTCAAACTCCTTGGAGAGGTTCTTCTTAGATCTGAAATATGATGAGAATAAACCCATATTCTTCATAATTATGACCTTTCTCCATGCTGGAATGCCACTGCAAAGTTCCCTTTTCAGGAATATCAAAATTCTATTCCAAAGATTGACTGCAGGGGCATTTACTGGATATGTCACCTTTGAAAAAAGGATGAGATCCAGAGGCTACCTGGCCATCTGTAGAATATATCTATAGATCTTGAAATATTCCTCCTTTAGGGATTCAACACTTTTTCTTGAAGCCACAGGCTGAGCCAAAGATCTTGCTTCGATACCACTGTAATATTCCTTTTTCAGGAACAGCTACAGTTTGGGAATAATATGAGTTATTACCAATGTGGAGCTACTTCCATGTACCTCATACAGGTGAGGAAACACTTAAAATTTATTAAAATATACAACATGAAAGTTATACAACATTTTACAAGGCAAAAGGTGGGGAAAAGTGAGGATTTTGGCCCTAAAACGAGTGTATTAAGAGATTTGAAAAAAAATAAGATGGGAAAGTGGTTGGATATTATAGCTAGGGTTATGAGGGAATCCCATGTCTAATTTCAGAAAAAAAAAAAAAAAAAGTTTTTCTAAGTTAAATAGTTCCTCCTTTCCTAACTAGGATAGAAAACCCTGATTTCCCAAGACTAGAATTATGCAGAAATTTACTGAAGCATGTGAGTGTGATTTTCTGAAGGGTATGACTGAAATAAGGTCTGAATATTTAAAAATAAGACCAGGGGCATAAATCATACGCTTTATAGAAGAATAATGAAAAAATACAGAAGAAATCCTCAAGAAAGAGGTGCTACAACCATATAAAAATACTGCATAACAGTGACAATGTAATTTTTAGGGCTGAAGCAGCAGTTTATTGATTCTTCAGATATATATCAGATCAATACATAAAAATATAGATCCAATATAGATCCATGTACAAGAAAAGCTGATCTATACATTCCCCTTGGGGTTTTGCTCATAACATGAAGCACCGGAAGTAGATCTGAGATCTAAGAATGCAGATATGCAGAATGATTCAGAAAATAACTGAATCATGAACATGTAAAATATTAGATCTGAAATAGAACATATATTGGTTGGCTAATCTATGGATCACCACAGTGAAGGATGAATCCAATCACCGAAGATCTCTCCTCCAAAATGCAAGCAGAACACCCTGCAGCTGTAGATCTGCAAATAACGCTGTCTTAGGGAGAGAAAAAATGTTGTAGATTCTGAAGATCAAATGGCCTGATGCCAGGATGTAGATCTGAAGTATACTCATCAAATGAACTCTTCCAGGAGGTTAAATGACACACTCACTGAGAAGAGCCACTATTATAATCTAGATTTGAGTAGATCTAGATCTCCACTTGCTGTAACTCACAAGATAGCTCAACTCTCAACAGGAGCAACGCTGTAATGTAAGGTGAAACTTGGCCCAAGCCTGATAGTGGAGAAGTTTAGCACAATTCTCCTCCAAGAGCTGCTCAAGGAAGGAGGTGGGATTCCTGAACAGGAATGCCCAACAAGGGATGTCTAGGCAGACAGACCTCCAGAAATAATATCTTCAACAACCTTTTCCTTGCTACCCTCCTCTTCCTTTTATAAGATAGGAGTCTTTCCAAACCCTAAACCACCTTGAATCACTTAACCCTTTTCACATTACAACCTCCTTCTAGAATTGCGCTGTCCCTCAAAGAGGTTCAATGCATCTAGACTGCGCTGTTTGACTTGGTCAAAGATGACCCATTCTTGTGATTTAACCCATTCAAACCTGCAGGAGTTTCTTTGTATAGCCCAAATATGTATTTTTTCACATAGGCATTGATTTACTCTTGGTTTTTAGGAGTTTTACATGTCCTCCTTTACAATTTATTCATCAAACATGAAATGCAAAAATAAACAAGGAAAAATTAATGTTCCAATTAGCTGCAGCTAATTTAGGAACATTACACTATCTCACAACTAGGTCTCCATTGGATCTGACATGCATGTAGTTAACAATAGTAAATCTTCAGTTGCATGTGAGACCAATTCTTGCGAATTAATTAAATAATTAATTCACTGATCTCTCACTAGTGTGTGTTCAGTTACAACTAGCACAACTGATTTTAACTCACTTAACTGAGTTAAACTAATTTACAACTCACATAAATACACATCCAACTCTGTTACAACTTCGAATCTGTCAGTTACGAGTAAGTCCACTTGCATTTCCCACCAACCAACCTTTGAACTGAAATTTCCCATAGCTAACTAGTTTTCCACTTCAGTTAACTATTTGCAAGTGCTTCATGAGAATATATTAATGTTTATTGTCCAACTATTATTAAGGGATATTAATAGTCAACATGCATCTATAAATAGGCATGCAATCTATAAATAGACTTCGCACATACATCTAAAAATAGAACATCATCTATAAATACAAGTTTCTCAACATCTATAAATAGACTTCCACTATAAATAGAATTTTCTCATCCATTATAAAAAGAGACTTACACTTAAAAATAGCCCGAGGCTCAATCCTAGTGTAGGTGCTTAATTTTCACTAGGATCATCATCTTGTTGAATCTCAACATGGTAGCCCCTACCCTATTGCTAGGAATTCTACTAGTGGTGCTGCAACCTGAACTATCCTGGCTTCTCCCTTGCTCCCTTATATGGCAGGCCTCAGTCTTCCCGATTTTAGCTAGTTGATTAACAACCCCATACACCATGATCCTGGTTGGCCTGCTGTGCCATCCAAGCTCCCTTTAGACATCCCCAAGTTTGAAGGAATTGCTGGAGAGGATCATACCAACCATGTTCGTTCTTTCCACATGAGGTGTTCGTCTAACTCCATCACTAATGACTCTATCCGTCTTCGATTGTTGCAATGTATGCTTACTGGAGAAGCTTCCAAGTGGTATGTCGACTAAGACTCTACCTCTCATACTACTTTTGTGACTCTTGCCAGGGATTTTCTATCTTACTTCCAGCTTCCCCTTCGCTATGACACCGGTACCAAACTCTTGACCTCTTTCCGTCAATCATTTGCGACCTGCCTCTCTAATCATGTCCAAGAATGGCGAAGAAGAAAGAGCCTATGTCGATCCCCTACCTTCAAAGACCGTGTCTACATGGATTGGTTTCTCAGATCCATTTTTCCTGCCATTGGCAAAGATGTCGCATCTCACTTCCCTCAGACCGAGGAAGCTGCCCTCCAGATTGCATTGAAGTATGACCTGATCTACGCACAGTATGGTTATATTTATACCATCTTACGTGATCTCCCTAGACCCAGTGGTGCCAATGCACCAGGGGCATCCCATGTCACTGATGGTATTTTTGGAGCCCTTTCTCATCCGTACACTCATCCTCCCATGGGTTATGGTTTCCCTCAAGGAGGGGCTAGCTCCTCCAACACTTCCCCCCCTCCTAGTAACATATATCTAGGATACAACATGCCTCCTCCTTTTTCCCAACCTATTTACCCCAATTTTTCCCAACCTCCTTATTATTTGTATCCACAGCCTGGTGCTCCAACTCCTCCATCATCAGTACCTGAGATTCCCTTTCCTTCTCAAACTCTGCAACAGTAGCCACCACCCCCTTAGGGTCAGGTGTATGCACATCAGGGTGTGACTAATCCTCCTACTTCCAAAATGAAGAGGAAAGGCAGCCAAAACCAATCTGCCCCAGGTAATCCAGGAAACAATCCCCAAGGGAATGCACCTAACACTACAACCCAGCAATATGGCACCCAACCCAAGCAGGACATACCTATTCGCATGAACAAACCTTGTTCTTGTTGCGGTGTCTATGGTCACTAAACCCATGATTGTCCTCTTTTACCTTAGATGTGTCATATGTGGGAAGCTCAAGCAGCATCCCGAGGACAACAAGCCTCCCATTCGGTTCCTCCCAATGCTGCCCCTATCCAACTGGCTGTGTTTACCATTCCTTTCCCCCAACAAGGATATGTGGCTGCCCAACCCCCTGAAAGTCAGGTGACCAATCAACCTCCTCCATCTGGTACCTCTGATTACCGGATCCTCATGATAAACTCTGACCAACCCAATACCATTGAACTCAACCTTCAGACTCATTCCCATTAGTACAACAAGCCCCCCACTATGTTTGCTACCGAGCCCCCTTCTTCAGGTCCCAAAGAGCCTCTTTCGACACCCAATGGTGCTTTAATGATCCCTCAGCCTAAGGAAAAGGTTCATACCAAGATCCCTAAGGGACCATTGCGCCAAAACACTGCTTCTAGTAAAGCTACCCACTCCTATAGTATAGTAGATGACTTGGCGCAATCCCCTACTGCCATGTCAATGCTAGAAGTACTCCAGTCATTCCCTTCACAGCGAAAAGCTCTAATAACTACCATGGGCACTATGGATCCTTTAGATGATCATTTGATTGTTTTCTATGTTGACCGGTCAGAATATCCCCCCCTTCCTACTTCCATCGCCTTCCAAATCCCTGTCAAGGTCCAGAATTCCAACGTCTCCTGTTGTATCATTGACGAGGGGGCATCCACCTATGTGATGTCTTATTCAGTTTGGAAGAAAATCAGATCTCTTGAGTTAGCCCCTTCCACTATCATCCTTCGAGCATGGGATGGCCACTCTTCCTAGCCTCTTGGAATGTTCCGCAATTGTCGTATTACTCTTGCGGGCAAGACTGTTTTTGTTGTCATAGAGGTCATTTATTCCTCCTTAGACTATAACATTATATTGGGTTGTAGCTACACTTATGCGATGTCTATTGTCCCATCTACGGTACACTGTAAGATGTGCTTTCCGCATAATAGAAATATTGTCACCATCGACCAGTTGACATATTACGAACCAAATTCTCAAACCTCTCCAGAGTCCATCATCTCTTCGGTGGAAAATAAAAAAATATTTGAACCTCAGACCAGTGTCTCACCCAGAGTATATAAATATTCCTCTTTTCTTGGTTCCTTCCCTGGTCTCCCTCCTCCTATCTATGACCCTAGCTCATCGAATGTTTGCGTGATGCAATTGTCTCATTCAGACCTCAAACGGACTAGTTCGACTAGTCAGCAGCCCCGCCCTTCGCAACTGTTGAAAATGCAACAAGATGATGGAGCTTAGTGAAATGAAGTCGCCTTCACTAAGTGGGCCCGCAGGCTATTTTTGGCGCAAAGTCTATTTTTAGACTATGTCTATTTTTAGACATATGGAGCATGGTCTAGGGGTTGCAGTATGCTATTCTTGGATGATTGGTCGAGTTGGTAAAAATAGATGGACCTCTATTTTTAGACATACAGGTCGAAGTCTATTTTTAGACTGTCTGTCTAAAAATAGGTCAGTCAAATATTATTAGCCCTTAATAATATTTGGACTCTAAACTTCAGTTTATTCTCTTACAACACTTCAGTTGGAGCTACGGATGTGGCTCATGCATCTAACAGAAGGAATTACGCTATTCCTAGGGGTTTGGTGAGCTCATGCATGGTTGACTTCAGTTAGAACTCAAGTGGCGTAGTTTGGTGGAGTTGATGAGACAGTTGGTGGAGTTGTGTTCGGTTTAACTTAGTTGAACTAGTTGAGATTAGTTTAACTAGCTAATCAACTAGTAATGAGTGGAGTGAATTAAATATTATTTAATTCATTAATTAGTAACTCATTATTCAACTCAAGAACACATCACTTCACTACAAAGGCATAAGGTAATAAAGGAGACTCGGAAGATATTAAAATTGTGCGTATTAGAAGATAATGGACTCAAGGAGTTCGTAGATACGATGTCCAAAAGCCTACCGATCCGCCAGTCGAGGCTTGGCAAAAGAAGATGGCGAAATGTCGAAGGATTCTGTTGGAGGGCGTAAAGGATCACATTGTATCCAGCCTGCATGGAAAAGCTTCTCCATATTTGATGTGGAAAGCGTTGACAGATCTATTACAGAGTAAGAGCGACCAAAGGAAGCCGGCGCTCAAGGATAAGCTCAGAAACATTAAGATGGAGAAAGGCGACAGTATCGCCAAATACCTCACGAAGTTCACTCAATGCAGAGATGAGCTGGGAAGTGTGGGGGTGACTGTCGAAGAAGAGGATATGGTAGACCTGGCTCTCCTTGGTCTTCCGAAAAGTTGGCATGCATATCAAGATAGTGTCAATGGTTGGGAGAAGTTGCCGGGATGGGAGCGACTTTGGGCGGATCTCATGCAGGAGGAGATAAGGAGGACTACCAGGGACGGATCTTCATCAAAGGTATCTGATGAAGAAAATTGCGCTTTGGCTGCCAAAGCAAAGAAGGGGAAGAGAAAGAAAGCTTCTCAGTCTTGTGCGAAAGGCAAGAAGCAAGACATGTCCAAGGTGAAGTGTTTTCACTGTCACCAGCACGGACACTATGCCACAAATTGTCCGCAGAAGAAGAAAAATAAGAAGGCTGCTGGATCTGCAGCGGGAGAGGCATTGGCTTCTCAATTCAAACTGGATTTTTCACTGATCGCATGCTTGGTTTCAAGTGTGGTGGGATCAGTTTGGTTCTTGGACAGTGGTGCGTCATTTCACATGACGGGAGATCGAGATCTGTTTTCAGATCTGGAGGAAAAATATCTTGGAGTGCACATCGAGATGGGCGATGATGGTAGATACAGTGCGACTGGTATCGGTACCATTTCCTTTGAGAGGGAGTCTGGTAAACCTTTCATATTGAAGGAAGTTTTGCATGTTCCAGGATTGATGAAGAACTTGATCTCTGTGGTGATGTTGGAAGACAAGGGGTATGATGTGGTCTTCAGCGAAGGAAAAGCTTTCCTGCGCAGTAAGACAACTGGAGAGACCCGGAAGATAGGGGTTCAAGTCAAGAACCTTTATCAGTTGCAAGTAGATGGCTACGCAGCAATGGCATGCAAGGCGGGAGAAGTGGTGAGCCGGGATGATGAGGGCGAACTGTGGCACAGGAGATTGGGCCACCTTCACCATGGAGCCTTGAAGATCCTGCAGCAGATTTCTACTGGGCTTCCTAAGGGCACTCTTGCGCAGTCAGATCAGTGCAAGGGGTGTACTTTAGGGAAGTATGTGAAAGCCACCTTTCACGAGAAGGATAATCGCGCCACGACGATCCTTGAGAGAGTTCACACAGACGTGTGTGGTCCTTTCTCAGTTGCTTCGACAGCAAAGCACAAGTATTATGTGATCTTTGTTGATGATTTCTCTCGAAAGTGCCGGATCTTCTTCATGCAGAAGAAGAGCGATACATTCGCGAAGTTCTGTGAGTTTAAAGCACTGGTCGAGAAGGAGTCGGGGAAGAAGGTGATTGCTCTAAGGAGTGATAACGGTGGTGAATTCATCTCGGCTGAATTCAAGGAGTTCTGCAGCGCAGAAGGGATTCGGAGAGAGCTCATCGCACCTCATAACCCACAGCAAAACGGGGTGGCTGAGCGGAAGAACAGAACGATCGTGGGTGCTGCACGGGCGATGTTGCATGATCAGGGCCTACCCCTTCACTTGTGGGCTGAGGCATGCAATACAGCAGTGTATGTGTAGAACCATTGTCCTCACAAGGTTCTTGGCATGAGTACACTGGAGGAGGCTTATTCTGGCAAGAGGCCTGATATTTCCCATTTGCGGATTTTTGGTTCTCCTGTCTACATGCATGTGACGAAGGATGCGAGAAGGAAGCTGGATCCAACTGCTGAGGTTGGAATATTTGTGGGGTACACCGATACACCTCATAACTATCGGGTGTATGTGCCAGACAGTCGCAAGACTGTTGTGCGACGAGATATAAAATTTCAGGAGGAGAAAGCCATGCAGTGTTCGCTTGAGAGGGAGCTACACTTGCATGCAGATGAGGAGCTGTTAGTTCCTAAGGAGGAGCTTCCGGATGTGGATCAGCCACACGAGGAGGTTCAGGAGGTGGAAGAAACCACCCAGGCAGCGCCAACCATCAGAGGGCGCATGCGCACTACAGAAGCTGAGCGACTGGCTCGGGATGCAGAGAAGGTTGTAGGACCACCTACAGCACAGCACAGACAGAGGCAGTCACCGGATCGGTACACTGGATACATGGCTCTTGTGAGTCAATGTGTCATGATGGAGCCATCCTCTTTTGAGGAAGCTGTGGAGGAACCCGCATGGGTTGATGCCATGATCGAAGAATATGATTCGATCGTCAGAAACAGTGCATGGGAGATTGTCCCAAGACCGGAGGGGAAATCAGTGGTGGGTTCGCGATGGATCTACAAAGTGAAGGAGGCGGCTGACGGGAGTGTGGAGAAGTACAAGGCGAGATTTGTCGCCCGTGGCTTCTCACAGATCGAGGGGATCGATTATGAGGAGACCTTTGCACCTGTCGCAAGGTACTCTTCCATACGGACGATCCTAGCTCTCTCAGCGCCGATGGGATGGCACATCCATCAGATGGATGTGAAGACTGTGTTCCTCAATTGAGTCATTGAGGAGGAGGTGTACATAGAGCAGCCGGAAGGTTTCGAGATCTTCAGCAGTGAGTCGCATGTTTGCCGACTCAAGAGAGCACTGTATGGGCTGAAGCAAGCACCTCGTGCTTGGTACACACGGATAGATAGTTATTTCACTGGGCTTGGATTCTCCAAGAGTGAGGCGGATCCTAACCTGTACCAGATTGTGGTGGAGGGGAAGCTGCTGATCATTGTACTGTATGTAGATGATCTGATTTTGACGGGAGATGAGTCGTTGATACTTTCATGCAAGGAGGATCTTGCACGAGAGTTTGAGATGAAGGACTTGGGCATCCTTCATTATTTCCTGGGATTGGAGATTTGGCAACGCAGTGGAGGACTGTTTGTTTCTCAGGGCAAGTATGCCCAGGAGATTCTGGAGAGGTTCAACATGCAAGGCTGCAAGCCTGTTGACACTCCTCTTCCTGGTGGTTGGAGGAAGGAGGATGCTACTTCAGCGGAGGTAGTGGATGCCACCGTCTATCGACAGTTGGTGGGGTCGCTTATGTATCTGGTCAATACACGACCCGATATATGCTATGCAGTTAACCAGCTTTCGCAAGCTATGGTTAAGCCTACCAAGCTCTTTTGGAAGGCAGGCAAGCATGTATTATGCTATATTAGAGGCACATCGGGATATGGTCTATGGTACAGACAGGAGGATGGAGCGAAGCTTTCTGGCTTCACTGATGCAGATTGGGCAGGGAGTCCAACGGACCGGAAGAGCACATCTGGAGGAGTTTTTAGCATTGGGTCGACAGCATTTTCCTGGTACAGCAGGAAGCAGAGATCTGTGGCACTCAGTTCAGCAGAGGCCGAGTACATGGCAGCAAGCTTGGTTGCATGCGAGGCTATTTGGATGAGGAAGATCCTCGTCGGATTGTTCGGGTCACACTTGGAGCCTACTGTGATTTATTGTGATAACCAGAGTTGCATTAAACTCTCGGCTAATCCAGTATTTCATGATAGATCCAAACACATCGACATCAGGTACCATCATATCAGAGATTGTGTGCAGCTGAGAATCATGTTACTTTCATATATTCCCACGGAGGATCAAGATGCTGACATCTTGACGAAGGCGCTCACCAGGAGAAAATTTGAATTCCACAGAGGCAGGATAGGGGTTGCAGATAATCCATATATTGTTGAGAGGGAGTGTTGAAAATGCAACAAGATGATGGAGCTTAGTGAAATGAAGTCGCCTTCACTAAGTGGGCTCGCAGGCTATTTTTGGCGCAAAGTCTATTTTTAGACTATGTCTATTTTTATACATATGGAGCATGGTCTAGGAGTTGCAGTATGCTATTCTTGGATGATTGGTCGAGTTGGTAAAAATATATGGACCTCTATTTTTAGACATACAGGTCGAAGTCTATTTTTAGACTGCCTGTCTAAAAATAGGTCAGTCAAATATTATTAGCCCTTAATAATATTTGGACTCTAAACTTCAATTTATTCTCTTACAGCACTTCAGTTGGAGCTACGGATGTGGCTCATGCATCTGACAGAAGGAATTACGCTATTCCTAGGGGTTTGGTGAGCTCATGCATGGTTGACTTCAGTTAGGACTTCAGTGGCAGAGTTTGGTGGAGTTGATGAGACAGTTGGTGGAGTTGTGTTCGGTTTAACTTAGTTGAACTAGTTATGATTAGTTTAACTAGCTAATCAACTAGTGATGAGTGGAGTGAATTAAATATTATTTAATTCACTAATTATTAACTCATTATTCAACTCAAGAACACATCAGTTCACTACAGTGCATGGACAGTTCAGTGGAGACCAGTGGAAGAGGTAGATGAAAGGGTGAGTTTGCTATTAGTTACGACAGCAGTTGTGCATGAGATTTGCACAAGCATTGGAGGAGATTGCCAATGATGATTGCGCAGTTGGAGCCAGTGAGATTCAAACTTGGATCTCTCATTAGACCAGCCTTGATTGCGCAATAGAGGCAGGCAATTAGTGGATGAGTTTTGAACCTGTGACTTGTTCAAAACCGAGCTAGTTTGTGTGTAACTTTTGGAGACAGTACTGAGTACTTGTGAGGAGTATTGTACTGATATTGTTACATGTTCTCTTCTATTATAATATACAAATAGCTGGGGGTTTTCAGCTATAAGCTTTCCCCATTACATATTGTGTTTATGTGCGCATGCGACTGTTTCTATTTCTGCAAATTGATGATTAATTGTAGAAGAGGTTATGTGTTATACATGAATTCGAATTAGTGTATGATCAGGATAATCTCAGTGGATAAATCTTCATTATTCAGCAAATTTCTACAGCAACCTACTCAAATCACCTTGAATCATCCTTTAGGACCCCCTCCTCAAGGCCCCTCATAGATAGCTAGTGTCCATGAGACTATCTACCCTCCTGGAATGATTCCCCCTGGCCTTAACCATCTCAGAGCCATCCTGCCTGGCCACTACCCCTCCAGTTAGATACCATTTCTAGCTCCCCCTCCTGGAGTATTTTCAGTACCTATTATGGCTACCTTGTCTCTTCTTAACATGACCCTGGGGATCCCAGTCTGGTACATTGATCCCCCAACCACTATCCCGCTTGGTCAACCCAAACCTTATACTGCTTTGACCCAGGTCCAATCGGTTGCCATGATCCTTCCCTTTGCTTTTGTGCCTCAGCCTCCTCAATAAGAACCTACTCCTATTGCGAAAGGTTCAGGTGAGGGGGGAAAAGCCCGTAATAAGGCACCTAAGGACAAGGCCGCCCAAAAAACCCCTACTCCTCCTCAGCCTCCAAGGCATACCCCTCCATGTGCTTTGTGTGATGTTGTCGGCCATGCCACTAATAACTATCCTGAATTGCCTTGTATCAAGTCCATGGTCAATGTCACGTTTCCTGAGTATAAAGTCTCTGAAGCCCCTGTTACTTTACCAATTGTAGCCAAGAACCCCAAGAATGTTCACACCAACCACCCTTGTGCTTTGTGTGATCTCCACGGCCTTTATACCCACGTCTGTCCCCACCTCAATCATTATTGCGCCTCTTTGGAAGTAGTTCGGGAATACGAGACTAAACAGAACGAGTCTACCTCTCCCGTACTTGCGTAGTATGTTTCGGACCAACCTAAGGACACATTTTCTGCCATTGAAATTCCCCCTCCCAATTTCGAGATGGCGAAGTCTTCGGCCACTATCCTTTACCTGTCATCATCTATGAGATCCATGGTGGAAGACCCCTCTGGGACTTCCCCTTCTGTTGGCTCGAGGGGTCCTGACCCAGGTTCGGAGGTTCAAGGTTTGCCAAAAAACCCCTATACTACTAGCCCTTTCGGCAGTGACCTGTTTGCACAGGCCAAATTCTCACCCGAAGTAGTATGGGTGGGTGCTGGAACCAGGTTTTCGCACCCTGGGAGAGGGTAGGTAAGTCAAGCAGAACTGCGTTCACCCTTATAGTGACTAGATCTTATACCAGAGAGCCTAGATCTACGGATTCCATTCGCATCCAAATGCGCAACAACAATGATATTCATACTAATCAAGAGATAATGAACTCATATAACAATAACGCAACTATTCCAGATATTCCTATATGAAGTGCAATAGAATAGACCCATATCGCAGCCTAAATAAGTAACACAAGTATGTTTGCAGCTTAAATCAATAAAACAACAACATATATTAATTAACCAAACATCACAGATTCACATCACAATAATTCCAATAGATTCAGATATTCAACAATACTTCCACATTCATTAATCCTTCAGTTCTCCTTACAATACCCCAAAACCCAACTTGCACACACAACAGCAGGGTTCGCACACAACAGGATAGAGAATATCCACGCACACAACAGAAGGAGTCCTTCCCCAAAAACCTTAACCAGATCTATCAGTTCGTACTTAGCATCAATATTTATTCGTTCCCCACTTTACAACTCAAAATTTCCTTCTATTTATAACAATCTAGCCTAAACTTTCCTGTGGTCCGCAAACCATGGTTTTCAGACTCTAGGTCTACCCTTTGACCCATTACAATGCTTTCGGGGCTTTGACCCACCCCAAAACCCCTACGCTAGACCAAAATATTCCAAAATTATACAAAATACTTGAAATTTCCTAGTTCACAGCCGTTGGAGGACCCTGCTCCAACAGTCCCCCAACACAATCTTGTGACTTGTCTCGAGTCACTGTAGTGGCGTGGTCTCCACCTGTGCGCGTAGTGCATTGATGGCTATGATCAGCAGAGGCAACACCTCTTGACTCTAAGCAGCGGTGCTTTGTGCAAGGTCCACAAGCTTTTGGGATGTTGGGCCTTTGGTTGCCGTGGTGACACTGTCCAGTGTTTGGTTTAGTCGCTCGACCGCGCCATCTGCATCCTCTGAGAGCTGGAGGGCTGTGGCAGCCCACGACTTCAATCATTCCTCGATGACGTGATTCTTGCGCCGGAGTTTCTCAATCTCGTCTTGGAGAGCACTGCTGGTCCTCAAATGTGCTAAACGTTGGGTAGGCACCAAGGTGGGCAATGTTGCCTCGACCTGCTCGAAAGCTTCTTCCTTATGCCGTAAGTCCCGATTGATGTCTCAAAGGGCCAGATTGAACTAGACCATGGTCCAGAGCTGCATGGATGACTCTAGAGACTAGGTTCCCTGAGAAATCTACCCAGTGATAGTGTTTGCAGCTTCGGCCACCAATGCAGCGCGCTGGGCTTGTACCTCCGGCGGCATGGCAGGCTGCAATTTGGCCTATAAGTTAGATATTTGCTGCTCCAGCTGTGTCTTGATGTCCTACATTTCTGTCCTAGACGCTCTCAATGATACAACCATTCTTTCCACTTTGGCTCAGGGCGTAGCTACGGTCGGGATCCTGTCTGAAACCTCCGTGTAGTGCTGGTGGATCACTGTTTCAATCTCCACCTGTTGCGATACAGTGAGGGACATTTATGCATTCTTCCATGTGATGGTCCGCTTGGCCACATCGAGTTGTTGGTGTACTTTCTGGTCTTGATGGTGGATCTCCCGAAACATGGCGAAGTGGAGACCCTGTAATTCCTCGCGGGGCAGCTGGGCTGGATCCAATTATATCCCTGTACTTGCTTGGAGTTAGATTCCTACAAGGACATCAATAGGCAACGAGCAGAGATGGTCTTCTCCCGTGGCTAACAATGTACTGTTGGTTGCCAAGGGAGCCCGAGTCTGAATTACACTGGTTTGCAACGTATCTGTCTTCCACTGGAGGGTGCAGAGTTCGGTCTGAATGGTGTAAATTGTAGCCTTTTATTGTTCCTCTATGGCTACCCACCTATCCTCTGTAGCCAGTGTAAGTGCGTCCGTGAATTTCTCGAGGTCACCGTCAGTTAGTGTGACCGTCGCATCATATTCCTGGCATTGGGATCGCTGATTTTTTCGGGGCCCTTTTGCAGGCTCTCATGGCCGCTTCGTACCCTGGAGGGAGGTGGTATCTTTTTTATTCATCCCTTGCACACTCAGGTCTAGCTGTGAACCAGCCTTGGCATCCTTTTCGATGATCTGTGGCAGCTGTGATTCCTTTTCCGTGGCGGCGTCTGAGCCCCCCTTGCTTGGTCCTGCGGTCTCCTCAGGGTTGACAGGGGGGGGTCACTCCTATCATACAAATCCCTATGGTGCTCTTTTTTCTAGGTATGAAGCCAATCCTCCATGTAGGTAGCCAGAGCACCATTATCCTGTCAATTTCTTCATCCCCCGACCCAATCACCATGATTTCCTCAAGTTCTGGGTCTGTAGGTACCGAAGCTTCTGCAGGGTTAGTATCCATCATTCTAGTGTGAAAAGGGAATCCCGACTCTGGGGGACTATTGGCAGCGGGAGTGGGTCGATTCATCATGAACAAGATGCTACAGGCCCAAAGAACCGTGCATCATAGAGAAAATACATACGGGTTACGGAAGTGATACGAAACCCTTGTTTGAGCTATTCTTCCTACTTTATAATGCCTGTGGTCATCCAACGGTAGGGTAAATGTCACTTGGAACTTACCATCAAGTAAATGATAAAAAATCTCAAGGAATCTCTGCATTAATTTCCAGCCGCCCGCTCCATTCAACAGTAAAATTTCCTTTTTACCAGATTTTACTGTTCCAACCGCCATTTTTCACTCCTCATGTGCGCTCAAAATACCTGCTGCGCTTGGACTAAACACCTGCACCTCTTGCGCATATTTCCTAAACACAGGGTCATTCCCTAGGGAATTTTAAACCAAAGACATGTTCATCTGACATGCGTCATCCCAACAGAAATGAACCCCCTTCGTAAGCAAGTTTTGTAGAGGTGCTATGATTAGTGTGTACTATCAAAAAAACGTCCTGTAATAACCTTCATGGTTGAGGAATGAACACAACTGTCTCTTGGTTGTAGGAGTTGCCGGATACATTATAACTTTGCTTCATGTACCCGCATCCCCAATCTTAGCCAACATAGGGTGTGTTTTAATGCCACCCATTCGCAGCTTATACGGCCCAGTAACCGTGCACATCCCTTCCAATTCTGAGTCAGAAGTAGCTTGTGGATCATTCTTAACTTCTTTTGGGGCTAGACCGTGGTAATCGACCATGCTTGCTACCTGCATTTCCCATGCGGGCCCTTCAGGTGCGACATCCCATGCTACAGTGTTAATATCTTGCAGAGCTATGTGGAGCACTTCCATGCCACCCACTAATCCAAATGTCCCCAGAAATTCATCCTTTAATGTCTCCCAGTGGCGGGTATGTTGGTGTAGCTCCGCATCTAAATACCATGTGGTGGGAAGTGGTCCCAAGGCATGAATAAACAAATGAACCCATTCTTCCGTAGTCTTGTCACACCATTTCTCCATCCATGCGAACAGATACCTGCACGGGTCTTCGGAGCTGATGTATGTTTGGACGCGGATGTGATCGGGCTGTTCGAATTGCAGGACCATCATATCCCAACACTTTTCCCAGTCCTGGAAGGCTTCCTTATGTGTGTCCCACCACCGTACGCATGGCGAGATTAAGGGCCCCTAGCCTTCATCCTTTTGGGACCTCAGATTCGAATGCGCTCAAAAAGTCTCCGATATTACCAGAACCATAAAAATAGGGTAGGTCTCTCACCTCTAAGGAAATGCAGCAGAAGTCCCTTGTGACCCGAAGGCATCGTAGTGCAGAGACATCATGTAACTGATTTTTCCAGTTCTCCATCTCCCCATTGGAGAAACATTCACTATCCTTTTCCCAGCAGAGTACAATGTCATCCATGGGGTTGATCCAATCCTCATCCTACACATTTAGCTTATAAATATGATCCACACCCTCTTCATCGCGCACTGACTCAGTGTATTGTTTTCCTTCCGCAGGATCTAATGGCACTATCACCCTTGTACCGTTATTCTCAAACACCATGCTTCTCTTTTTCAAGTTAATAATTCCTCCCATATCGATGGCCCAATCCAAGCCTAGGAGCGCAGGATAGAGGTCTGCATCTTCTACGATCTCAATTACCTCAAAGTACTCCTGGGCCTTTACTCCCGCGATATCCACCACGATTTTCGATAGTATTCCCAAGGGTATAATAATTTGCTGATTAGCCATGCGCAGCTGGATAGTGGACCATTCCAACTTAGGTTCTCCCATTCGTTGCCAAGTCTGTTTAGGTAATACATTCACATCTGACCCTAGGTCCAAAATAACCTGATCCATCTCCTAATCACTGATCTGCGTAGTCAACCGCATCTCCCTACCAGTGCATTTCTTATATCTGTATAGTTTGTGCACATCCTTGATTTCCGGAGGTAGGCCAGTTCATGCTGCGTAGCTATCTATCAATGCCTAAATATTCTCTATATCCGTTGGGTTGCGCAACAGCTTCATACATGCCTATAAAAAGGGCTTGAACTCCTCGGTCGCCTTAAGGTTCGTAGGTGTCTGAGAAGTAGATGCCTCTATCTTACAAAAGTATTTGCGAGCTACGATCAATGTTTCTTTTTCCTTGCTTAGGTCCAAACCCTCCTATTTGATAACAGCTTTCGGGATCAGAGATTCAGTCACAACCTTCTCCCCAGGTCCTCCAGTGGCTGTTCCACTGCGCGTTACGACATTTACGCTTGGATCTTTGTCTCGCAGTTTTGCCTTAACCCTCTGCACATTCTATGTAGGTGTTGGCTACTTCTCCTGCATTTTTTCTATCAATATTTTACAGTCTTCGATCGCATGATCCAACTGTTTGCAGTACCGGCAGGACTGCCTCGTAGGATTCAGGGCGTCTCTCGCAAAGTGCTCGAACTCTCTGTAGTTATAACAGATTAGCTACCTTCATTCACGACCTGTGCTTCCACCTCGGCCTCCCCCTCTGCCCTTGGCTGGGGAGCGACCTATGCCTGCGGGGGACCTTGGCGACACAGGGTTTGATTTTACCCTATATAAGTTTCTGCGATTGATCATCAAATCATATGTCTGGAAATTCTGTTCATCATGTCCTTCTAATCTACAGAACCTGCACCATTGCTGTTTTATCTCTGGGACATACACAGCAAGGTGGGGGTAGTGGTTTGTGTCGTGCAACCCTGCAACGCGGCAATCATCGCACCACAATTGTAATATCCCAAAATAGGGAATTTCTACACTATTGGGAATATCTTAAGATATTCCAAATGTGGAGATCCAACAATACATAAACATAAACTGGAAATAGCAGTGAAAAAAATCATACCAAAATTTATGGAAACCATAGAGCCATTTTATTATGTAAATCAGTAGCAAACATGTACAATACAACTCAAATGATCAAGGCAAACAAGCCTCTCATGAATACATGTGAAAATATGGAATGCTGCTCTATTGCAGAATGTCTATGAACAAGAACTGTGCAGTCATAGAGGGAGAATTGCTACAGGAAGTGTAAAATATCATATATCTGCATATAGATGGCTCATGCAACATTGGGAGTGAAGATCTAGCCTCCCAATCACTACCTCAAGACAATCCTGGAAGGATTGGTTGAAATATGCAAAAACTGCAAAATGCTGGAGTTACAGGGTAGCAGCTGCAACTCAAGAATTGAAAATAAATGGAGAAGGCTGAGGATGCTACATCCGATGAAAATACCTCCTCCAATGGATCTTCTAAGTGAAAGGCTGATCCTAACACTGAAGATCTCACCCTCCGAAAATCACTGCAATCCCTCACTGCAAATACCAACTGAAAATAACGCAGTCATTGAGGGATACTGCATTGTAGGTGCAAGAAAAAGAGTTGGCCAAATGCCAAGATCTGAAATATGCTCCAAGGGCTTCCAAACTGATCTCTCAAAGGAAAAAGAGCCCCCTCCTCTGAAAAATAGCTCCGAAAGTGGTGTTGTGAACCCTCACTGCAACACCCTGCAACATAGCATTATTCTGCTGCAGAAATAACGTTGTAGCTGAAGGAGGATGCTTGGCCTCAAGCCTGGATGTGAGGAAAATCAGTACAACTCCTTCAAGATGCCTCTCAATAAAGGGGAAGGATTCCTAAATAGGAAATCCTTGTGCTAAGCAGCACTGCAACTCTGCTAAACAGCAGGAGAATGCACAAAGTCTAAAAAGACAAAGAAATCAATAATCTGAATCATGAATGACAATGGCTACCTTGCCCTCCTTTTAAACAAGTGAAAGACCTCTCTCCATGGGTCCCACTCATTAGGTTTTCCTCCACAAAATAAACCTCTTCCCATTCATACTGCGATGTCTATCAAAGTGTTCTCCACCTCCTCTCCCAACGTTGTTGACTTGGTCAAACTTGACCTTGTCTCCATGCAAATGTTCTCTTTCACACATAAGGGTGTGAAATCCAGCTCTTATTACTATCCCCTTTCACATTTGAGGGATTTTATTCATGTTTTTAATAATCATGGGCTTCCTTACCCATTTATTTAGCTGCTAGGTGATAAAAAAAAAAAATTAATATTCCATTTAGCTGTGTGCTAAAATGGGAATATTACAGTCCTCCCCTCCCAAATGTTGCTTGTCCTCAAGCAACTGCAAGGATAGAACTGGAAGGTCTCCTCCCAAGGTATGGAGTCTAAAATTTGTTGAGGAACATCTTCCCCATGTGGATCCTCCATCCCCCAAGCAATCATCCATACAAAATGAGTTACCTCCCAACATGGCAACTCCTGAAAATCCTCTTCCACCTTTGGCTCCTGCAATGTAGGTGGGCTGAAAATCTGATCTTGGTAGAAAAAATAGCCTACCCCATGCTTTCCTCCTCTCCACTTAGGATAAATTTAGAGTATATGTTGATCTTGGGCTGCAATGATATTTCCCTCAAGTGGCAAGATGAAGATTAGACCTCCACGGATCTCTCCTCCAACGTTATGAAACATGTTGGCCCAAATCATCTCATATGTGATGAGTTGGAAGTCACCATCATATGGCATCCAATCAATCATATGTCTCACGTCAAATGGAAACAAGTGTTTTGCTGTAGTGGCCACATACTCTCTCATGCTCCCATTAGAACATGCAATGAAAACTATGTGGGAGTTCTCTCCCCCAAGGGACACATCCAACCAATGTGCCATTCCCCCAATCATGCTCCCAACAAATATAAAAACAACAAAAACATAAGAAACCATAATGAGAACCATGCTTGTTGCCATATGTAGCAAGGGAGAAGGACAATGGTCCCTCAAATGTAACCAACGCAGTTTGGCCCTCAACTGCAAAAGAGTGTGACAAAAAGTGTGGTTTCTCAACCACTTGCTTGCTTTCCCAATCTCCTCATATGTTTGGAGAAAGTGAATGATGTATGGTGCAAAGTGAGCATGTTCTCCAAAATACATCTCCTTCTCAAGTCCTCCTAGGGAGTGGTCACCAATACTACTCATGGCCTCAAGTAGACCATGAGGTCTAGAAAAAATAATGCTCCTCCTTGGAGCAACATCCTACACATGTATGGTTAAGGGATGCATAGATACATTATACAAATCATTATGAAAAAAAAAAATACCCTTACCATATGTATTTCTCATGCAAATGGAGTGGCTCATAGATGAGTCTCCTCTCATCCTCAAAGAGAAAAGAGGTGGCTGTGCTAATGTAATGTTCCCAATTTTAGCCTCACGCTAAAATGGAACATTATAGTTGCATATTCTCATTTTTTTGAGTAAAAGTGGGAAAAGTGACCTATTCATGTAACAAACAGGAATAAAATCCCTTACAATGTGAAAAGGGATCATCATGGAGCTGGATTTCACACCCTCATGTGTGAAAGAGGTTAAAATGCAAATGGACAAGGCCTAATTGACCAAGTCAAACTGCATTGGCATGAGTTGGAAAGCACTTAGTGGGACAACGCAGTTTTAGTGGAGGAATATTCCACGGGGGAGGAAACTTATAGAGGAAGGAAGGAGGAGACTTCATTGTGTTTAAAAGAGAGGTAAGGCAGCCCATTGATATTATCTTATATCATTTGATTATTTGTCTATTCAGACAAATTGTTGCCTCTTGCTGTTCAGCAGAGCTGCAGTGCCCTCGGGAATGAGGGAGTTGTTGGAAATGTTGTCATTGATGGCAAAGGAGGCAAAGGAGGCAGCGCTGAAGCAAAGACAGACAAAAGAAGTAGCGAATACAATGGAGGCAGCAAAGAAGAAAATGAAGGCAGAGGAAGCGAATATAATAGAGGCAGAACCGTTATCACAGAGACAGAAGCAGAGGCAGAACGACAGAAGCAGCAGAGGGAGAGGCAGAGCAATTATAAAATTCCGAGAATCATACCCCAAGCCGAGCGTTACACATATAATACGGAACCATAGTCAAGTGTGCAGTATGAATGGAGAAGGAACCTTAGTCGAAAAATATACATATATATAATTAAAGGCAACGTGAGTCGAATCATAAAATACATTGAAAAGTGGCGAATTGTTAAATAACAAGGCGGCCCCGGAACCGGAGCGTAAGGATAGCGGAACTAGACCTAAACCCGTGGTCAATCACTGTTTGAAACCGCGAGCGGATTTACAAAGGCGGGTTGCCCATTTCGCACCGCATTTGGTGTAAAGGTAGTATTTCTAGGTCGAGGAGCGATTCCATAGAGAGGTGGACACGTGGTATAGGCGGTATTGGAAGCCACCGTTTAACTTGCAATTTCATGCGTTATACACCGACCAAAGATGCCGAGTGAAATGAATATACACCGTCGATCTGGTGGAGGAGCATCGGACGGAGATCATTGAACAAAGATGCATGAAGTTTAATAGAGGTGCACGGAGTCTAACAAAGGTACAATACGCGCGCATTTGAATGGTCCATTGAGTTATAGGTGGGCCCGGATCCACGGGTTATTACGAAGTTAAATCTTTATAAAATGCTGAACCATTAATATAAGGTCAGAGATATATGTAATGAATTTGGTTCATTAACGTTATTCGACGTATTGAAATCTCATTATAAGGTTCAAGGCATATATATATGTTATATAAGCGGAGCACGTAATGTAAAGTGGGACCCCTCCCCAATCGCAATCGGAGATCACAAGAGCAGCGTAATATGTAACTCACAGGAAATCGCGATTGCGATGAGAATCCAGACCCGACGGGTCTATAAACCGCAATTGATAAGTATTTCAACTCAAAGTTGCGATTGCGATCAATCGCAATCGGAAATCGCAAGGGGAGCGGAACATCACAATATAAGAGTTGCGATTGCGATTGGAAGCCCAGGCCCGATGGGCTTATAAACTTTGATTAATAAAATTTGAGTCCCAATCGCATCGATATTAGTCAATCGCATCGGCAAAGAACAGTGAACGGTGACTCAATCGCATCGGAGTATTTGAAGTTGCGATTGCGATCAATCGCAATCGGAGCAGGAGTGATCAATCGGAATCGAAAATCGTTGGAGGATCAATATATTGCATCAGAAAATGTGTCAGGTGGTCCCAAAAGGGCATTCGTTAAGTATTAACAAGATTATTCATTGATTATAGTAGAAGTGGCAGTTTGTTTGTTAAAACCTTATATAAGGACGCCGAGAGTCGATTTAAGATTGTATTAAAAGAAGCTATTATATATATAAAAGGCGATTGTATTAAGATGTGCCGTGTGGTCCGTGGGTTGTATGTATATGCCTCAGCTTAATGGGAGGGCGATTGTTAATATACAACGATTGTGATCTATGTTCGTTCCGCTTGTGGAACTTCCACATCAACAAGACACTCGTGGCATGAAAAGGGTTGGAATTGTCCTGATTTAAAAAGTCAGCAATTGCATTTCATTTATTTAAAAGAGTGAAGTTATGTATAGCGATTACACCCCCACGAAGAGGACAAAATAGAATACAGAGCAGAAAAGAGTTAAAACACAATCACAGAAAAAGACAAAACACAGTCAAAGAAAAGACAAATGCGCAGCTAGCCAAGAGGGTGAATCAGTGAGATGGAATTCACTTTGTAATTCGAATGTAAATATTTTAATTGTTTTTTATTGTTTGTGATGCATTGGCAAGTCTCCGAGAGAGAACAAATTCCAACTGTAATGTTAAATTGATACCTACAGTTATATTTTCTGAGTAAGTAGATAAAAGGAGTGAGAAGGCAGAAGGCAAAGAGACATGAATTTCCATTTCGAATTCCAAGTAGAATACAAACAATCATGTGAGGAAATCTATAAATAATATCATCTTGATATGCAAAAAAAAAAAAAAAGAGGAGAGAGAGAGAGTTAATCAAGAGAAGGCAGAATATAGAAGTGTGAGGCAGAGAAGATTAAGAAAAGCAGAACAGAAGGAGAAGCTACAGAACAGGGTTGATATCTGAGGTAAATCAACAAACTTTCAGTTTGATAAATTGAGGGTGGAACTTCCTATCAGAAGTTATAGCTTGATAGGTATCCAGTTGTAGCTGGCTTGAGGTTGGAGCCTCCTATAGGTTGGTCACTGTGAGAAAATTGAAGGAGTTGAATTGCTTCCTTGCAAGTTGTAGCTTGCGATTGAGGATAGAGCCTCCTGTGTGATTTTGGTGCTACTTGAGAAAAAGTGGTGAGAAGGAGTTGGAGCTTGCCTTTGCATCACAACAATAATAAGATGTGGTTTTCTCCCTTTATGGGTTTCCACTTACATCTGCTGTCTCTATGTGTGCTTCTTATGTGTTGATGTGATTATTTAAATCTGCTTAATTGCTTGCTGCTTTCTACATAAGTATGGTGTCACAATAAATTAATATTGGCTGCAAATAAGACTGTTCACATATTAAGCTGTAAATAATTTTGGTGAAAAATTAAAAAAGGCTAATGTATGTATTAAACTGATTCACCCCCCCCCCTCTCAGTTTAATTAAAGATTCAACAATTGGTATCAGAGCGGGTTCCTTAGTATCAGTCTAACAATTGAAAGGAGTTCCTAGGTTCCCAAGATGGCTAGTAAAGAAGGATGCTCAACCAACAAAGCCCATTTCTTCACTGGTGAAAATTATGCCTTTTGGAAAATAAGAATGAAAGCTTATATAATGTCTTTAGGATTAGAAGCTTGGGATGCTGTGGAAATTGGATATGTCACAAAGTCAACTGATACAGAGAAAGAAGCTAAAGAAAGCTTTGTAGCTAATACAAAAGCAATGAATGCAATCTTAAATGGACTATGTGAAGATGAGTTTATCAAAATAATGCACAGTAAGACTGCCAAAGATATGTGGGACACTCTAGAGAATATCCATGAGGGAAATAAAAAGGTTAAGACTGCCAAACTTCAAGTATATAGAGCCTAGTTTGAAAATTTAAAAATGAATGATGATGAAGATGTTGGGAGCTTCTTCTTAAAAGTTGTAGAAATTGTTAACAGTATGAAAGCTCTTGGAGAAACAATACCAGAAGGTATAATTGTACAAAAGATTCTAAGATCTCTTCCATCCAGATTCAATCCCAAGGTGTCTACAATAGAAGAAACAACTGATTGGGAGACCTTCCATGAACCAGCTACTAGGAAATCTTACAGCAAATGAGATGAGGCTCCCACAGAAGAAGCAAAGTACAAGGGAGGCAGCATTCAAAACAGAAAAGAAGAAAGAAGAAAAGGAAGACATATGCTCCTGCTTTGATGAAGAAGAGGCTAAATTTGTCAAGAAATTGGATAGAGGCTCAGGTAGATACAAAGGTAAACTTCCTTTTAAATGCTTTAACTGTGGAAGAGTTGGACATTATGCTGCTAAATGTCCTCACAAGAAAGTAAGAAATCAAGCTCAAGAATCAGAGAAAGAAACATCAAAGAATTGGCAGAAAGGAAAGAAATTCAGCAGAAAATCCTTCTATGCTCATCAAGACAGCAGTGCATCTGAAGACTCAGATGAACCCTCAGGAGAAGAGGGAACCTCTGAATTTTTATTGATGGCCATAGAAGATCTTGAAGGACTCTTTGCTAGAAGAAGAAGAAGAAGGGGAAGTCGATCTTGAGGGGGAGCTAAGAAGTGCTCTGGAGGAGATTGACAGACTCAAACTAAAATGCAGAAAACAAAAAGAGATTCTCCTCAAATGTGTGAAAGAAGAACAAAATTCAGAAGTTCTCATGCAGCTAAAGGTAAAGCTTGAAGAAGCCAAGAAGATAGAAGAGATGTTACTTCAGCAAATCAAAGATAAAACTCGAGAACAAGAGAAGCTGGAAGAAGAAATTCTGTGTCTAAGAAGGAAATTAGAAAGTGCTCAACAGAAAGTTTCTATATACCCTTCTCAAATGACAAGTTCTGGTAAGTTGAATGAAATCTTGGATGCTCAAAGATCTCCTCTAATAAAAACTGGGATAGGCTATGAAGGAGAATCAAGTAAAGGCAAAGAAAAGGAAAACAAAATATAATTTTTGTGAAAGCAAAGAAGGCTGATGAAGCAGCTCAAATAATTCCTACAAAGGAAGAAACATGTAATGAGAAAGACAGAGACCAGAAGAAACCTCTAATAACAAAGATTGTAACAAATACTAAGACAACAGAGAAAGGATCATATATTCCTGATTATATAAAATTTGGAAGCCATCAAAGGAGATTCTTGCCTCCTATGAATAATGCCACCTGTTATGTCTGCCACAAGCCGGGACACATTGCTGCATATTGTCATGCAAGGAGGAATGATTCAAACCAGCCAAAGATGCAAGCGTGGAAGAGACAACCTTACATCAGGTATGCAAGCAATTTCTATGGTTATTGTTTTTATTGTAAGGATTTTGGCCATAGAATTATTGAATGTAGAAATTATGGACAAAGACTGATGTTCAATACCTCAAGGAGGTTTATGAGTCAAAGAAATTTTGTTCATGCTCACAATTCTGAAAAAACTATAATCAAATGTTGTATATGCAATCAAGTTGGACATATATCTTCCAAGTGTTCTCTAAAAGGATATAATTCATCACCTCACAAAAGATACCGAACAAAAGGGGGCCTCCAGGGGATAAAGAAGGTGAATAAATGTGACTTGGCTCTAACTGCTCAAGATCTGAAAAGTCAATGGTACTTGGACAGTGGCTGCTCTAAACACATGACAGGAGACAAAAGTAAGTTTATTACTCTTGATGAAAAGAAATCTGGCAATGTTACTTTTGGCAATGATAAATCAGGTAAGATCAGGGGAAAAGGCTCAGTCAGCATAGATAATGGAAGAGGAAAGGCCCAAGATGTACTATTTGTAGATGGGCTGAAAGCAAATTTATTGAGTGTCAGTCAGATGTGTGACAAAGGCTGTGAAGTTCTCTTTAGAGCACAAGACTGTGAAGTTAGATCAAGCACAACAGGAAAGACTCTGCTCAAAGGTGTCAGAATAGAGAGTAATGTGTACATAGTAAAAGAGGAGGATGAAGCCTACCATCTAAGCAAACTTGAGGAGTCATGGTTATGGCATAGGAGATTGGGACATCTCAGCTTCGACCATATCATCAGACTGAGTAAGAAGAAAGCTGTCAGAGATATGCTTGAAATAAAGAGGCCTTCAAATACCATATGCAAATCTTGTCAATTTGGGAAACAAACTTGCACATCCTTTAAATCTAAAGATGAGCTATCAACTAGAAGACCACTCCAGCTTGTGCACATGGATCTGTGTGGACCTGCAAGAACTAAAACACCAAGTGGAGAATCCTACTTCATGTTGATAATAGATGATTTCTCCATAATGACATGGGTTGCTTTTCTCAAGAACAAATCAGAAGCACTGGAAAAGTTTAAGATATTCAAAGCATTAGCAGAAAATCAAACTGGATGCAAGCTAAAGTGTATCAGATCAGATAGAGGAGGAGAATTCACAGATTATGACTTTGCAGACCTATGTAATGAACATGGAATAAAACAACAATTTACCATTGCAGGGACACCTCAGCAGAATGGAGTAGCAGAGAGACAAAACAGATCTGTACAATAAATAGCCAGAGCTATGATGCAAGAAAATAACATTCCTCAAACCTTTTGGGCAGAAGCTGTACATACAGCAGTACATATTCTAAACAAAGCTCATTTAAGACCTAATAGTGATAAGACACCTTATGAGCTATGGCATGGTAAACCTGCATCAATCAAGCACTTTAGAGTCTTTGGCAGCAAGTGCTACATAAAGAACAATGATGAAAATCTGGGGAAATTTGATGCAAGAGAAGATGAGGGAATACTCTTAGGATATGCATCCAAGAGTAAAGGATACAGATGCTACAACAAGACTATTCGAAAAATTGTAGAAATTATTGATGTAAGATTTGATGAAGAACTCTCAAACAAGACAAGAGATACAGACTGCAGCAGCCATCCTGAAAATCATGAAGAAGAGGACCAAGATGATGAAGAAATAAGCAAAACATCAGAAAATGTTGAACTGAACTCAAAAACCCCCTCAAGATACACTCAAAAGAACCATCCAGAAGATCAAATCATAGGAGATAAGAGTGTAGGAGTACAAACAAGAAGGCTGCTAGCTGAACAGACATAAGAAGTATACATAGCAATGTTATCACAAATAGAGCCAAAGAAGTTTGAAGAAGCCAGCAAGGACAAGTATTGAGTAAAAGAAATGAATGAAGAATTGGACCAAATTGAGAAGAACAATACCTAGGAACTAGTTCCTAGACCAATTGAGAAGAATATCATTGGTTCAAAATGGGTATTCAAAAACAAAATGAATGAGCAAGGACAAGTAATCAGGAATAAATCCAGGCTGGTTTGCAAAGGATACTCACAAATTGAAGGACTTGATTATGAAGAAACATTTTCCCCAGTAGCCAGAATGGAAGCTATCAGAATGTTCCTCGCATTTGCATGCTACCAAGACTTCAAGGTATATCAAATGGGTGTAAAGTCTTCTTTTCTTAATGGAGATCTAGAAGAAGAAGTATACATGGAACAACCAGAAGGCTTCTCATTGACAGACAAAGAAGACTATGTATGCAGACTGAAGAAGGCCCTATATGGACTGAAACAGGCTCCTCGTGCTTGGTACTCAAGACTGGATAAACATTTGCAAAAACAGGGTTTTAAAAGAGGTGGAGTAGACAAAAATCTATATATAAAAGCCCATGAAAATGAACTCCTGATTGTTGTAGTGTATGTTGATGATATTATGTTTGGAAGCAACAAAGATGAACTAGCAAAAGGGTTTGCTGATGAGATGAAAACAGAGTTTGAAATGTCTATGATTGGAGAACTCAATTTCTACTTGGGACTGCAAATTCAGCAAAAGAACACAGGCACATTCATCTCTCAAGAAAAATACTTAAAAGAAATGCTGAAAAGATTCAAAATGGAGGACTGCAAACCTGTGACTACCCCCATGATCACGGGATGCAAGCTGTGTACTGATGATGGGTCTGCATATGTAGACCAAAAACTCTACAGATCCATGATAGGAAGCCTACTGTATTTGACAGTTTCAAGACCAGACATCATGCTAGCAGTAGGACTAGTGGCTAGATATCAAGCAACACCTAAACAAAATCATCTTCTTGCAATCAAAAGAATATTCAGATATCTACAAGGAACTACACAGTATGGGCTTTGGTATCCTAAAGGCAAAAGCTTCACTTTAACAGCATACAAAGATGTAGATTGGGCCAACTGTGTGGATGACAGAAAAAGTACAAGTGGAGGTGCATTCTATCTAGGAGAAAGCCTAGTTGCATGGCTAAGCAAGAAACAAACATCCATCTCTATGTCTACAGCTGAAGCAGAATATATAGCAGAAGCAGCATGTTGTACACAAGTCATGTGGATGAAGAAAACTCTTCAAGACATGAAGGTAAGCATTGATGAACCTATCTCAATTAAATGTGATAATACAAGTGCTATAAGTATATCTAAAAATCCTATGCTTCACTCAAAAACTAAACATATTCCAATCAAGTATGATTTTCTACGGGAACAAGTGGCTCAAAAGATAGTAAAACTGGAGTATGTACCAACAAAAGAGCAGACAATATATATATTTACTAAACCACTTTCCAGAGAACCATTCGAATATTTGAGAGACAGACTAGGGGTAGTATCTGTAGATACTATTCTCTAATATGAAGAGAAAGTACAGTCTCAGGGGGAGAACAAAACGAAAATATCATTCCAGGGGGAGAACAGCCAGCAAGATAAGCATAAAACAAGTCCACAGGATCATCATAATCTCAGTATTATCAACATTCAGCATGAAAAAGCAACAAGGACCTTTCAATCGTTACATACATCATCTCTGTCTGCAATCTACCACAGATTACAGGCACTACAAATGAAACACAACTATAGAACATATATCGGCTCACTATATCAGAGAGAGACAAAACGTATACTCAAGTTCGATAATGTATATTGGCTCACTATACCAAAGTATTCTCTCAACAAGTTTCATACATCACTCTGGAGCAGCATGGTACAATTTCAGCAGAAGAGGACCTAAACGTAACTCAGAGAAAATAAATGCAAGGACAGAGCCCATACGGAGAGATGAGGCGTCGTCCTTTGCCATTGATGTCAAAGGGGGAGGAAGAACAAACAATAGGAGAAAGAGCAGGCAAACAGGAAGAGCAAGCAACAAGAGAAAGAGAAGGAAAATAGAGAAAGTGGATTGCCATCAATGCCAAAGGGGGAGACTGTTGGAAATGTTGTCATTGATGGCAAAGGAGGCAAAGGAGGTAGCGCTGAAGCAAAGACAGACAAAAGAAGCAGCGAATACAATGGAGGCAGCAAAGAAGCAAATGAAGGCAGAGGAAGCGAATATAATAGAGGCAGAACCGTTATCACAGAGACAGAAGCAGAGGCAGAATGACAGAAGCAGCAGAGGCAGAGGCAGAGCAATTATAAAATTATGAGAATCATACCCCAAGCCGGGCGTTACACATATAATACGGAACCATAGTCAAGTGCGCAGTATGAATGGAGAAGGAACCTTAGTCGAAAAATATACATATATATAATTGAACGCAGCGGAGTCGAATCATAAAATACATTGAAAAGTGAGCGAATTGTTAAATAACAAAGGCAGACCGGAACCTGGAGCGTAAGGATAGCGGAACTAGACCTAAACCCGTGGTCAATCACTGTTTGAAACCGCGAGCAGATTTACAAAGGCGGGTTGCCCATTTCGCACCGCTTTTGGTGTAAAGGCGGTATTCCTGGGTCGAGGAGCGATTCCATAAAGAGGTGGACACGTGGTATAGGCGGTATTGGAAGCCACCGTTTAACTTGCAATTTCTCGCGTTATACATTGACCAAAGATGCCGAGCGAAATGAATATACACCGTCGATCTGGTGGAGGAGCATCGGACGGAGATCATTGAACAAAGATGCGTGAAGTTTAATAGAGGTGCGCGGAGTCTAACAAAGGTACAGTACGCACGCATTTGAATGGTCCATTGAGTTATAGGTGGGCCCGGATCCACGGGTTATTACGAAGTTAAATATTTATAAAGTGCTGAACCATTAATATAAGGTCTGAGATATATGTAATGAATTTGGTTCATTAACGTTATTCGACATATTGAAATCTCATTATAAGGTTCAAGGCATATATATATGTTATATAAGCGGAGCACGTAATGTAAAGTGGGACCTCTCCCCAATCGCAATCGAAGATCACAAGAGCAGAGTAATATGTAACCCACAGGAAATCGCTATTGCGATGAGAATCCAGACTCGACGGGTCTATAAACTGCAATTGATAAGTCTTGCAACTCAAAGTTGCGATTGCGATCAATCGCAATCGGAAATCGCAAGGGGAGCAGAACATCACAATATAAGAGTTACAATTGCGAGTGGAAGCCCGGACCCGATGGGCTTACAAACTTTGATTAATAAAATTTGAGTCCCAATCACATCGATATTAGTCAATCGCATCGGCAAAGAACAGTGAACAGTGACTCAATCGCATCGGAGTATTCGAAGTTGCAATTGCGATCAATCGCAATCAGAGGAGAATCAATGCATCGGAAATCACTCGGAGGACCGCATATTGCATCGTAAACGGAGTCAGGGCCTAAAAGGGCATTCGTTAAGTATTAACAAGATTATTAATTGATTATAGTAGAAGCAACAGTTTGGTTGTTAAAACCTTATATAAGGACGCCGAGAGTCGATTTAAGATTGTATTAAAAGAAGCTGTTATGTATATAAAAGGCGATTGTATTAAGATGTGTCGTGTGGTCCGTGGGTTGTATGTATATGCCATAAATTAACTAGAGGGCGATGTATAATATACAATGATTGTGACCTATGTTCGTCTGCTTTGCGGAACTTCCACATCAACAAGACACTCGTGGCATGAAAAGGGTTGGAATTTCCCTGATTTAAAAGGTCAGCAATTGCATTTCATTTATTTAAAAGGCAGAGTTACACGTATGCAGCTGTTACACCCCCACAGAGGACAGAAAAGCAAATAGAGCCGAGAGGAGATAAAACACAGTCACAAAAAGGACAAAGACAACCAAAGAAAAGACAAATGCGCATCGATTCAAAAGACTAAATGAGTTGAGCTAGAGTTCACTTTGTAATAAGAATGTAAATATTTTAATTTTTTTTATTGTTTGTGATGCATTGGCAAGTCTCCGAGAGAAAACAAACTCCCACTGTAATGTTAAAATTGACACCTATAGTTATAATTTCTGAGTAAGCTGATAAAAGGAGTGAGAAGGCAGAAGGCAAAGAGACATGACTTTCCATTTCGAATTCCAAGTAGAATACAAACAGTCATGTGAGGAAATCTATAAATAATATCATCTTGATATGCAGAAAGAGTTTTTTTTTTTTGGAGAGCAAAGGTGAGAGTAAAGAAAGAGAAGGCAGAATACAGAAGAGTGAAGCAGAGAAGATCAAGAAAAGAAGAGCAGAAAGAGGAGCTACAGAACAGAGCTGATATCAGAGGTAAATCAACAAACATTCAGTTTGTTAAATTGAGGAAGTTGGAGCTTTCCTATCAAGTTGAAGCTTGATAGCTGTCAGTTGTAGCTGACTGAGGTTGGAGCCTCCTGTAGGTTGGTGCCTGCAGAAAATTGAAGGGAGTTGGTGCTTCCTTGCAAGTTGTAGCTTGCAGAATTGAGGATAGAGCCTCCCGTAGGTTGGTGCCTGCAGAAAACAGTGGTGAGAGGGAGTTGGAGCTTGCCTTTGCATCACAACAATAATAAGATGTGGTTTTCTCCCTTTATGGGTTTCCACTTACATCTGCTGTCTTTATGTGTGCTTCTTATGTGTTGATGTGATTATTTAAATCTGCTTAATTGCTTGCTGCTTTATACATAAGTATGGTGTCACAATAAATTAATATTGGCTGCAAATAAGACTGTTCACATATTAAGCTGTAAATAATTTTGGTGAAAATTTGAAAAAGGCTAATGTATGTATTAAACTGATTCACCCCCCCTCTCAGTTTAATTAAAGATTCAACAGGAGTCTTGTTTAGGATTTCCTCTCCTTCTTGAGGATCTCATGAAGGATTTCACTCATCCTCCATATTCCAGCATTCAGGCCATAGCATCAGCCATCTTCATCAACACAGTTTTTGCAGCAGATATTGTGCAGTGTTGCTGGGTGTTGCTGGGAGGTTTCCTACAATACCATTTTGAGTTGATATTTCAGAGGAGGGAGGTTCACTACTTCCAGGAGGTTAGTGAGGATGCTTCCTGAGCTTATTCCACCATCATTGGCAGGAGGCCAACCACTTCCATCAGTTACAGCACAGACCCTCTCATAGACTGCGTTCTGGTTGGAGCACATTTGCAGTGAGGGTTTTGCAGGCATTTCAGAGGGTGAGATATTTGGTGTAGGGATCAGCCTTGCACTTCAAATTTCCAAAGGAGAAGGGATCTTCATCAACTTCAGCCATTCAGCCTTCTCAATTCCATTCCATGTATTGAGTTGCTGCTGCTACCCAGCAACTCCGGCATTTCAGCAGTTTTGCATATTTCAGCCAATCCTTCTAGGATTGAATTGAGGTAGTGATTGGGAGCTTATAGCTTCTCTCCCAATGGTTTATGAGCCATGTATAAGAAGATCCATGATGTTTTTCACTTAGTACAATAGTCTCCCTTCTATGACTACGCAGTCGCTATTCATGGGCATTCTGCTATGGAGCAGCACTTTGTATTTTGGCATATGCTTTCATGAAAGGCTTCTTGCCTTACGCTTTTGAAATTCATTGTACCATTTGCTGCTGTTATTTCATAATAAAATGGCTCATGGGTTTTCATACATTTTGGCATAATGTTATTCACTGCTATTTCCAGTTTATGTCTTTATATTGTTGTAGCTACATTTTTGGGTTATCCTACAAGATTCCCAATCGTGTTGTATTTCCCTCTTGGGGATATTGTCCCTTGACAACAATCTATAGACAGAGTTTGATAGTGGGCTAGGAAGCCTCTGGAGCTCATCCTTCTTTAAGAAGGTGACAAATCCAGTAAATGCCCCTACAGTCTATCTCTGGAATAGATTTACTTGTCGATTGACAATGTTTCTGAAAAAGGAACATTACAGTGGTATCGGAGCATAATCTTGGCTCAGCTTGTGGATCTTCAACCAATATTCCATATAAGAAGAAGAGGAAGACTCCATTTTGTGGAGAAGAAGGAAGAAAAAAAAGGTGAGCTAGCCAAGCTTCTCCCTAAATCTATTTAGGGCTTTCATGGGAGCCACAAGCAAAAGAGGAGGGAGAGATTTGAAGAATCTCCACAAGGGTTTGAAACAAAAACAAAATCTAGGGTTTTTGATGAGGAATGTGAGCATTCAGTCACATCCTTTGATGCACATCACAGTCACATGTGTAGCTTTTTCATGGAAAATATGGGAAAGAAGGAGAGATGATCAAGAGGAAAACTCTTGGAGATTTTCTGAGAGAGTATGAGTCTCAAACTATGACATTTAGAGATCATCTCACGTTCATGGATTTTTGCAAGTCTAAGGTGAAGGGGAGCCAGCAACAAGATAGATTTGTTCTATATACTTTCGAAGGTTCACCTACATGTTCAGCCAAAGCATGGGTAGAGGAGCTAAAGACCATGTTGCAGCAGCACAAATTTTCCAAAGGAGATGCTATCAGATTTGCAGTGCTGCACTTTAGAGGTAATACCTATGCATGGTGGATATTTGAGTCATGTTCTTTAGAGGATGCAAATACTTCTTCCTATTTCAGATCCACTGAAGCAATGATGGAAAGATTTGGTGGGATAAAATCTAAAACACATGCGGAGAAACAAACTAAGATCTTGCATGTGAAGGGAGGAAACATAAACTCAGATCCACTTCAGACATTGTTGAGAAGGCTGACATCTTGCATCACACCTTGTTGAAGGCAAGGTATTCATCTCATATTATTGCACAAGAGAGCATGTAGGTCTCTTTTTCAAAAGGAGATCAAATTTTGGAGAAGTTGCCCCCACATGTTGATGAGGAGGAGGGCAACTGCGGTGGTATAGTTAGAGTTGATCCAGTGCCTCATGCAGAGGAAAGAGGAGATCTTGCTCCACATAGAGGGATTATTGTGTCTTTGCAATAAATTCCCTAGGATCTCCCATGTAGAGATCAAGGCACAACTCATGATACATCTGTGCCATTTGTGGTAGGGTGTAGAGCTATGGAGATAGAAGGAAGAGATAGGAAGGATGATCATCATCATGTGATGAGGAGCACACACCCCTGTATATTTTATAAGTTTAATGTGCTGAAGATGATGATTGGATTGCACAGTAGAAGCATGGAGGGTTTTCTCCATTCATACATTCAGTCATCTCTTGATGAAGGTGTCTCACTGCATGGAGACATTGCACCAAGGAGACCACTATATCAATAGAGGAGATTGGATGCTCCACATTCGGGGGCCTCACACCTTGATTTCAAGAGGGTGGAAACCTTGGGAGAGTTCAACACAGCACAAAGAGTTTGGGATAGACTCAAGGAGGAGGGAGACACTCTCTCATTTTCAGCACCACCCACTCTCATCAGTCATACTGCACTGACAGATTTTGTTGCAGGGATGGAGGATTGCATCTTCATGATGCAGGATGACTGCTCCATATATTTAGTGAGAGATATGATACTTCCTTTAAGGAAGGACTCTTTCATGCATTGGAGTATATGGAGGTTACTCATGCTTACATTGCCCAGGATTGGGAGATTCCTTGTGGATGACAGTTTCTCATGGGAGACTAGCTTTCCGGGATCCCCATTAATACTCGAGCATGAGCAACTGCATGATGGGCATGGCAGAAAATTGGAGGATGAATTTGGCATAAGGGGATGTCAAGGTAGCAGGTAGCAGCGTGATGGAGCACCATATTGCAAAACACCAGCGTTGTCTATGTGGAGGATTGATCTAGGATGGATGACTCAGCTTTGGTTGAGTATTCCCCAGGATCTTGATGCATGCATGATTATTGGATGGCCTTGATGGGGATGGCAGATACTTTGTGATGATATGTTCATCTATCATCATGGCAGACTCTTCTTGGCTAGGGCTTCTAGTCTCAAGGAGAAATTATTTGCATGCAGCACATGAGGACTTACTAGCTATGCATTTGGATGCATACTTTGCTTTGCTAGAGGAGTTCACTTGGGAGGGAATTCATTATCATCTACATTAGAATATGGATAGATGCATATCCCAGTTGATTTTGGAGAGGTTTGCACAACCATTCCCTTACTCATTGGAGGAGAGGGAGAGCATTCAGATGAGCCATTTCAGCTCAAGGTCTCAAGTACATGGTAGAGAAGGTATCATTTCACATTATGTACCTATTTACTTTCTATGAGCAGTATATTGATCAAGGAGGATCATCCCTTCTTGAATTTGTTATGATGTACTTGCAACTACTTGTAGCCTTGATTTTGGCTATTTTTATGATGGTTGTAGGGGAAGCCACATACTTCTTGGTGTGCACCATTGGCACCTATTTGTACTTTCATGATTCCATCTCATGAGATGTTGTGGAAGAAAACAAGTGGCTGGAAATCCACTTGTTAATTTATGTTTTGATGTAGACAAGAGGTGCACTGCGTTGGTCCCATAAGAAAAGCAGTGACCCACTCTCTAGTTGTCTTGTGACAGCTTGTTTACATTGTATTATGTTTCCTTGTATTATTGATGTTGTACATTCACAAGGAGAATTATTTGGAGAGTGTTATGTTTTTTGCGATAGCCCATTGGGAGCATGATTCTCCCTACTATGCATGTTTTATGTTGCAGGAGATACCATGGGCAAACTATGATTGCCATATTACTACATTTCCCTTCTTGTGGGGAAAACCACTTGGAGAATTTGAAGAGGCTTTTCATGGCTGAATATTTTGATGGGGTAGCTTGGGCCACTCTTGGAGGCCATACCATTTCAGCCCAAGGACAGAGGCAGTCCCATTTGTACTACAAAGGGAGAGAAGAGCTTATTGGGATGAAGCAACAAAACTCTCCATTCAGCCCCACTACATTGCACAAAACCAGGGGCGAGATTTTCATTTGGATGATAGCATGGGTGAGTGGATCACCAGTGGGACTATATTTTCCCTTGCATTTCATCACTCCTACCTTGAGGAGGCCATGGTTCAGCAGGAAGATTTCCACCTACACCTTCTATCTTTTCAGGGTGTACACCATTCCAGGTTGCGTACTTGGGAAGGAGCATTGGAGGGTAGATTTATTGCTGCATATCTTGAGCAGTGGTGGGAATTGTTGGTGAGGAGGCCAAGGAGAAGAAGGGGGGAAATTTTTGTTCTCTCTATGCAGTTTCTTGAGGAAAAGCAACATGTGGGAGGGGAGGACTGTAATGTTCCCAATTTTAGCCTCAAGCTAAATGGAACATTATAGTTGCATATTTTCATTTTGTTGAATAAAAGTGGGAAAAGTGACCCATTCATGTAATAAACAGGAATACAATCCCTTACAATGTGAAAAGGGATCATCATGGAGCTGGATTTCACACCCTCATGTGTGAAAGAGGTTAAAATGCAAATGGACAAGGCCTAATTGACCAAGTCAAACTGTGTTGGCATGAGTTGGAAAGCACTCAGCGGGACAGTGCAGTTTTAGTGGAGAAATATTCCATGGGGGAGGAAAATTCTAGAGGAAGGAAGGAGGAGACTTCGTTGTGTTTAAAAGAGAGGCAAGGAAGCCCATTGAGATTATCTTAGATCATTTGATTATTTGTCTATTCAGACAAATTGTTACCTCTTGCTGTTTAGTAGAGCTGTAGTGCCCTCGGGCACGAGTGAGTCCTGTTTAGGATTTCCTCTCCTTCTTGAGGAGCTCATGAAGGATTGCACTCATCCTCCATATTCTGGCATTCAGGCCATAACATTAGCCATCTTCATCAGCGCAGTTTCTGCAGCAGATATTGTGTAGTGTTGCTGGGTGTTGCTGGGAGGTTTCCTACAATACCATTTTGAGTTGATCTTTCAGAGGAGGGAGGTTCTCTACTTCCGAGAGGTTAGTGAGGATGGTTCCTGAGATTATTCCACCATCATTGGTAGGAGGCCAACCACTTCCATCAGTTACAGTGCAGGCCCTCTCATAGACTGCGTTCTAGTTGGAGCACATTTGCAGTGAGGGTTTTGCAGGCATTTCAGAGGGTGAGATCTTTGGTGTAGGGATCAGCCTTGCACTTCAGATTTCCAAAGGAGAAGGGCTCTTCATCAACTTTAGCCATTCAGAATTCTCAATTCCATTCCATGTATTGAGTTGCTGCTGCTACCTAGAAACTCCGGCATTTCAACAGTTTTTCATATTTCAGCCAATCCTTCTAGGATTGACTTGAGGTAGTGATTGGGAGCTTAGATATTCTCTCCCAATGATGTATGAGCCATGTATAAGCAAATCCATGATGTTTTTCACTCAGTACAATAGTCTCCCTTCTATGACTACGCAGTCCCTAGTCATGGGCATTCTGCTATGGAGCAACACTTTGTATTTTGGCATACGCTTTCATGAAAGGCTTCTTGCCTTACTATTTTGACATTCATTGTACCATTTGCTGCTGTTATTTCATAATAAAATGGCTCAAGGGTTTTCATACATTTTTGCATAATGTTATTCACTTCTATTTCCAGTTTATGTCTTTATATTGCTGCAGCTGCATTTTTGCGTTATGCTACAAGATTCCCAATCGTGTTGTATTTCTCTCTTGGAGATATTGTCCTTTGACAACACTCTATAGAAAAAGTCTAATAGTGGGCCAGGAAGCCTCTGGAGCTCATCCTTCTTTAAGAAGGTGAAAAATCTAGTAAATACCCCTATAGTCTATCTCTGGAATAGTTTTTCTTGTCGATTGATAATGTTTCTGAAAAAGGAACATTACAGCTAACTATTCCAAAGAGTTATGTATCTCCTCCATATTCACATGATCCATGCATCTCCTCATATGCTGATATATCTCCCCTAAAACCCCTTCCAAAAATACCCCTCCATGATGGTGTGGTATGCTCTCAAAGAACAAGTGTGGCTGAAAAGGAAATCCTCATGAGCTGCTTGTAGCAACTTCTCCTTGAGCTTGGAAGTTGCAGATAAGAAGATCCTACCATGAGATTAGATGAACCCATCTCTGAATGAATATCCCTCCTCATGCAACTGGTCATCCAATATCATGCAAGTGAAAGATCCTTGGAATACTCCACCAACAACTGGGAGTTCCAATATGGATCTATCCTCCATAGTGACAGTGCTGATGATCTCTCATGAAGAACATATGTCATATGGTCATCCTCTTCTTTGACATCTCCCATGCCAAAGATTCAAGTTGGAAGGCTGCTATCCTTCCCCTGCTGCTTCTGCCACAACACAGAATTTGAAATGGGAGTGGGTAATGATGATGTTGAGAGAATGATCCCTCTCTCCTTGAGTCTACCCAAGACTCCCAGCACTGTACCAAGCTCCTCCAAGGTCTCCACTCTTTTGGAATCAATGAGTGATGCCTCAAAATGTGAAACATACATCCTCCTCTGCTGATCTAGTGGTTTCCCTGGTGTAATGCCTCCATGCAATGAGACATCCTCATCAAGAGTAGACTTCATACATGAATGGATAGACTTGTCCCTGCTCTCACTGCGCAATCCAGTCTCCCCCTTAGGTGCATCAAAATCATGAAATAGACAGGGGTGTGTGCTCATCATCACATGATTTTGATCATCCTCCCTATCTCCTCCTTATACCTCCATAGGTTCACACCTTACCATCAATGACACATGTGAATCCTGAGTTGTGCCTTGATCTCCACATGTGAGATCCTGGGGAATTTCTTGCAATGATACAAGAATCCCTCTAGTTCGAGAAAGAGGTCCTCCTTCCTCTGCATGAGGTGCTAGATCAACTCCATATCTGATAGCACTATTTTCCTCAGCCTCCTCAAAATGAATGGGCAAACTCCCAATGATTGGATCCTCCTTTAAAAAATGGGTCTCCATGCCTTACTGTGCCAACATATAAGATAAAGGTCTTGCCTCTAGCAAATTATGATGCAAGTTATCAACCTCTTCCATGGATTTCTGAAGAGGTTTTGGTTTCATGATTTCCTCCATCACATGTAAGGTATTTGTGTGTTTAGATTTGTTTTGCTTCACCACATGTGTTTCAAAAATTTTCTTATCAAACTTTTCCACCAATGTTTTAATGAACCTTGCATAGGAAGAAGTATTTGCATTCTTTAAAGAAAAATACTCAAATATCCACCATGCATAGGCCTTACCTTCAAAATGCAGCGCTGCTACTCTGATGGCTTCATCTTCAGGAATTTGGTGCTGCTGCAAAAAGGTGTCTAGCTCTTCCACCCAAGCCCTGGCTGAACATGTATGGGAACCATCAAAGGTAGAAAGAAGAAATATACCCACATTATGCTACTTTCTCCTCCTCACCTTGATATTGAAAAACTCTGGAAAAGTGATATGATCACTAAACTTCTGAGTTTGAGATTCATACTCATGCAAGAAACCACTAAGAGTTCCCCTCTTAGGCATTCCTTCTTCTTCTCTTCCTTTTATGGAAAAACTGGCCATGTGACTACGCTATGCAACATAGGGTGTGGCTTCATGCTCACACTCCCCATAAGAAAATCTAGAGTTTGACTCAATTTCAAACCCTCTTGGAGATTCTGTACACATCTCCCTCCTTATCTTCTTGAAATCTTCATGAATGCTCTGTACAGATCTTGGAAGAAGCTTTGTAAGCCTATCTTCCTTTATTTATCCACATAATGGATTCTTCATCTTCTCTTTTCTTGATAGCATCATGGCTGAGATCCACAGGTTGAGCCAAGATTTTTCTCTGTTACCACTGTAATATCCCAAAATAGGGAATTTATGCACTATTGGGAATATCTTAAGATATTCCAAATGTGGAGATCCAACAATACATAAACATAAACTGGAAATAGCAGTGAAAAACATCATACCAAAATGTATGGAAACCATAGAGCCATTTTATTATGTAAATCAGTAGCAAACATGTAAAATTCAACTCAAATGATCAAGGCAAACAAGCCTTTCATGAATACATGTGAAAAGATGGAATGCTGCTCTATTGCAGAATGTATATGAACAAGAACTGCGCAGTCATAGAGGGAGCACTGATACAAGAAGTGTAAAATATCATATATCTACATATAGATGGCTCATACAACATTTGGAGTGAAGATCTATCCTCCCAATCACTACCTCAAGACAATCCTAGAAGGATTGGCTGAAATATGCAAAAACTGCAAAATGCTGGAGTTACAGGGTAGCAGCTACAACTCAAGAACTGGAAATAAATGGAGAAGGCCGAAGATGCTACATCCAATGAAAATACCTCCTCCAATGGATCTTCCAAGTGAAAGTCTGATCCTAACACTGAATATCTCACCCTCCGACAATCACTGCAATCCCTCACTGCAAATACCAACTGAAAATAACGCAGTCATTGAGGGATACTGCGTTGTAGGTGCAAGAAAAAGAGTTGGCCAAGTGCCAATATCTGCAATATGCTCCAAGGGCTTCCAAACTGATCTCTAAAAGGAAAAAGAGCCTCCTCCTCTAAAAAATAGCTTTGGAAGTGGTGTTTTGAACCCTCACTACAACACCCTGCAACACAACATTATGCTTCTGCAGAAATAACACTGTAGCTTAAGGAGGATGCTTGGCCTCAAGCCTGGATGTGAGGAAAATTATTACAACTCCTTCAAGAGGCCTCTCAAGAAAGGAGAAGGATTCCTAAATAGGAAATCCTTGTGCTAAGAAACACTACAACTCTGCTAAATAGCAGGAGAATGCACAAAGTCTAAACAGACAAAGAAATCAATAATCTGAATCATGAATGACAATGGCTGCCTTTCCCTCCTTTTAAACAAGTGAAATCCCTCTCTCCTTGGGTCCCACTAATTAGTGTTTCCTCCACCAAATAACCCTCTTCCCATTCATACTGTGTTGTCTATCAAAGCGTTCTCCACCTCCTCTCCTAGCGTTATTGACTTTGTCAAACTTGACCTTGTCTCCATGCAAATGTCCTCTTTCACACATAAGGGTGTGAAATCCAGCTCTTATGACTATCCCCTTTCACATTTGAGGGATTTTTTTCATGTTTTTAATAAGCATGGGCTTCCTTACCCATTTATTTAGCTAATATGTGATAAAAACAAAATTTTAATATTCCATTTAGCTGTGTGCTAAAATGGGAATATTACAACAATGCTGGCCCACTTGGCCCTAAAATTTCTCTTGGGCGCAACGGGCTAGGTCCCCTAGCCTACATATAGTCTACTAATAGAGGATAGTTATCCTTGGTGTGACCATTCACCCTGCATCGTATGCACCACTTTTCAGTGCTAGCCTCTGCTCCTTGCTCTTTTCGCAGGTTCTGGATCTCCACTTGGATTGCTTCTAGCTGCCCTTGGATCTATTGGATGCCCAGCTGGGTATCATCTCGAGGCATGAATTCTAACTTCATAGCACCCTCCAAGGTTTTATCCTATGATTCAAATGTTTGATGACTCATAGGTACGCGCAAGTGAGGCAGCAGCATAGCAATGAACCATTCTGTATGTTGTCTCTCATCATATTGAAATCTTCCTTCCCTGATCACCTTCTTCAATCATTGATCGGCCTCCCACACAGACTCAGAAGGCCCTTTCTTGAAATATTTTAGATCAACCACTATTTGAGAGTAGGACTTAGGCTTCTTGAATTGTTGCTTCAAAGCGTTCTTAATTTCCTCAATGGCTGTGTTCGCATGCTAGCCGATGTTTCCCATGTACCAGTCCAAAGCTCTCCCTTCAAAGGAAAGGGATAGCTGTGCCTGCTTCACCGCATCACTAGCTACATTTTGCGCAGTCCATATCGATCCTGTGACAAACCAGAACTGATCCATGTATTCATCCCCCACACCCTTAAAGGTCGGCAACTTCATGTGCACAGCCATGTCGCCTTCCGGCAGTGGCGGAGGTGTAGGTGAATTCTTACTCCTGTGCTGGTTTGAAAGTGGTGTGCCGGGAGGAATCTGTGCAATTGCTTCCCTTACTAGAATATAGAAAGACCTATCTCCTTCTTGGTTGGTTCGATAGTACTTTCCACTTCGTGTCATACTTCCATCTAGATCAGGGGTCATTCATTCAGTGTGGCTACACAAGATACTCTTTTTGCATAGTAATATCTTAATCAGCAATGGTAAGGTATTCAGAAACTTACCCCGGAAACCCTTGAATAATATTTGCTCTGCTTCAGAGTAGGATACAAACTAATCAATGGAAAATTCTACCACGAAACCTCCTAGCACATTGTCCACCCAGTGGTCCACCATACAAGTGATGGTGTTATCAGTATTCTCTAACTACTAGATCAATTCAGGGGTCCACTACGTGACCCGTTCGTCCTTCCAATACTTCTGAAATTCGACCAACCTCGCGAGCCACTCCTGGAGCTCAATCACAATTGTTACAAAGAATATCTCATAGATCTCTATGAAGATATACTTATTTTTCCACTCCTCGGTGGTCAACCTCTTACTGCAGTTTTATTTCATTGCGAATTCCTAAACTTGTTGTTCAAACCATTCATCAATTTATTTTCTTTCAGGTTTCCAGTATGGCCTTGGCATTACCCGATCCCTCTGTCAAAATTCTCCCGGTCCCAGCAACGGAACCATTTTTTGTCTCAAGGGGTCCTGACCGAGGTTCAGAGGTTTAAGGTTTGCCAACAAACCCCTATACTACTGGCCCTTTCGGCAGTGACCTACTTGCGCAGGCCAAATTCTCACCCAAAGTAGTATGGGTGGGTGTTGGAACCAGGTTTTCGCACCCTAGGAGAGGGTAGGTAAGTCAAGAAGAGCTGCGTTCACCCTTATAGTGACCAGATCTTCTATCACAGAGCCTAGATATACGGATTACCTTCGCATCCACGTGAAAAACAACAATGATATTCACAGTAATCAATAGATCATGAAATCATATAATGATAATGCAACAATTCCAGATATTCCTAGATGAAATGCAACAGAACTGACCCAGATCGCAGCCTAAATAAGTAACACAAGTATGTTCGTAGCTTAAATCAACAACACAACAACATATATTAATTAACCAAACATCACAGATTCACATCACAGTAATTCCAATAGATTTAGATATTCAACAATACTTCCGCATTCATTAATCCTTCAGTTCTCCTTACAATAACCCAAAACCCAACCTGCGCACATAGCAGGACAAAGAATCTCCGCTCACATAGCAGCAGAAGTCCTTCCCCAAAAACCCTAATCAGATCTATCAGTTCACACTTAGCATCAATCTCTATTCGTTCCCCCATTTACAACTCAAAATGTCCTTCTATTTATAACAATCTAGCCTAAACTTTCCTGTGGTCCGCAACCTATGATTTGAGAACTATAGGTCTACCCTTTGACCCATTACAATGATTTTGGGGCTTTGACCCACCCCAAACCCCTGCGCTAGACCAAAGTATTCCAACATTATACAAAATACTTGAAATTGTCCTAGTTCGCAGCCGTTGGAGGACCCTGCTCCAACACCTTCTGTTTTGCTTGACCTCCCTTCAGCGATCACCCTGGGCTCAACATCAGTGGATCCCTTATCTGCTTGTTCTTCCTTCACCCACCGTGATGATGCACATGTGAACCTTTCTTCTCATGATGATGACTCAGGTAGCTTTGTCGCATCATGTGGTTACCCTTCCACCAGTCACCCCATCTTCTACTATGATGACGATATCATGGAAGCCTTTTCCACCCCTAACTTCATCTTTCCCGCCCATAAGAGGAATGGTACCATCCATCTCTATGTAGCCGTCTGACTGCCCCACCTCCCCCTCTACACAGTAGCCATCCCTAGCGGTGCATCTTGGGCTCTCGTGGGCCCCCATCCTGGATCTGTATGCGAGGCCGAAGTGTCAGGACATTCTCAAAGAAGAGCGAGCACAACACTGTGCCATATGCACAGTCGTGGTTCACGTGCCGCTTGCAAAGCGAAAACTATCATTTCAATGATGAAATCATCATTTGGGCCCACCCATAGTAGGTCCTACTCAGCACACTCCCAACAAGCATCATCTGACCCCTAGTGATGTGGTGGAGCACTTGGTTGCCCAGGATCTGCAGCACCGCTGCGACCACAACACGAGTCTCTAACTTCTCTAGATCTCTGATCGGTATCCATGTCCCTTTCACATGGAGACCCGATCGACAGTGGAGCTCTACAAAATCCATAATGTTCTGCCCTTGCGGTAACACTGGCTGAGTGTTTCCCACCATCCCAAGTGGCAGGAGACCAGTCAGGAAATATATATTATGGATAATCAGCTGGATTTGGTGCCCCTGCACTATAAATATCTCATGATACAGATCCCAATAGCTGACAATCTGGGCCAACAAGGGCTCTCGATCTCTCATCAAAGGCTTCTCCACAAACTTCAAGACCCCAGACCTGTCCAATGCAGCAAAAATACCATTATCCTCTCCGATCTTAGACCGTAATGTGTCCAGGTATCTCTCTCTCCATTAGATCCTCAATTCTACCATATCTGCACAAAACCATGATGTTTTTTAGTGTACAGAAAGGAAATACTACATCATAACCATAAAATCCCAACTCTCAGCCAAAAACAACACCAAAATCCCTCTCTTTGATAGGTTGCACTTTTCAGGCCTTTCCTGGGAGAGGTCGCAGTTTTCTACCCAAAACCTGCTACCCAGGTTGTATATAATGCCCCAAAAAGTGCAACCCAGCCGTGAAGAAGAGAAGGGGTTTGTTCCTGAGCTCTGGGTGCCTAAATTGAACTTTTAATCCACTGATTTGAAATAGTAGGGTTAGACCTCTTACCTATAATTGACATATCTCGATTCCAACAGTCGGTTTGTCCACTACAATTGCTGCAAGATTTAGGGCCTTTTCTCCTCTCTAAATTCACAACAGCTACACTTGCAAATGAATCAAATTGGAGGGAAAATTCTTGATTAAAAGAGAAACGCTAGATTTTTATTGCACCAGCTACGACCAAACCGTAGCTCGGTTCGACAAAGCGTCAACACCGTTGGAAAGCTCTCACCGAGCTTTCAAATGGTTATCCTTTCATTTTTTGTGATTTGATACTTTTCCTGGAAACCTTTTCTCCAAGAACGGTCACTTCACCACTCCTCAAAATCGAATTTCTTCACTTGAAACACTTTTACTTAGGGCACCACTTTGCCTTCATAATTTTCCATGCTCATGTCGATTTGCGTCGTGAGTAACCATCTTGTACTCATGTTTTTATGGTCCCCACCTGTCCTGTTCTGTGTGGCAGCATCATCAAGTCTCCCTTGTTTAGAGCATCCGAGTTGAGTCATCATCGCATCCATGGAGTCTGTCCCAAGTCCCTTTGTATCCTGCCACAATCCTATATCCTTCACTACTTTATTCCTCTCTCGTGTCGCACATTTTGGCCTTCATTCATACTGTCCCCTATCCCCTCCAGTGTCAATTCAGTAGCTGCTAGGTCATCCATTCCATTTATGCTCTAACAAGGGAATTTATCAGCTCGCTACTCAGTACCCCCCATTCCACCATCATCCCTGGTGTCAGTCTATCAGTTGCTCTACTATTATCTCTCATATCTTAGATGAGGATCCATTATTTCCTGACCTATGGTGGACATCATTTTTTCGACATCAGCTTATTAATTCCAAAACACAGGTCTAGAGGGTAGTGTACCTTATTTCCAGCTTCCACTCTTGTTTAGTGCCTTGAATCAGGCAAAGGGCCTCTTTATTTCCATTTGACTTGATTGTTTCTCAGCTCCAACTCCTTATGGCATGATCGAGATCCGTATACTTTATGGTTCATTGAAGCAACAGATTGTACCAGTGATTCCCAGATGTGTGTGAGATGTTTCAGACCTCACGAGGGGGTGGCCCTTTAGGTAGCCCCCCACATGCCCAAATGACCTCTCTACTACATCCTTGGATGCAGCTCCATAGATTTGATGGTTCCAGCCTCAGCCGCTTGCAACGCCTCTTTAGTTTGCATGTATAATTTAGGTTTTTAGAGCCCTTTCCTTTTTTACAGGGCCTCTTTGGTTGTACTTATATCTCATGTACTCAGATATTATTGTATAAGTCTTGGCCGTTGTCCCAGGCACAGTATGTATGTGGGATCCATTATCATGTTTTTATTGGGCCCATGTTTATGCCAAAATGTACTATATAATTCAGACCCTTGTTTGCTGAATGCATTATTCTTTGTACTTTGTTATATCAGCGGGCATAGGTATGCCTCCCCCGCTTCATGTAGAAAAAGTACTCACTCATAAAAGAGACTTGTCACACCTGTAAGTCTTGCCTCCTCAGGGTCTTTTCCTCTCGCACTTTAGTCTACCTTATATTTCTCTCTCTCTGACTCCCCCTTCGGTGTCTAGTGATTGAGTTGTTACAACGTACTTCGGTCATATGATTAGCTCCTAACACTCGCACGTTGGGGGGAAATCTATTACACCAATTTTTGTTCACTAGCCTGTTACTATTATATGGACCAAAATACACCATGTAAGACCAATTTTAACCTAGTAAAATTGCTTTCACTATGAAAAATAACTTAGTAATCTATAATTTATTAAGTTGTTTATGGTCTAACAGGAAACCCCATGAGGAATAATTGAATAAATACCTATTTGTTTGATTTTTCTCAAGGGATAACTAATTAAACCACAATTTAATTAATATTCCTGGTCATATTTAACCCAAAACAAGAAAATTAATTAGATAAATCATTATTTATCTTATTATTTTCTAGGAATAATTATTTAAAAAATTATTTAAATAATACTCGTTAAATTTGACTAAATCATTTATAAATAATTGAATAAATAATTATTTATTTAATTATTACTCAACCACATTCTTAAAGTAATAAATAAAACATTTAGTTATTATTATTTAAAAATAAAGGGATTTGACCAAATTCAAATTATTTTTTCCTCCAACAAAAATAATAAAATATTCGATAAAAGTTGGATCTAGATTTGGTTAATAATATTTTAATTATGCACCAATATCTGGAATAACTCAATATTTTGTTATAAATAGAAGGCTTTTTCCATTCTTTCACTACCTTTTGTTGCCTAAATATCGCTCTGGATATATACTTTTGGTCTGACTCTGATCCTCCATAATTGTCATATTTTTCTACTTTTTTTCTTGTGAGCTCCCCTTGAGTTCCATTTTTGTCTGGGTTTTCTGCACCATCAAGGGAGAGAGATCTTAGATCTGAAGTGCTGAGGACATACAAGAACCCATCCCATTGAGGGGGACTGGTAACATCTTTCTATGTTCCCTTCCTAGGTGTCATAATATAAAAATTCTTGTCTTGTTCATTAGATGCATGGAGAAAATGTATTTAACTGCATAGATATGGATTTTTGTAGCATTTATTCTAATCACTAACTGCAGATCTAAGGAAATTGACATCCATCTTTGATGTTAGGGCTGTTTTTTATGCATAGCTAAAGTGATATTTTTTCGTACGCTTGCGATTAGAATTCACACTAATAGGCCAAATCACTACAAACTAGAGCAAACCAAGCTTAAAAATTATGTGGGCTAGCTAATGTAGGGCTCTGTGCAATGAAGAGCATGCTAACGCATTGTCCCTTAACTGGCAGTGCGTTTAACATGACCCTGCCACTGGGCACCAGCGTTACCTGCCCAAAATGTCTAGGGCTTGCCAAAAATTCAGTTTTTAACCATTAAAAAATTTGAAAATACTAATGGAAAGCTAGATAAAGGCTCAAGCTCTTACCTGGAAAAGACGGAATCGAAAACAGTTTCTCAGATTGTCCACAATCAGCAGCATAAGTTTCACCTCTTTTTTCGCTCCATAGCTCTTTCACCGAACACAAATAGTGAAAATGAAGGTCGTTTTCCTTATTATAGACATTATGGAGATTTTACCATGCTCGACCCAGATTGAGCCTTCATTTTAGGGAAATTTTCTAGCTTGTAAAACTGAAAAGACCGCGAGTTTCCTTCGTCGGGCTCGTTAAACTACCATGATGAAGAACTATGAGCCATTATTTTCCATATTTTTCTAGCTCGTTAAAATTTGAAAAAGACACCGAGCTTTTCTCTGTTGGATTGGTTAAAATTTCACGGAGAAGATCGAGTTTTTCTTCATCTGACTCGTTAAAAATTCACAAAGAATATTGAGTTTTCTTCGTCTCCTCATACTCATAAAAAAATGAGGTAGACGTCCATTGAACATAGGTTTATCACTTTATTTAGATTCAATGGACTAATTTACAGAAAAGGAACTGCGTCGGGCATACTATTCTCCCTTTGTCGCACCCGGTCATAAACCATGACAAATGTTCACCCTTGGAGTTGTCTTTTACGATGTTTTTCAGACTCCCTAAATATGAAAAGATCACCGAGTTTACCCTTCTGGACTCGTTAAACCTAATCATATGGGGAAAATTTGGACAAAGTAGAGACTCATTCTTTTATACTTTGAAAGTTGATTTGGCAGCAACACCTTGAACATGGCACTCCTCAGAAAATTCTCTCACAATTAGCCAAATCCTACAATTCTATGAGTTTAGCCTTCGTATGCCGATGTCCCTGCATTGGTGAATCCTAATACTCTTTGGTGTTCATAAGCATAAGCTGCCTGGTACCCTATTTGCTGTGCCTTCTGTTGTTCAAGAGATCTCACTATCTACTGCTTCCTGCATCAACCAAGAAATAATATGCCATAAATCATTTACCGTCGTCGGTTAGTACCATTTTCTCTTGTTTATATTCAAAACAAAATCATATTTTTCCCATTTTGTGTCAACTGATGTAGGATGCCTCATTACGTGCCTTTTGAAATATCTCTTCCTATCGACTTCAACATCTTATTAGGAAGTTGATCCAGAAACATATCAGTACCCTGGAGCTTGCAGACCTCAGTGGCAGGTTACCTTGTGTTTTATTGGGGGTTTTCATCACTGGCTCCTTGTTGAATGATTCTACGAGTGTTCAAAATCAACACCATTTATTCACACTCACTAGATTGTACTGTTCATATTGGAGACCATCATCCTTATCAGTGGCCATCCTCGCATTTGTTAACAATTTTCATCATTGACAGGTAATCAGACAAATTTTCGCATGTTTGACTACAACTCCTTTATTCACATGTGCAGAAATATGCAGTTTAGTTAAGCAACGACCAAGACCTTAGGTTGAGGCTTACATCATTCAACTTTGTTTCCTCTCCTAAGCTGCTATATTGTTTTTGGAGACAACTTATCAGATTTATCTTGTCATGAAAGAAACTTCCACATTGTGCTTATCGGTGGACAAACTAGTCATATCTCTTCCTGGAGAAATCATTTTGATACAACTACTAAGCATGGGAATTCCCGACTAAGGAAATATATTTATATTTTTGAAATAATTTTTTTGTTTCATGTTTTCCTCAGTCCTCCAACTCCTCTCGCTCTACTACACATTTTATAAAGTATTTTGGCCATTGTCTTCACCTCCGACCTCACACTTTAGGGGGCATCTATTACAGTAAAAATGACCTCCTCATCATCTCAGTTTTCCAAGGTAATGCACCCTATAGTCAGCTAGGTCGAGTTATAACGTGTCCCTGCCTCTTTAAGGGAGCGTTAGTGCCTAAGTTAACACATTTTCTTTCCTAAGGGGAAACATTACCAGTGTTTCATGAGGAAAAATGGAAAAATTCCACAATAACTGATTGGCATTTCCAGATTTTTCTCAAGGAGTCAGTCCAAAAAGCAGCAACCTTTGGTGTAGGCCTCTGATTGGGAATTACTAAACCCAACTGAGCATCTAAAGAGAGAAAATCTAGGAAAAGCATGGAAACATCATGGATTTTTCCCTATTCAAACTAATGGAGAAGAATGGCAAGATTGATCCTCCAAAATTCTTATAAATTAGAGGCTAGGGCTCATTGTCAAAGGTCGAAAGGTTGATTATGTGAAGAGCGCACTTTTGTTGTTGAGTGAGAGGTTTCATGATTGGCTAGGTTCATTGATAACTCTTGGCCTAAGCATTGTCACACTTGGATATTGAGGAGAGAGAGCGAGGAATCGGAGGAATGAGGGAAGCTTGACCAAACTGATGGTTATAATATTCCTTCTCTAAATGATAGAACTTCCTCTATTTTTTCCACTTGGTGTCTTATTGATGCATCTATTGTTTATTTGTTTAAGATACATAGTATAAGTGGCTTAGATCTACATATTTTATTGTTTATATACTTTTTTGATTGCTTGTAGTGAAAAAAATGTGGAGATTACACTATTCGTTGTTTTTTTGCAGGATTCAGACTTGGAGCCAGTGAGGAGGACTTCCACCACACTGAATTGCACTCTCCAAAAGATCTACCTTATATATTGAGGTAATCCTTCAATATCTCACTTTTTCAATTAAGCATTAGTATGAACATGTATGTAGTTTCTTTGTGAATTTTGCAGCTAATCTGACTATTTTCCTTGGGTCCCGGGAAGGCCTGAGAGGGATTTTATTCCATCTACCACATGTGCATTTTACCCCTAAGAAGTTTCTCTGCTGCCAACAAGTGTGGAAAGTACCCTGGTGTAGTCACTTCAGGAACAACAACATTGATTTGCTTCTAGTGAGCCTAGACAATGCCCTGGTGAAGTTGCTTGCTTCACCTCCCTATACAAGAAGCCTTTATATTCTTTCACCCTTTATTTATTTATTATTTCATATAGGACTGCGCATCGAAACTTATGCATTTCATGGGGTGGAAGATGGATCCTGAATTATTGAGAGAATAAGAGGTTTTTCCTTTAGAGAAGCATATATATAAAACCTATGATATTGGTTTTCTCGTTTATATTCCCCCCTTATCCTTCTCTACTTGATTAGATCAAAGTGGAAAACACCAAAACATAAAGCACCAGGTGTAAGTATGAGGTTTCCAAAATAGACACCAATATCATGGTTCGACACAAATATTTCCTACGTAAGGATCAAAATTTCTGTCAGAACATCGATGACCAAATGGTGTAACCAAGACGAATAAGAAGGACTGAAGGTTAGCCAAATTTTGCAGTGTCATAAGACTCTTTTCAATTTTTCCACATACATTGGAACCAAAAAACACACTTACACATGATGCTTATTCACATGAATGAAAGACAACAAAATGGAAATAAAGAACATGAAAAACAAACAAAAACAATAAACTATGTACATAGGATAGGGCACAACCCTAGAATCTCATTTAAAATAATATTTCAAATGAACTCACACTTTAGGGGGCATCTATTACAGTACAAATGACCTCCTCATCAACTCAAAGGATAAGGATACATGAAAGGAAGAAAATGAACTAGACATAGACCTATTTTTCCAAGGTAATGCACCCTAGAGTCAACTAGGTATAGTTATAACACATCCCTGCCTCTTTAAGGGAGCGTTAGTGCCTAAGTTAACACAATGTCTTACCTAAGGGGCAACATTACCCATGTTTCATGAGGAAGAAGGGACAAATTCTGCAGTAACTGACTGACATTTCCGGCTTTTTCTCAAGGAGTCAGTCCAAAAAGTGGAAACCTGTGGTGCAAGCCTATGATTGGACATTACTAAACCCAATTGAGCATCCAAAGAGAGAAAAATCTAGGAAAAGCATGGAAACATCATGTATTTTTCCCTATTTGAACTAATGGAGAAGGATGGCAAGATTGATCTTCCAAAATTCTTATAAATTGGAGGCTACGGATCATTGTCAAAGGTCGAAAGGTAGATTGTGTGAAGAGCGTACTTTTGTTGTTGAGTATGAGGTTTCATGATTGGCTAGGTTCATTGAGAACTCTTTGCCTAAGAATTTTCAAACTTGGATATTGAGGAGAGAGAGCGAGGAGTCAGAGGATTGAGGGAAGCTTGACCAAATTGATGGGTATAATATTCCTTCTCTAAATAATAGAACTGCCTCTATTTTGTCCACTTGGTGTCTTATGGATGCATCTATTTTTTATTTATTTAAGATACATGGTATAAGTGGCTTAGATTTACATATTTTATTGTTTTATTTCTTGTAGTGATAAAACTGTGAAGATTAAACTAGTTCGTTGTTTCTTTTCATGATTTAGACTGGGAGCCGATGAGGAGGACTTCCACGACACTGCATTTTGCTCTCCAATAGATCTGCCTTATACATCGAGGTAATCCTTCAATATCTCACTTTTTCAATTAAGAATTAGTATGAACATGCATGTATTTTCCTTGTGAATGTTGCAGTTAATCTGACTATCTGCCTTGGGTCCCGGGAAGGCCCGAGGGGGATCTTACTCCAACTACGACCTGTGCATTTTACCCTTAAGTAGTTGCTAAGCTTCCAAAAAGCATGGAAAGTACCTTGGTGGAGCCACTTCTGGAACACAAACATTAATCTGCTTCTAGTGAGCCTAGACAATGCCCTGGTGGAGTTGCTTGCTTCACCTCTTTGTGCAGGAAGCCTTTCTATTATTTCACCCTTTATTTATTTATTATTTTATATAGGACTGTGCATCAAAAATTATTCATTTCATGGGGTGGAATATGGATCCTAACTTATTGAGAGAAGAAGAGGTTGTTCTTCAGAGAAGCATATATATAAAACCTATGATATTGGTTTGCTCGTTTATATTCCCCCCTTGTCCTTCTCTACTTGATTGGATCAAAGTGGAAAACACCGAAACATAAAGAACCAAGTGTAGGTATGAGGTTTCCAAAATAGACAGTAATATCATGGTTCGACACAAAGCTTTCCTACGTAAGGATCAAATTTTCTATTAGAACATCATTGACCAAAATGTGTAACCAAGACGAATAAGAAGGACTGAAGGTTAGCCAAATGTTGCAGTGTCACAAGGCTCTTTTCAATTCCACCACATACATTGGAACCAAATAACACACTTACACATGACACTTATTCACATGAACAAAAGATAACAAAATGAAAAGAATGAACATGAAAAACAAATAAAAACAATAGACTATGTACATAGGATAGGGCACAACCCTAGACTCTCATTAAAAATAATCTTTCAAATCTTGTCTATTTACGGGAAGAGAAAAATCTTCCCGTCCAAATATTAGAGATGATAAGTGTGATGGACAAGCTATTCATGAATAACAAATGGTACGATCAATAAGGATTGGAACTTAGTGTGTTTCCCCTTCTCTTTGTGGGATTTATCCCACTTCCATAGGAGGTCACCCACACTAAACTCCTTTTTCCAAGCAGAATTCTTATCAAACCATCTCTTGATGAGACTTTGGTGAAGAGCAGTTTTTTCTTTTTCTTTCTTTCTTTATTCCTGAAACTTTAGAAGAGTGTCTATCCTACTCTAAACCAAGAGACAAGGCTTACCGTGGAATTCTTTCTAAATTTGAAGGGAAGGAAGCTAAATGTTTAGAGGTAGGATGGCTTCTTTTCCATATACCAAGAAGTATTAAAATAAGGTTCAGGCATGAAACTGTTAGCCCATAGGATGCTCACCAAAGCAGTGTGCTAGTTACTTTGTTCAGAGAATACAATCTTTTTAATGATGCAAATAAGGTTCTTATTGGTTGAATCAATAAGATCGTTTCCCTATGGGTAGTAGTTAGATGAATGTTTCAATATGATGCTATTTTCCAATGTAAAATCATAAAGCTTTAGCGATGAAAAATATGTTTCATTGTAAAAAACAAGTGAAATCAGAATGTCGAACTAGGTAATAATATTTTTCTTGAAGAAGCTGATAACTTCCTGATCATTCGCTTTCTTGAGGGGAACTGATTCTGTCCACTGCATGAAGTAATCAATAGTATTGAGAATATAGCAGTGCTTCTTCATTAAGTGCATAAATCTATCACTGATAACATCTAATCCCCATTTTTGAAATGGTTCTTCTACAACGATGTGATGCAATGGGGTTTCTGACTTATTTTCTTGGCCAGTGCATCTCTGACAAACTAGGAATTTGTGGGAATAATCATTAGCATATTTCAAAATTGTGGGCCAATAGAAACTAACTCACATAAATTTGTGTACCATAGTGTCACTTGCGAAATTTCCAATGGATGGTCCATCTCAATACCTTTTCTAAATCTGGTGCTTCCAAGCATCTGAGAAAGACTCCGTTATGGTGATTTCTGAAAAGCACTCAGTGTACCAATTGATAAGATAAAGATTTCAATTTGATTTTCCTCTTCTATCTCACTGATAAATGAGAGGGAAGAATACCATGCTCAAGATACTTTCGCACATCTGCATACCAAGAGGTTGGTGTGTCAATGGGGGTAGATTGTTCGATATTGTACATTTCAATCTCCTGTTCCCATCCAGAAGAGCCATCTTCTGGTGAATTTGTTGCCTCTACTGATAGATGGAATAAACCATGGTATTTGATCGCATGAAATAGTTTTAACTCAAGATTGTATTCCTGTAATCTGGTCATCGAGTTTGCTCTTCTTTCACCCAACTCTTGTTGAATAAACAATGATCTAATAACTAGGTGTGGCACATAGATAATATAATAATTTTTTCAGAAGATAAGGCCAAAAGTGCTTTACCACCTTGTAGACTGTTTAATCTTATTTATCAATGGTGGGATCGTTAATTTCAGGTCCTTGCAAGATGACACTCATGAATGACATAGGTCGTTCGTTATTATTGTTATTCATAAGTAATTTTTTGCCTTGATGATGACTAAATGACTATCCAAAGATTTATAGAAACAAGGTTCATAAACATTGTGAGTTATAGAAATCTCACTGCCTTCATTATCCTCAAGATAATTTTTCACTATCTCATCACTCCATAATGTCTAGCTTTTCTTACCAGTCCCAAAAAACCCATTAGATGCTTGTATCACCCATTCTGTGCATATGTATTCACCTTTGGCCCAAATCCTCTATTTTGTTTTGCCTAAAAATTGCCACTACCACCTAAGCCTACCAGTAAAACAGCTTTTTTATGCCTCCCATGATACTCTCAAACACTGACGGTCTCAAATTGTCTCTGTAGGCTCTTTGGATAGTCAAGTATGTTGGATTTTGGATCTTCAATACACTAAGCTTATCATAGATCCTATCTTACACTTGGTCATCCCTAAGTCTAAATCTCAGTCCAAAATCCAGGTCCAAGAAAGCCTCCATTAGGTCACCTAAGGTCGCATTGAGTCATAGGATGGATTTGGTGCCCTAAAAAATATGTCTTCCTATATGAAGATATTGTGTTCAAAGAGGAATAAAGTCAAGAAATTTGATCCAAGACTGATCAAAAGTCATCCAAGAGAAGCCTCCTTGGCTTAGACCACAAATACTGCAAGGGACAACTGCCCTTGTTCACTTTTTTGCAAGAGAGAAAGAAGTTGCAGAAGAGAAAAAACAAGGGTTTCGGACAATTTCTGGGCAAAGTTCTATCAGGCGCTACGCAAATCAGGAGCGCTATGCATCCAGGAGGCCACATTACAGAAATGGGATTGTTTCCCATTCAAAATTACACGGTGCTACGCAAAAATCTCAAGGTGCTACGCTAACCTAGAGCGTTACGCAAACTCGGGCCAAAACTCGCCTAGAACTCACAAGACAGGCACATCGTCTGACTCACCCAAAAGACGTGCAGAGGCTGCCTTTTTTTCAGCGCTACGCTAACTCCTGTGCCCACTCTTCTGGCACTGTGCTAACCTCTATGCACACCCTGCCGGCGCTACACAAACGGCCTCACCCGACAGCATAGGCAGAGGCACTGCGCAAATGCCTGGGAAGTGCCAAGGTCGAAGGCCCTTGCTCTAAATCCAAATTTCCTCTCTCCAAGCTGCCTCTAGGGTTTGTAAAAGGCTAAAATTGGTATGTGGTGCCCTCTCCATGTCTCCAAGCAATATTTTTAAATTAATTTTGGTTTTAAGTGGTTTTTAAGCTAAAACCCTAGGAATATAAGCTCTAGGTCATGCACAAAAAAGAGCTCTTATTCGAAATCCTCTTGCAAACAGTTTGATATCATACTAGGGTGGGTGAGTTCAGGTGTACACAAAAACAGTTGAGAAGGGCTTCCTTAAAGCCCCAAAGCCACTAAAAACTTAAAACCCTAGCCTCCATACCCCTCATTCACCAAAGTTGACCTCATCCTCATTTTTTCATTTTGTCTCCATCAAAATTCAATTTGCAAACCAATGTCTCCCATCATCATGTCAGGGACTGAAAAAAACAGTGGTAGTGAAGGTGGTCAAAGGCCTCTGAAACCAAAGCATAAGGGAGGGAAAGTTAATGGCTTGGAACCCCAAAATACAGTGGCTATCATATCTTCTCCTAGGATCTTGTCATGCTTTCAAAACACAAGGTGTTTTAAGTTTTGTGCGAAGGTCAAGCAGGTGAAGAGAAATCATGAGCATACAAGGCTCCTCATCCTCAATTTACAAAACAAACATGTTGACCTTGCAGGGGTGAAATTTGAGATTTCAACATGGTCCATATTTGAAGCCACTGGTATCCCTTTAGTGGGTGAGAAATGGTTCAAGAATGGTAAGCTAGAAAGGGATTTATTTGAGCCATTTATCAAAAGGAGGTATAGAGAAGATAGTATCACAGTTTTCCCTTTCTCACATCTCAAACACAGGTATGCACCCTTGATGTTGGCTATCATGAAATACTTCATCTGTGAGGGGAGATACTCCAGGGTCTATACCTATCATCTTAGACTCCTTATGCATTTCATAGGGGTTAAGTCACTTGACCTACCCTAATATCTCTATATGAGTATTATGAAAATGTGTTCTGTTGTCCAAAGGAGGAGTTACCCCCAGCAAATGTACAGCTTGTTCCACCATTCCTTGATCAAGATGGTGGTTGTACATCAGCTAGAGCAACAAGGTGTACCTTGGGATGTTTTCATAAACAATGAGTTCTTCTCAAACCCACAACATCCTCATCAAACAAATCTACCTTCCTCATCTGCACAAGCGCCCTCACCACAGGCACACATCCCTTCCTCTCCTTCTCTTGATGCATCAGGTGAAGCAGGGAGTAGAACTCAAGGATCACATAAAGATCAGGGTGAGGGTGAAGAAGTAGATGAGGCAAACAAAGAAAGGTATGAAGAAGAGGCAAAGGATATGGGAAGTGATGGAGGAAACAATGATGAAACAAAAAGTAGTGAGCATAATGAAAAAACAGATCACAGTGGATATGATGGAGATAGTAGGGAAGAGAAGCAAGATGAAGAAGGCAGTCAGCAAAGTGCACAAGATAGCCAAGGAAATATTCATGACAGTCATGACAGGTGTCATGACTGTCATGACACTAATCAGTTTCTATATAACTAAGAAACTCAAAATGATAGTAGAGGAAATGACCAAGGAGAGAACCTCAGTAAAGAAAAAATCCAAGATGAGGCTAATGGCAGTGATGAGGGTCAAAGAAATGATGAAAACATGGTCAAAACTGTCGTCATCACCCCTCACATATGCACATACTACAAAGGACAAAGAGATGTGTTTGCTACCTCAAAAAGGCAAAGGGCCATCTCTCCTCAAGCCATCAAAACAGTGGACAAGGGAAAGAAAAAGGTGGGAAATATTGAGCAGCAGGTAAAGGTGAGGAGGAGTAAAATTATAAAGAAAACTACTCAAGGGCCTGAGTGCATTGACTTAGATAGTGATAATGAGGATGAGGAGATGACCAATAAAATGCTACTCCTAGACAAAGATGCACAAATCAAGGAGTGGGAGAAGGATTTTGAAAGAGCACAGTGCATCATTCAGTACTACAGGAATGAGCATAAGTACTTCAAGAAGATCAAGAGAGGCCTTGCTCTCCAAAAGAAGATGACCAAGCATTACGCAAAGAAGAGCAGGTTTGCTTGTGCCACACTCAAGGAGGCTCTCCTTTGGTAAAAAACCTAAAAAGGGAAAATGAGGATAAAAAACTTGGAATTTTGGCTGAGGTTTCTCAACAATTATCTAAAAACATTTAAGGAGGGTCTCCATGAATTTTGAAGGAATTTGGAGAAGATTTTGTTTTTTGAGAAATTTTGGCCTCATTTGCACAGTGCCACTGGCGCTTTGCAAAAATATGGAGCATATTTAGGAGGAAAGCTTGAAATTTTTGGATTTTTCATGACCTACATAGCATCTAGAAAACATTTCAGAATATTTGGAGCAGTTTTGACCCCTCGAAAGGTCAAAAATCACCTTTCTGCCCCTGTTTTAGGCCTGGCGTTGTTCAAATGTCAGTCTGAGGATTTTATCATTTTTGATAGGATTACAGGAGATTGATCAGAAAACCACAAGAATTTTTGGAAATTAGACTCTTCAGGCTTTCCAGCGAGCTATCACAGAGCCAAATACGACATCGGGAAGTGGTCCAAAACTTGGTTGCAAAACAACCTATTTTCTGCAAAAGTAGCGCTCCACAAACAGACTGTCTTTTTGCCAAAAAGTCAACAAAAGACAAAAATTTATGGCAAAATAGTTTTTTAATATTTTCTTGGGAAAAACACTTCAGATTTATTGAGGATTTATGTTATGATATTTTTCATTTATTAGCTTATCTATTATGTGTCTTGGGCCTTGCATGGTCATTAAGCACATAAATGACATTCATGACAAAATTAGGGTTTCTGGAAGCCTCTTATGGTTTCGACCTCCTCACTTGCTCCATAAATAGAGCATGAGGCTCTTATGTATTGGGTTGGCATTTGATGACTGATTTTGAAGTAATACATAGTCCCTTGGAGGTTGAAAACAATTTGATGTCTTGGAGCTTATGAATGCCATGATTTGTTTGTTGATGGAGGAGGATTGGTTGCAGGATCCATGAGCCTGGTTGATGGTGAAGTGTTTCTTTTGTTCATGTTTTCTAGTTTATCATTCTGTTTCCATATTTCTATGTTGCAGTAGGACAAATAATTTAGACTAAGAAATGTTTTTGATGGCATGTAATATTCCCAATTAGCCATTTCTAGTTGGAATATTATATTTACTCCATTTTTGAAGCTAGAAGAATAAATGGGATTGGGAGACCCTTAAATATCTGAAATGGCAATAAAACAATCCCAATGTGAAAGGGGATCAGCATATGAAGGCAAATAAATCCACCTTGGTGTGAAAGGGAGGCAATGTAGGAGGACTAGATCCAGTTGACTAGGTCAATAGCGCTGCTACATGGGGAGGGAAACCAGTAAGGACAACATAGTTTTGAAGGAAGTCACCTCATTAATGAGTGGGGTCAGAAGTGAGGAGGCTCACCAGGGATAAGAAGGAAGGGATAGCAGCAAGGAAGGCATTCAGCATTCATCTATGTTTTGTCTTTTGACTACTTGCATGCTTCAGTTGTTTAGCTGTAGTTGTAGCACTGTTTAGTGCAAGGGATTCTCATGCGGGAATTCCATCCTCTTCTTTGGATCAGCTTGTTTAAGAGATCTAAAGGGAAGGTTATGAGCTAATTTTCCAACATCTGACTTAAGGTCAATCAGTCATCAACACCTACAGCGCAGTCACTTCTAGAAACTACATCTTTTCTACAGGTGCAACAGTAGTAGGGTTAAATCCCTTGATTTTGTGCTAGTGTTTTAGGAGAAGGTGTCTATTTCTCTTCAGAAAGTATAATAAGGAGGGCCTTTGGCCATTTTATGTATTTATTAGCTATTTCATGTTGTATTTAGTCATATCAAATACATAGTTGCAATAGACTATGTTATTTTCTGTAGTACTGCCTTTTATACTTGTGTAATGCCAGAAACCCTTGCCGGGTTGTCTTATTTCTTGTATAAAAGAGGTTAAACCTCCATTTCTTGGCTATATGATTAATATAAAATATATATCAGTATTTATTCATCATTTTCTGTAGAAACCCTCATGTGAATTACACTGTTGCAGTCTTCATAAATTTTGTAGGTGAAAGTCATGGAATTGGGGTGTTTTTAAGCTATATTGAGCTGGGGAGATCTGTTTAATGTAGCTAGGATGATTTTTTTCTGATACCCTTTGGTATGTAAGGCAAATATAGCATATATAAGGGGATCCAAGTCCCGTTTCAAGTTTTTATAGCGTAATTTTCTGAATACAACCTTTTCATTGTCCAGAGTGCAGCAATTCCTGAAAAGGAATATTACAGTGGTATCGAAGCTCTCCTCTTAGCTCAGCTTGTAGGGATAATTTGTTTAAAGTATGGAGGAGGAATATATTTCAAAGCTCTTACTTCATACCATGAATAACATTGCAAGATACCTCAAGGAGATGAGGCATAAAGGGGATTCTATAGGGTTTTTCCATGAGGAAAGTACCAGCACTTCATATGGCATGGAGCATTCAGCTACACCACAATGCCCTACCATGCCTTAATTCCTATCTAGAGAAGATAAGGAGGAAACCCTGGAAAATTATTTTGAGGAATATGAATCCCAATCTCAAAGGTTCAAAGAATGCTTGAGCTTTCAGGAGTTTTTTCGGATCAAGGATGGGAGGAGAGTTAATCCTCATCAAAAGAAGGGAAGTTTTATGCAGGGATCAGACCTACAGCGTAGTATGGGGAGGTTATTCTTACCTACATATTATGGAACACCTAAGTGTATAGCCAAGGCTTGGGTGGAGAAGCTGGACACTTACTTCTAACTCAACAAGGTTTCTGAAATAGAAGCCACCAAGATAGTTGCGTTGCACTTAGAAGGGGAGGCTCATGAATTGTGGTTTCATGGGTTGACCACACTTGGACATGATCACATCACCTCATACTCAGTATTTACCAAGAGGCTAGTAGAGAGATTTGATTAGAAAGATCCAGAAGCCCATTTTGTCAAGTTAACCAAGCTCAAACAAGAGGGAGATCTTGAAGATTATATTGCTAAATATTTGCAACTTTCAGTGATGGTATCCAACCTCACTATGAGTAGGAAGGTATGCATATTTGATGATGGGATGGATGAACCATTGCATGGGTTGGTCAAATCAACTAAACCAAACAATCTCCTTGAAGCTATGGAGAGAGCTAGAGACTTGCAACATACTTTTCCCAAAGTAAGAACATTGCTGCAATAGGAGACTTCTTCAAGGCCCAAGGAGACAATCCTTAATCATGACTCTAAGAACTTGAGGAAGGAGGGGTATTGTATTGTATATCAGAAGCCATGGGTGCCAAACCATGAATTTTTTGCAGGGAAGACACATTCTATTAAGACCTTCTCCAAGGAAGGGGAAGAGGCCAGCGCTGTACCATCAGTAGAAGACTTTGTTCCAAAAGGGGGAGCTATTGCAGCATTAAGAGGGGTCCCAAAATATCTAACCTTGAGGGTAAGAGGTACTATTATGGGGAAAAGAGTGTCAGTGCTGATTGATAGTGGAGCTACTCATAATCTCATTGATGCACAACTGGTACAAAGGAGAGGGATCCACATGGAGGAGTTTGAGGGATTCTCAGTTATGGTTCCAGGGGCTAGAACCATACAATGTGCCAAATATGTTCTGGCACTATCCATCACCATGGGGACCTGTACTTTAATAGACCACTTCTTTGTGGTTGATATTCTGGAAACCAATTTCATATTGGGGGTCAAGAGGTTGATCAATCTTGGGAGAGTTACCATTGATTGGAAAAATTTGGAGATGGAATGGATAGAAGGGAAGAATGGTAAGCATCATAAGATCAAGGGCATAAACACATACCCCCCTCAGATTGTTTCAGCACACAGGATGGAGGTAGATCTGCACAGAGGAGATGTAGAATGGGTAGTAGAACTACATCTATCAAAAGCAGGGGGCAAGGACTCACCGATACATCCATATGTACAAGCTCTTTTGGACCAGTATTCTACAGTGTTTGGAGATATTCCACCAGGGAGGCCTCCTGACCAGGGGTTTGAACACACTATTGAGTTGGAGCAGGGGATCCAAGTAGTAATCACCACTCCTTATAGGCATCCCAAGACTTATAGGGATGAGATTGAGAGGGCCATCCAAGAGCTGTTGGCTCTAGGACATATCATGCCAAGTACCAGTCCTTTTGCGTCTTCAGTGGTCTTGGTAAAGAAGAAGGATGGCACATTGAGGATGTGCATTGATTATAGGGAATTGAACAAGAAGACCATGAAGAATAGGTACCCCATACTAAGGATCGATGAGCTAATGGATGAGCTGAGAGGATCTAAATACTTTTCCAAGATTGATTTGAGATTTGGGTATCATCAAATCAAGGTGAGGGATCAAGATATCCCCAAGACATCATTCAGGTGTCACTATGGGCATTTCGAATTCTTGGTGATGCCCTTTGGATTGACCAATGCCTCGGAAAATTTCCAATCTTGCATGAACCACATCTTCAATGGTCATTTGAGGAGGTTTGTATTGGTTTTCTTTGATGATATTCTCATCTACAGCCGCAATTGGGAAGAGCATTTGTAGCATATTGAGAAAGTTTTACATATTCTCAAGGAGTAGAAATTTTATGCTAAGCTCTCCAAATGTGAGTTTGGACTCACATAAATGCTTTATTTGGGTCACATTATTGGAGTGGATGGAGTAAGGGTGCATGAGGAGAAGATCCAAGCTATCAGAGATTGGCCTGAGCCCAAGAATGTCACAGAACTCCTGGGATTTGTAGGCATATGTACTTATTACCGGAAGTTTGTAAAAGGGTTCTCACAACTAGCAGCACCACTCACAGACTTGACCAAGAAAGAAGCTTTCAGTTGGACACCTACAGTGCAGAGATCTTTTGATAAGCTCAAAGAGGTAATGAGTAGTTGCCCTGTATTAGTTTTACCTGATTTTTCTCAACCTTTTGTTCTAGAATGTGATGCATCAGGTGAAGGGATTGGAGAAGTCTTGATGCAAGGAGGGCATCCTATAGCCTTTGAAAGCAGGAAAATGCTTCCTCATGAAAGGTTATACCCCATATATGATAAAGAAATGTTGGCTATCATGCATGCATTAGCCAAATTCTGGCAGTACTTGGTGGGGAATAAATTTAGGGTGAAGATTGACCATAACATCCTTAGATTCTTTCTTGAACAGAAGCAAATCCAAGAAAGAAAACAGAAATGGGTGAGAAAATTCCAAGCATATGAATTTGACATAGAATATGTCAAAGGGAAGAGAAATGTAGTGGCTGATGCTCTATCTAGGATACCTACAACGATGTCCTTGAGGGGCATGGACGCAAATTGGAAGGCTCAACTTTTGGTTGAGTATTCCAAAGATGATTTTTCATGTGAGATACTTGATGGAGTGGTACTGGATGAGAGGTATAGGGTGATGGATGAGGTCATCTATTACCAGGACCGGATCTTCTTAGATAAGAATTCCAAGCTCAAGGAGAAGATCTTATAAGCATCACATGATTCCCCACTTGTAGGGCATCAAGGTTTCACAAATACTTATAGGGCCATAAGGGAAAGATTATCATGGAAGAGTCTCAAGGAGGATGTGCTCCAACATGTCAAGGAGTGCACAATTTGTCAGCAAAACAAGGGAGAGCACACCCACCCTGCTGGGTTATTGCAGCCACTACCTATTCTGGATGGGAAGTGGGAAAGCATCTCTATGGACTTCATCACCGGCCTACCTCCAGTCTAGGGTAAGAATTGTATCTTTGTAGTTGTTGATAGACTAACAAAGTACTCTCATTTATTTGCCATTTATGCACATTATACTACTTCATAGGTAGCTGAGTTGTTCTTCAGAGATGTGTTTAGACTCCATGGTCTCCCAAGGACCATAGTGAGTGATCGGGACAACCGCTTCATGGGTGGCTTTTGGCAAGAACTTTTCCGGTTAGTGGGGACTAATTTGACACCGAGCATTAGCTATCACCCACAAACCGATGGACAGACTGAGATAGTGAACAAGTGGCTAGAAGGCTACTTGAGAAACTATGTTGCAGGGTAGCAGAGGGTTTGGTTGCGTTGGCTCCACTTGGGGGAGTATTGTTACAACACTACTCACCATATGTCTATTGGTATGACTCCATTATGGGCCCTATATGGGTATGATGCACTTTCATTTGCTGATGTTATGTTTGGGGAAAGTAAGGCTCCAAGAGCCAAGGAATGGATTCAGGAGAATCAGGACATACTTAGAGCCCTCAAAGATAACATTGCTACAGCCCAGAACCAGCAGAAGATTTATGCAGACCGTGGTCGGGTAGAGAGACAGTTTGAGGTAGGAGATCTAGTCTATCTACGCCTTCAGCCTTACAAACAGTCTACACTCAAGGAGAAGGGGGTTGAAAAGCTCAAATCACATTTCTATGGGTCATATAAGGTGATTAGTTGTGTTGGTAAGGTAGCATATGAGCTGGAGCTTCCTAAGGGGAGCAAGATCCACAATATTTTCTATGTCTCTTGCCTCAAGAAGGCCATTGGGAAGGATATAGTTTCCAACATGGACCTTCCCCCCATTGATGATGAACGCCACCTAATTTTGCAACTAGAAGAAATCTTAGACACAAGGGAAAGGTAGCTAAGAAATAGAGTGATCAAGGAATATCTGATTAGATGGAAAAATCTACTGGATGAGGATGCCACTTGGGAGGGAGAGAAGATCTTGCAACATCCTTCTTTGTTGTTGCTTGAGGGCAAGAAAATTTTGAGTGGGGAGGACTGTAATATTCCCAATTAGCCATTGCTAGTTGGAATATTATATTTACTCCATTTTTGCAGCTAGAAGAATAAATGGGATAGGGAGACCCTTAAATCTCTGAAATGGCAATAAAACAATCCCAATGTGAAAGGGGATCAGCACAAGAAGGAAAATAAATCAACCTTAGTGTTAAAGGGAGGCAATGTAGGAGGACTAGATCCAGTTGAATAGGTCAACAACGCTGCTACATGGGGAGGGAAACCAGTAAGGACAACACAGTTTTTAAGGAGGAATCTTTTGAAGGAAGTCACCTCATTAATGAGTGGGGTCAGGAGTGAGGAGGCTCACCAGGGATAAGAAGGAAGGGATAGCAGCAAGGAAGAAATTCAGTATTCATATATGTTTGTTCTTTTTACTGCTTGAATGCTTCAACTATTTAGCTGTAGTTGCAGCACTGTTTAGTGCAAGGGATTCTCATGCGGGAATTCCATCCTCTTCTTTGGATCAGCTTGTTTAAGGGATCTAAAGGGAAGGTTCTGAGCTAATTTTCCATCATCTGACTTAAGGTAAATCAACCATCAACACCTATAATGTAGTCACTTCCAAAAACTGCATATTTTCTGTAGGTGCAGCAGTAGCAGAGTTAGATCCCTTGATTTTGTGCTAGTGTTTGAGGAGAAGGTGTCTATTTCTCTCCGGAAAGCCTAATAAGGAGGGCCTTTGGCCATTTTATGTATTTATCAGCTATTTCATGTTGCATTTAGTCATATAAAATACATATTTGTAGTAGAATACGTTATTTTTTGCAGTACTACCTTTTATACTTGTGTAATGTCGGAAACCCTTGCCGGGTTATCTTATTTCTTGTATAAAAGAGGTTAAACCTCCATTTCTTGGCTATATGATTAATATAAACTCTATATCAGTATTGACTCATCATTTTCTGTAGAAACCCTCATGTGAATTACGCTGTTGCAGTCTTCAGAAATTCTGTAGGTGAAAGTCATGGGATTGGGGTGTTTTTAAGCTATATTGAGCTGGGGAGATTTGTTTAATGTAGCTAGGATGATTTTTTTCTGATTCCATTTGGTATTTAAGGCACATAAAAAATATATAAGGGGATCCAAGTCCTGTTTCAAGTTTTTATAGCGTAATTTTCTGAATACAGTGTTTTCACTGTCTAGAGGGCAGCAATTCCTGAAAAGGAATATTACATGGTACCTTATCTCTGTTTTTTCTTCATTTCCTTAATGTTTTATTCTATTAGGAAATTTTATATAATCCTTCTTTTCTCTCTAAGATCTCCTAAGTTTTTTTATTTCCTGAATGGTTTAATACAGTAGGTATCAAGCATGATTCATGGTTAGCTCTACTTACTTGTTTCCACTAAAGCACTGTTCTTGAAATCTCTCTTTAAAGCATCATTACTTAGGTTTGTCAAAGAAGTTTTGTTTCAAATCATACTCTTTTCACTTGATTGGTTAATTTTTTTAAAGATATCCATAGATATAATCTTAGATGTTCAGGAGTTCCCTCCTCTCTGATTGTAGTTATTTGTGACCTTAAATGTTTTCTAATTCTGAAGGTGAATTTACTAAATTTAGATAAGATCTTATGCTTTCTATGTTTCACTAGAATTTTTATCTTGGATATTGATTCGTTTAAGTATTGTTCATTGAGCTTAATTTTTTTCCCTACCTCATGAGTTATAGCTTTTACTTATCTATGTTTAAAGATCTCCTTATTTAGGTATATGATAGAGAATTCTTTACTGCTCTTTGTCAAACTTTGTTTCTCAAAATTAATGTCCATCTCATGATCCTTCAAACCCCAAAGATCCACCAACCAAGATAGATTTTCCCTACAATACTCCCTAATCCATTAATGAACCTATCATGACGTTGTTAGACTCCATTGCCCAATGAATTGAAGTTTTACTTGTTTCTATCTAGTCTATCTAATCATCATACCCAACCAAAAAACAATCAACAAACCCAATATTTCATAACTAGCCTAAAGTCAACCCTAATCAACAAACAAGTTCACATCTTTGCACCTAATAGAGAGATCCCTCTCTGAATCCAGGAAGGCTAGGTCCTTGGATTCCAAAGCTTGGTTTGATGTTACCACTGTCTATTTGTATCTCAATCAATCTAAAAAATTACGGGGAGCTAACATAATGGCGATCATGGTGGGACCTCTGAGTACATAGTTGCCTGAATACCTCTTAAGACTCTTTAGCCCCTTAGTTTGACTTAGAAAATCCAGTGAATCTGCCACCTCATCACCACACTAACATAATGGCAATCACAGTGGGACTTTGAGTCAAAAACATCCTAGGTGTCCCTTAGGAATTCTCAAAATCTCAGTTAAGCTTAGAAAATCAACTAATAAGAAAAGAGTAGAAACTATTTGCCTCACCATCCTAGCAAGATGATGACTCAGCTAGAGTATACTCATTGAAACCTTAGGGCTGCATAAGGAAACTCAGAAAACCCAAAATAGTCACTAGATTGATTTTTGTCAAAATTTGGTGGCGGACCATCATATATATACCCTCAAAACTACAAAAAACATCCACCAGGCGACTCCACTAGCCTCCAATAGGCATTTTTCACTTCACTAGTCCCATAGGTTTTCCTAGGATTGTGTCAAATCAGTCCTAATCAGTTTTAGGGCCTATTTATACCTTGTGTGAGTAAAATAAACACTAAGAGAGGTCAGCCTTCCAAAAACAGTCCCGAACATTTCAGCCTCTCTTATTTTTGAGTAAGAGATCTAGCTTCACAAAGGATCAATACCAGATCTCACCCAAACCCAAATCCTCCTACCATAGTTGATGACCCAGGAAAGATTTTGTGGCAAACTTCTAAAGCTGGAAACTCAACCACTATTAGGACCATTCATAGAGCAAGCTCTGCACCGAAACACCTTACAATTTCACAAGATCCTTAGTTTGACTTGCACCATATCCATAACCTATTTAGAACTAAGTCACAAAGTGTAATTGACCGAGCTGACCTTGAGCCCATAGATTTGCACCAGAGCTCTAGTAGGGAAGCTTCTCCTTCTACTCCACCTGACTTTCAGATACTCCATCACTTCAGCTCTTTTCATCCCAAATATTCTCAGAATCAATTTGCTGGCCCAAGTACCTCAACTACACCCATTCACACCACCATTGTGCAAACCACTCCACTCGATCCTCCTCCACCTCTCGCAAACCCTCCCCTTGTAAATTAGCCTTTGTTTCCATTTCCTCCCATCATGGCAGCCTGGTATGCTCCACTGGCTCTACCATAACCACTATTGAATTTTCCGAATGATTATCAGTCCAAGATCCCTCACTTCACGGGGACTGAATCTATTACTGCCCAGAAACATGTATATAGAATAAATGATGCTTTTGACTACATGAAGATAGAAGAAGAAACCATGCAAATGAGGATTTTTTCCCAGACCCTAGGAGGAGAACCCAAGAAATGGTTCAAAAACTTACCTCCTAATAGCATACATGATCTCCCTTCCCTCTACCAAACTTTTATAAATAAATGGAAAATCAAGAAAAACCCCCTTCAAATTATTTCCGAATATAACAATTTTAAAATAAATCCGGGGGAAAGTGTTCAGGATTACTCCACTAGGTTTAACAATGTTTACGGTGCCCTCCCACCTCACATGAAACCCCCTCAAGGCTTAGCCTTAGTAAAATTTCCAGAAGGCTTTGATACTGACATGGCCTATCAACTAAGGGAGAGAGATTACCTAACTCTAGAAGACATGCAAAAGGGGGCTGTGAGTGTAGAAGCCAACTTAATTGAGAAAAAAAATATGATGAGATCAGAGAAGAGAGTAACCTATAAAGATGAAATAGTACCTTCAACCTCCTCTTCTAACACCAAAATTTACTCCCTAGTGAGGACAATGGTGAGGATGATGAAAAAAATCAGTTTGAATGAGAGAACACCTCCAAGGGAAAACCGATTCTATCCTCAAAATAGGAATAGGAATCAGAATTTTAGAAGAGACCTTCCCCATATCAGACAAAGAGAGAATGACCAACAAATTAGACCCCCTTTCCAAGACAACTATGTAGATGAAGAGGAGAGAGAACGAGAACAGTTGGAAGAAGACCATGTAAATGTCATAGGTTCTGATGATGAGCTTAATACTTTTCTTACCGAAGAAGAAAAAATGATGTTCTATTCAAAACCAAATGAAAAATCATATGAATATTCCGAAGACTACAAACTAGGATTTGAGAATGCCATAATGGAAGTCCATAGGCATTATGACCTTAGGAGAAAAAAGAATCAAGATATTCCTAAAACAAATCAGTCAAACACTGCTGTTAGGAAAAATCCTGAACATATTCCTAAAAAGATAGCAGAAAACACAAATACTATGGCTAAGAAAGCTGATCTAAACAAGTTAAAAACCATCCAACCTAGTAATGATTCAATCTGCCCTAGTACTTCAACTAGTGGACCTGAAAAAACATTGTTTTCCAAACCATCAAATTAGAATCAACAAATAAAAAATGTAGAAAAGTTTATGGCTGATAAAAATGATGTAAATATAATAAAGACACCTACACCTTTCATCTTTGAAGGGGAGGTTGCCAAAATCAATATAACCATGCCCCTCACTGAATCGGTGACCCAAGAGGTATATAGATCCCATATTTTCAAAGTGTTAAACATAGGGAATGATACCGACACTTTAAACTTAACTAATGATAAACTAGAGCTGTTGTTTGGTCCCGAAGTAGAGGGAAAATATCAAGAAGGAGCTATCCCCCCTTTCTATGTCAGTCTGAACATACATGAAAAAATTATGCATAATGCTATGCTAGACTCTGGTGCCTCACACAACCTCATGCAAAGGTTGTGATGGAGAGATTAGGCCTAGAAATCACAAAGCCTTACAAAGACTTGTAATCTTTTGATTCAAGTAGGGTTAAGTGTTTAGGCCTTATCAAGGATTTGTGTATTAATCTGGCACAAATCCTTGCTAAAAGTTTAGTCATGGACATAGTTGTTGCTGACATCCCCCCAAAGTATGGCATGCTTCTATCTAGATCATGGGGGGCCAAACTCCAGGGTAGTCTTCAAATGGACATGACTTATGCCACCATCCCAGTCTTCAACCAAACAAGGAGGTTGTACCAGGAATCCCACATGAAATATATGGTGAGTAGCTTAGATAGGCCAAATAACACACCGATTTATTCCATTCACTTAGACCTTGACTCATTCATCTTGTAAAATGAAAATGATATTAATGAACAATTGAATGACAATGGAGGTGAATTAAGCCTCCTGGAACAACCAAATCAGCCCTCTAATCAAGAAAATGACACCCAAGACTCTAGCATCCCTGAGGTACAAAACAGTGACAAATATAAAATTGACACACTTTGGCATATGAGATTTGATGGCTCTTATGGTAATATTGGCTCAGGAGTTGGGGTTTGGATCCATAACACAAATGAAGGCCATTCCTATAGACTAGATTTCCAATGCACTAATAACATTGCAAAATATGAGGCTCTCCTTATTGGTTTACATTTACTTAAAGATCTCAAAGCTAAGAAAATATCGGTTCAAGGAGATTTAGAACTGATAATTAGACAAATAAAGGGAGAATATTCAGCCAAGAACCCTAGACTGAGAGAGTATATAAATTCTGCCCTAGACCTTCTCAAAACCATTGAGAACTATGAGCTCACTTTCATCCCTAGAGCCCAAAACTGCCTTGCCAATGAGCTTGCTTTTGCTGCTAGTAATTGCCCATTAACTTATGAAAATAAAAAATACCTCATCAAAGTTAAAAACAGACCTACTGTATTGGAAAACTTGGACCATTGGTAAGTGTTTGAGAGTGATGAGAAAATAGATGATTTTCTGCAATATAGAAATGAATTTTCAAGCACAAAACAGAGTTTAAGATTTGAGAGAAATAGTTTTGCTGAAGATGAAACTCCCAAAATAGAGCTGTCCTTTGATGCTGATATAAACCACATTCAAAATCCTTATGTTACAGAAATATTTGATAAATTAGATTAAAGAGAACTTGAGGTTTTGCAATGTAAAGATGACACCTTGCCAAGAGGCCTTACACCATTATAAGAGTTGTTTGATTTTAATGATGTAGCTAAAAAACCCAAGATGGAATCCACTGAAACAAATGTAGAAGCATGTAACATTGGAAGAATGGAAGAGCCCAAAATAATCAAGCTGTCTAAAACTTTCTCTCCCCATGAAAACCAAAAATACATTGAGCTTTTTAGATAATATAAAGATGTGTTTGCCTGGGGGTATGAAGACCTGAAGTCCTATGACACAAAAATCATTCAACACAAAATTCCTCTCAAGGAAAATCAGAAACCATTCAAACAAAAATTGAGAAGGATTAACCTCGTCTTGTTACCTTCAGTTGAGAAAGAAATCAAAAAAATGTATGATGTCGGGATCATAGTCCCTATCAGATACTCAGAATGGGTGTCCAACCTTGTGTCAGTTAGGAAGAAAACCGGGGAGATTAGACTTTGCATTGATTTCAGAAATTTGAGCAAGGCCTCCTTAAAGGACAACTACCCCTTTCTTAAAATGGATCACATACTCCAAAAGGTAGTTGGCTCACAAAGAATCTCATTACTAGATGGCTTCTCAGGTTATAACCAAGTACTAGTCTTTCCAAGTGACCAACTCAAAATTGCTTTTACTACACCTTGGGGTACATTCATGTATATTAAAATGCCATTTGGTTTAATGAATGCAGGGGCCACTTTCCAAAGGGCAATGGACATATATTTTTTAGAGGACATAGGTTACTTCATAGTCATATACCTTGATGACATCACTTTCTACTCTAAAACTGATGAAGAACACTTATTCCACTTGAGAAAAGTTTTTGAAAAGTGTAGAAAGTATGGTCTATATATGAATCCTAAGAAAACTCTGTTTGATCTTCAGGAAGGAAAACTCTTAGGCCACATCATCTCTGAAGAAGGAATCAAAATAGATCCCAAAAGGATAGAAGGTGTATTACAAATCAGCCATCCTAGAAACATTAAAGAGCTGTAATATTTCATTGGGAAGATCAACTTCCTAAGAAGATTCATCCCCAACCTTGCTGAACTCCTAAGGAATATTACAAACATGTTGAAAAAGGAAGTAGGAGTAAAGTGGAATATGTAAGAAAAACAATCTTTTGAGCTGGTAAAACAAGCACTCACACAAACACTAGTCTTAATCAGTCCTGACTTCACCAAGGATTTCTACATCTTCTCATTTTCATCTGAACACACTATTGCCGCGGTATTATTGCAAAAGAACATCATGGGGCAAGAACAACCCATAGATTTTTTTAGCAAGGCCTTGAGGGATGCTTCTCTAAAGTATAACATCATGGAAAAGCAAGCCTTTTCCTTAATCAAAGCTTTGAAAGATTTTAGAGTTTATATTTTGCATTCACATATCATAGCTTTTGTCCCGCACACAGTGGTCAAAGACATACTTAACCAAGACCTTGATGGTAAAAGGGGAAAGTGGATTGCTAATATCTTAGAATATGATTTAGAAATCAAACCCACTAAATTGATTAAAGGACAAAGACTTGAAAAACTTATGGCTGAATCAAATTTCCAAGATTTAGACATGAATATGGTTGATGTGTTAGAGGAGACATAAGAATTCGCAGCTCCATACATTGAAGAAATGTTTTTAAATTCATCTTGGTATGCTGATATCATTATGTGCTTCTTTATCCCAATTCTCCTCCTTCTCTGTCAAATACTAAAGCTATATTCTTAAAAAAAAAAGCTCTAAATTTATACATTTTAGATGGAGTATTGTACTGGAAGAGTTCTGTTGGTTTATTAATTAAATGTTTGCTTGAATATGATGCAGAAAAGATCATGCATGAATTTCATGAAGGGGAATGTGGAGGTCACCTCTATTGGAAGACTACAGCCAACAAGATCCTTAGAGCTGGCTATTATTGGCCTACCCTTTTTCCTAATACTCACAAACTAGTCGTGACTTGCCATAAGTGCCAAATATTCGATGGCAAAAGAAAAATTCTACCTTTTCCTTTGCATCCCATCAGTGTTGAAGCTCCTTTCCAACAATGGGGGTTGGACTTCATTGGAGAAATCCATCCCACCTCATCTGCCCAACATAAGTGGATCCTCACTGCCACTGATTACTTCACCAAATGGATAGAGGCCATCCCTTCTAGGAATTCCACTGACTCAGTTATTATCAAATTCCTTGAAACCAACATCTTGTCCAGGTTTGGTTGCCCTAGAAAGATCATCACCGACAATGCTGCTCCCTTTACATCTAAAAAAATGGTGGATTTTTGTTATAAATATCACATCACACTAGGTCACTCCACTACTTATTACCCGCAAGGAAATGGGTTAGCTAAGTCCTCTAACAAGAGCTTGGTGAACATCATTAAGAAGCTCCTAGAACACAATCAGAAGGCATGGCATGGCAAACTAGTACATGCACTATGGGTTGATAGACTAACGACCAAGAAATCAATTGGTATGTCTCCCTATCAACTAGTGTATGGCATGGATGCAACTTTCCCCACCTCTTTGGGAGTTCTAGTCATGAAGCTCCTCCAAGAGGTACAATCAAAAGAAAATGACATGCAAAGAAGGTTAAACCAAACCATTCATTTGCAGCAGTTAAGGGAGGAAGTTTACAAGAGAACACAAGCAATACAAGAAAATATCAAGAAAATTTTTGATAGGAGAACCAAGGCCAATGATTTCCAAATTGGAGACATAGTTCTGAAATGGGATTCAAGAAGGGAATACAAGGGCAAACATGGTAAGTTCGAAAATTTATGGAAAGGCCCTTACATCATTCATTCAGCTAGAGGAAACAATGCTTTCTTTCTGCAAGAGCTTGATGGAGCAGAAATGTTTGGAGGTCCTGTCAATGGAAGGATGCTTAAACACTACTTTTGTCAAGATTCATGAACTTTTCATATAGAACTCATTGTACATAAAAATAATTTATTAAGAAACAGAAAGGACAAAATCCCTAAAAAATAGAAAAAGGAAAAAGAGGGCAGATTTTGAAAGAAAGGTACAGCCCCATACCCAAAAAAAAGAGTACTACTGAAAGTGTGCAAGCTTAAATGCCACTAATTATTTCAAAAATTATTGTTCAATCATCTAGCCTAATCATGGCTGAACATATTTTAAATTTATTGTTGATAAGTTAGTGGAAAAATAGTAGGTCAAAATTTTCAAACTTGACTTGTCAAAAGATAGATTAGGGAAGAAAGATACTGGTTCCACATGCTTAAAATAGAACCAAAAAGAAAAATAGGGATGAATAGAAAACAATATATCCTAGCCCTATTTTTTCTAAGCCTTGTTTTGTACAAAAATAACATTTGTGTGCAGCTTGTTTTTTATGCCACAAACCCATGGTAAGTCATATTGTCTAATCCTAATTTAGCCATGTTTTTAATTTCATGTTTATATCTTAGTGAATAAATCCTGTCAAACTGTTTAACCTTGATAGTTGAATAGAATATGTAGAGAATCAAAGGAGTTCATCAGCATAAACTGAGCTCCGGGAATAGATAAGTAGCAGTAGATAGTTTATTTTGCTTTCAAAAAACAAGAAGATGTCAAGGTTGCTAGTCCAAATGCACCTAACAGAAAAAAAAATGTTAGGCAAGTAGGTTGGGTAGGTAGAGATGGATTCGTGCTAAACATGTCTTCAGAACACTAAGACCATAGCTTCAAAACAAACATCAGCAAATGAAAGAGGCAAAATCTGCTTAATGGATGAGACACTGGTCTCCATAAAGCCAGAAATCTGAGGTTCTGGACACCTCCTGAAAAGGAGCCGCCCTCCCCAAGTGGAGCCACTATTAGTCATCAGTAATTTTTTGCCTTGATGATGACTAAATGACTATCCCAAGATTTCTAGAAACAAGGTTCATAAACATTGAGATTTCTAGAAATCTCACTGCCTTCATTATCCTCAAGATAATTTTTCACTATCTCATCACTCCATAATGTCTAGCTTTTCTTACCAGTCCCTGAAAACCCATTAGATGCTTGTATCACCCATTCCGTGCATATGTATTCACCTTTGGCCCAAATCCTCTAATTTTTTTTGCCTAAAAAATCCCCACTACCACCTAATCCTACCAATCAAACAACTTTGTTATGCCTCCCATGATACTCTCAATCAAACAGCTTTGTTATGCCTCCCATGATACTCTCAAACACTGATGGTCTCAAATTGTATCTGTAGGCCCTTTGAATAGTCAAGTATGTTGGATTTTGGATCTTCAATACACTAAGCTTATCATATATCCTATCTTACACTTGGTGATCCCTAAGTCTAAATCTCAGTCCAAAATCCAGGTCCAAGAAAGCCTCCATTAGGTCACCTAAGGTTGCACTGAGTCATAGGATGGATTTGGTGCCCTACAAACTATGTCTTCCTGTATGAAGATATTGTGTTCAAAGAGGAATAAATTCAAGAAATTTGATCCAAGACTGATCTACAGTCATCCAATAAAAGCCTCCTTGGCTTAGAGCACAAAGACTGCAAGGGACAACTGCCCTTGTTCACATTTTTGCAAGAAATAAAGAAGTTGTAGAAGAGAAAAAACAAGGGTTTCAAACGGTTTATGGGAAAATTTTTGTCAGGAGCTATGAAAATCAAGAGAGATACGCATCCAGGAGGCTGTGATACGCAAACGCGTCTGTTTCTCATTCAAAATTACATGGCGCTATGCAAAAATCTCCCGACGCTACACTAACCTGGAGTGCTGCGCAAACTCGGGCCAAAACTTGCCCATAACTCACAAGACAGGCACACTGCCTGACTTGCCCAAAAGACGTGCAGAGGCTTCCCTTTTTTCGGAGCTGTGCTAACACCTGCGCCCATTCTGCCAATGCTGCGCTAACCGCTGTGCACACCCTGTCGGTGCTACGCAAACGGTCTCACCTGACAGCACAGGCAGAGGCGATGCGCAAACACCTGGGAAGTGCCAAGGTCAAAGGCCCTTGCCCTAAATCAAAATTTTCTCTCTCCAAGCTACCTCCAGTGTTTGTAAAAGGCCAAAATTAGTATGTGGTGCCCTCTCCATGTCTCCAAGAAATATTTTCAAATTAATTTTGGTTTTTAAGTGGTTTTTAAGCTGAAACCCTAGGAAGATAAGCTCTAGGTCATGCACACAAAAGATCTCCTATTAGAAATCCTCTTGCAAACAGTTTGATATCATACTAGGGTGGGTGAGTTGAGGTGTATACAAACACAATTGAGAAGGGATTCCTTAAAGCCCCAAAGCCACTAAAAACTTGAAACCCTAGCCTCCAAACCCCTCATTCACCAAAGTTGACCTCATCCTCATTTTTTCATTTTGTCTCCATAAAAATCCAATTTGCAAACTAGTGTCTCCCATCATCATGTCAGGGACTGAAAACAACAGTGGTAGTGAAGGTGGTCAAAGGCCTTTGAAACCAAAGCACAAGGGAGGGAAATTTCATAGGTTGGAACCCTAAAGTACAGTGGCTATCACATATTCTCCAAGGATCTTGTCATGCTTTCAAAACACAAGGTGTTTTTAGTTTTGTGAGAAGGTGAAGAAGGTGAAGAGAAATCCTGAGCTTACAAGGCTCCTCATCCTCAATTTACAAAACAAACATGTTGATCTTGCAAGGGTGAAATTTGAGATTTCAGCAAGGTCCATATCTGAAGCCATTGGTATCCCTTCAGTGGGTGAGAAATGGTTCAAGAATGGTAAGCTAGAAAGGGATTCATTTGAGCCATTCATCAAAAGGAGGTATAGAGAAGGCAGTATCACAGTTTTCCCTTTCTCACATCTCAAACACAGGTATGCACCCTTGATGTTGGCTATCATGAAATACTTCATCTGTGAGGGGAGATACTCCAGGGTCTATACCTATCATCTTAGACTCCTTATGAATTTCATAGGGGTTAAGTCACTTGACCTACCCTAATATCTCTATATGAGTATTATGAAAATGTGTTCTGTTGTCCAAAGGAGGAGTTACCCCCATCAAATGTACAGCTTGTTCCACCATTCCTTGATCAAGATGGTGGTTGTACATCAGCTAGAGCAACAAGGTGTACCTTGGGGATGTTTTCATAAACAATGAGTTCTTCTCAAACCCACAACATCCTCATCAAACAAATCTACCTTCCTCATCTGCACAAGCGCCCTCACCACAGGCACACATCCCTTCCTCTCCTTCTCTTGATGCATTAGGTGAAGCAGGGAGTGGAACTCAAGGATCACATAAATATCAGGGTGAGGGTGAAGAAGTAGATGAGGCAAACAAAGAAAGGTATGAAGAAGAGGCAAAGGATATGGGAAGTGATGGAGGAAACAATGATGAAACACAAAGTAGTGAGCATAATGAACAAACAGATCACAGTGGATATGATGGAGACAGTAGGGAAGAGCAGCAAGATGAAGAAGGCAGTCAACAAAGTGCACAAGATAGCCAAGGAAATATTCATGACAGTCATGACAGTTGTCATGACTGTCATGACACTAATCAGTTTCTAGATAACTAAGAAACTCAAAATGATAGTAGAGGAAATGACCAAGGAGAGAACCTCAGTAAAGAAAAAAGCCAAGATGAGGCTAATGGCAGTGATGAGGGTCAAAGAAATGATGAAAACATGGTCAAAACTGCCATCATCACCCCTCACATATGCACATACTACCAGCCCCATTAGAGGAAGAAATGAATCCGACAATATCGTGTAATTCACTGGCAGGAATTACCACTCCTCAAACTCTCAAGATAAAAGGAGAAATCAAGAATAAAAAGGTAATAGTGTTGATTGATTCAGGTAGCACCCATAATTTTATTCATTGTAAGGTAGCCAAGGAATTAAATTGTTTCCTATACCCAGCACCAGAATGTCAAGTGATGGTTGCAAATGGAGGAACTATAAATTGCTCTGGAAAATGCCATAATATCAAGCTAACCATGGGGGAATATGTATTGACTAGTCCAATGCTTTCCATTCCTATGGGAGGCGCTGATGTTGTACTAGGAGTACAATGGTTACAATCTTTGGGGACGGTAGCTTTTAATTTTCAAGAACTTTTCTTGAAATTTTTTTCAGAAGGAAAGGAAGTCGAATTACGGGGTATTGAAGGGAAGCCGGGAAGGATGATAAGCTCTAATGTCATGACAAAGCTTCTAAAGAAAGAACAAAAAGGCGTAATTTCAAAATTATGCTCACTAGAAGTTCCGACATCAAAATCATCTATTTCTGCAGATATCCATCAAGTTTTGGACAATCATTCCAAGGTGTTTGAAACTCCCAAAGGACTCCCACCTATTCGTGATCATGATCATGATATTCATTTGATTCTAGGAAGTGTTCCTCCAAACATCAGGCCTTATAGATATCCTTACTTCCAAAAGAGCGAAATTGAACGTATGATTGCAGAAATGTTAGAAGCGGGTATAATTCAACCTAGTCAAAGTTCTTTCTCTGCTCCTGTAGTATTGGTACACAAGAAGGATGGATCATGGCGAATGTGTCCGGATTATAGGGAGTTTAATAAGCTCACCATTAAAGATAAATTTCCCATTCCTGTGATTGATGAATTATTAAATGAATTACATGGAGCAATTTATTTTACCAAGTTGGATCTTCGTTCAGGATATCATCAAATTAGAATGAAGACTGAAGATATTCCAAAAACAGCATTTCGAACTCAAGAGGGTCATTATGAATTTTTGGTCATGACTTTTGGCCTTACCAATGCACCTTCTACATTTCAAGGGTTGATGAATTCCATTTTCAAACCCTTCCCTAGAAAATTTGTGCTAGTATTTTTTGATGATATACTAATCTACAGCAGGTCTTGGAAGGATCATGTTGAACATGTTGACAGGGTGCTCAAACTATTGCAGGAGAAACAATTATATGAAAAATCATCCAAATGTTTCTTTGGAGTACAAGAGGTGGAATATCTGGGTCATATTGTATCTCACGAGGGTGTTAAAGTAGACCCTAACAAAATTAAAGCCATTAAGGAATGAAAATTCCCCACAACCATAAAGCAGTTGCGAGGATTTCTCGGGTTAACAGGGTATTATCGAAAGTTTGTTAAGAATTATGGGAGAATAGCAGCACCACTAACAACATTATTCAAGAAAGATGCATTTTCATGGACTCCTGAAGCAACTAAGGCCTTTGAACATCTTAAAGAGGCAATGTGCCTAGCACCAGTCTTAGCTACGCCAGACTTCACAAAAACTTTTATTGTGGAATGTGATGCCTCAGGAAATGGAATTGGTGCTATTTTAATGCAGGAAGGAAGACCCATTGCTTTTGAAAGTCTTCCAATCAAAGGAAAGTATTTACGAAACCTATTTATGAGAAGAAAATGTTAGCAATACTGCATGCACTAAAGAAATGGAGAACTTACCTAATGGGAAGACACTTCAAGGTAAAAATTGATCATGATAGTCTTAAACACTTTTTGGAACAAAGACTATCTTTAGAAGAGCAGCAAAAATGGGTCATAAAGATGTTGGGTTATGACTTTGAAATAATATACAAAAAAGGAAAGCTTAATGTTGTTGCAGATGCACTCTCAAGAAAGAATGAAGAGGTGGAAGCATTGCTTTGTGCCATTTCTATTATCCAACCAGATTGGATAACCGAAGCAAGAGATGAATGGAAGAAGGACAAACATGTATGGACACTCATTCAAAAGTTGCAGCAAGATCCTAGTACATCTGATACATTTAGTTGGAAAAATGATTCCTTATGGTACAAAGATCGCTTATATCTATGTAAGAATTCCCAACTAAAACAAAAGATTCTTCTGGAATTGCACACTTCTCCTTTAGGAGGACACTCAGGATTTTTAAAAACTTACCACAGGGTGAAGAAAGAATTTTTTTGGGATGGCCTTAAATCCGATATTCAAAAGTTTGTGGCGGAATGTTTGGTTTGCCAGCAAAATAAAGTGGAAACAATTAAGACCCCGGGACTTCTACAACCTTTATCCATTCCAAGTCAACGTTGGGAGGAGATTTCAATGGATTTTATCACAGGTTTACCTAAGTCCGAAGGAAAGAATGTCATCATGGTGGTAGTTGATAGACTTAACAAGTATGCACACTTTTGTGCATTATCTCATCCATTTAAAGCAAGTACAATTGCTACTACATTTGTGGACAGAATTCAAAAGCTACATGGAAGCCCAAGGGTTATTGTGAGCGACAGAGATCCCATTTTTACTGGAAATTTTTGGACAGAGTTATTTTCTTGCTTGGGTACTCAATTAGCTCATAGCTCATCTTATCATCCTCAATCTGATGGTCAAACTGAGATAGTAAATAAATGTTTGGAAGGATATCTTCGTTGTTTTGTATCCGATAAACAAACACAATGGGTCAAGTGGTTACCTCTCGCTGAATGGTGGTATAACACTTCCTTCCATACTGCAGCAAAAATGACCCCATTTATGGCACTTTATAGATATCATCCACCATCGATCACATCATCTTTAAGGGAAAATTCGAAGGTTCAAGCAGTGGAAGATCACATCGAGCATCAGCAAGAAGTTCTCCAACTCTTAAAGGATAACCCGAATTTGGCACAAAATCGAATGAAACAACAGGCAAATCAACATCATAGCGAGAGAAGTTTTGATGTAGGAGATTGGGTATTTTTACGGCTACAACCATACAAACAAATGTCCCTCAAGCAAGCAAAGAAGGATAATAAATTATCGCTAAAGTACTATGGTCCTTACAAGGTGTTGCAAAAGATTGGTACTATGGCATACAAATTGGAGCTTCCTGCTTCTTCGCGAGTACATCCAGCTTTCCATGTTTCATGCTTAAAGAAGGTTATAGGTGAAAATCTTCCAGTTCAAACAATATTTCCAGAACTTGATGAGGAAGGAAAATCATATTGGAACCAGAAGCAATCATGGAAACAAGAACTCGACAACTACGGAATCGATCAATTTCAGAGTATCTCATCAAGTGGAAGAACTTACCCACTGAAGATTCTACATGGGAGGATGAGAATTTTATACAGAAGCACCCAGAGCTACTCAAGCATTGAGGACAACACTTTTTTCAAGGAGAGGGGCATGTTAGGTCCCTATATTACTAGTATAGTCCCTTATTGTTGTTAGTGTAACCCCCTTATTGTTATTATTGTACCCTTGTAACCCCCATTTTGTTATTATTGTGCCCTTAAATTATTATTGTTAGGCTGGCTAGGATTACATTGTGGCCCACTAGGATTACATTATGGCCCCATGGACTCCTATATATAGAAAGGAGGTTTTGTAAATTGTATCATCCAAGAATTGTTCATTTATGTAATGTATTGGAGGTTGCCCCCTCGAAGTGGCTCATTTCTAAGGCATTTATATCTCTTTTCTTCTCTTTTTGCAGTTGGTTACACAACAGACAGTGATAATGAGGATGAGGAGATGACCACTAAAATGCTACTCCTAGACAAAGATGCACAAATTAAGGAGTGGGAGAAGGATTTTTAAAGAGCACAGCGCATCGTTCAGTACTACAAGAATGAGCATAAGTTCTTCAAGAAGATCAAGAGAGGCCTTGCTCTCCAAAAGAAGATGACCTAGCATTACGCAAAGAAGAGCAGGTTTGCTTGTGCCACACTCAAGGAGGCTCTCCTTGAGGTAAAAAATATAAAAAGGGAAAATGAGCATAACAGCCTTGGAATTTTGGTTGAGGCTTCTTAGCAATTATCTAAAAACATTGAAGGAGGGTCTCCACCAATTTTGAAGGAATTTGGAGAAGATTTAGTATTTTGAGAAATTTTGGCCTCATTTGTGCAGCGCCATTGGCGCTCTGCAAAAATATGGAGCATATTTAGGAGGAAAGCTTGAAATTTTTGGATTCTTCATGACCTAAACAGCATCCATAAAACATTTCAGAAGATTTGGAGCATTTTTGACCCCTCGAAAGGTCAAAAAACACCTCAAACATCACCTTTCTGCCCCTGTTTTAGGCCTGGCGCTGTGCAAATGTCAGTCTGAGTATTTTGGAATTTTTGTAGGATTACAGGAGATGTATCAAAAAACAACAAGAATTTTTTGAAATTAGACTCTTCAGGCTTTCTAGCGAGCCATCATGGATCCAAATCCGACATCGGCAAGTGGTCCAAAACTTGGTTGCAAAACAACCTATTTTTTGCAAAAGTAGCGCTCCGCAAACAGACTGTCTTTTTGCCAAAAAGTCAACAAAAGACATAAATTTATGGAAAAATAGTTTTTTAATATTTTCTTGGGAAAAACACTTTAGATTTTATTGAGGATTTATGTTATGATATTTTTCATTTATTAGCTTATCTATTATGTGTCTTGGCCCTTGCATGGTCATTAAGCACATATATGACATTTATGACAGAATTAGGGTTTCTGGAAGCCTCTTATGGTTTCTGCCTCCTCACTTACTCCATAAATAGAGCATGAGGCTCTTATGTATTGGGTTGGCATTTGATGACTGATTTTGAAGTAATACATAGTCCCTTGGAGGTTGAAAACAATTTTATGTCTTGGAGCTTATGAATGCCCTGATTTGTTTGTTGATGGAGGAGGATTGGTTGCAGGATCCATGAGCCTGGTTGATGGTGAAGTGTTTCTTTTGTTCATGTTTTCTAGTTTATCATTGTGTTTCCATATTTCTATGTTGCAGTAGGACAAAGAATTTAGACTAAGAAATGTTTTTGATGGCACCTTAGCTTTGTTTGTTCTTCACTTCCTTAATGTTTTCTTCTGTTAGGACATGTTAGAGGATCCTTCTTTGCTCTCTAAGATATCCTAAGTTTTTTTATTTTATAAATGGTTTAATACGGTAGGTATAAAGCATGATTCATGGTTAGCTCTACTTACTTGTTTCCACTAAAGCACTGTTCTTGAAATATTTCTTTAATGCATCATTACTTAGGTTTGTCAAAGAAGTTTTGTTTCAAATAATTCTCTTTGCACTTGCTTGGTTAATTGTTTTAAAGATCTCCATAGCTATAATATTTGATGTTCAGGAGTTCCCTCCTCTCTGATTGTAGTTATTTGTGACCTTAAATGTTTTCTAATTCTGAAGGTGAATTTACTAAAGTTAGATAAGCTCTTATGCTTCCTATGTTTCACTGGAATTTTTATCTTGGATATTGATTAGTTTAAGTATTGTTCATTGAGCTTAATGGTTTTCCCTACCTCATGAGTTATAAATTTTACTTATCTGTGTTTAAATATCTCCTTGTTTAAGTATATGATAGAGAATTCTTTACTGCTCTTTGTCAAACTTTGTTTCTCAAAATTAATGTCCATATCATGATCCTTCATACCCCAAAGATCCACCAAACAAGCTATATTTTCCCTACAATACTCCCTAATCCATTAATGAACCTATCATGACCTTATTAGACTCCATTTCCCAATGAATTGAAGTTTTCCTTGTTTCTATCTAGTGTATCTAATCATCATACCCAACCAAAAAACAATCAACAAACCCAATATTTCATAACTAGCCTAAAGTCAACCCTAATCAACAAACAAGTTCACATATTTGCACCTAATAGAGAGATCCCTCTCTGAATCCAGGAAGGCTGGGTCCTTGGACTCCAAATCTTGGTTTGATGTTACCCCTGTCCATTTGTATCTCAATAAATATAGCAAATTAGGGGGAGCTAACAATTCTGATCATATTTTTATGTAACAACGACAATAAGAGAAGCTCCTATAGTGGTTTCACTATCTATGTGAATTCAAAGATTAATTTGTGGAGGAAATTTATTTTCTACAAGAAGGACTGCATGGATTTCTTGTTTATTAGGGAGGGAATCTGCGTAATGGTTTTGACCCTTTCAGAGTCCACCTTACTCCCACTTTTTGTTATGATATGGCCCAACATATTTCCCAAGGACACTATGAAAATGATCTTCTTGGGGTTAAGGGATATCGGGTATTTGCGACATCGCTCGAAATTTTGCTTCAAAAGGCGTAAGTGGTTGGAAATTCTTTTTGAAAACACTATTATGTCATAAAGATAGGCCACTATGCTCTTTCCAATCAAACCATGAAATGAGATGTGCATCGTGCATTGGAAATTTTCACCCACATTAGTAAATGCAAATGACATTCTCTTAAAAGAAAACATACCCCATTTGGTTCAAAATGTTGTTTTATGTCTATTAGTTTTTGACACTAGAACCTGGTTATAGCTCAAAAATCCATCCAGAAAGGAAAACATTTCAAACCCTGATATTTTCTATAGAATTTATTTCATTTCAACACTGGATAATCGTCCATTTCTGAGGCATGGTTTAGATTGCAAAATTCTACGCAAAACATATTTCCCAAGACTTCTTCCTCACCAGGACCAAATTTGAGACCCATGTCGAATATTTCAATTTAAATATGATTTGAGCATCCAAAAAATTCCTCAACGCTTTCTATATTATATGCTCAAGCATTGGGTGAACTCTATGCAGCTTCTGTTGAAAAGGATTGACCCCTTCCTTGATTGGAATCGCTAGCTGGATTATTCACGTGACATAAGTTTTGAGATCATCGTATGTCCACCCAGAAATATCTTGCTAATGCTTGAAAAGGCATATGAAAGCTTTCTTTTCTTGAGGTGTGAAACAAGTTCCAAGATTTACAAAATTCAGATCTTTCTTTGTACCTATATTGATCTGTTTAAGCGAAAAAGTCGGGTTATGAGTCTTTGTGTCCCTTAAAGCGATTTTGCAAGTCATACAACTTTTCCAATGACACCACTCCCTTGGGAATGGGGGTTTCTTTGCTTGCTTGAGCTTCATCCTGCAATGTTTTATCATGCTCATCCTAATTGATGGATGCATCTTCGAAAACATTAGTGTTTCCCATAAAATCCAGTATCTACTGGGTGTCATTGAAAATATGAAAATTAGTAATATTGTCAGGAACAAATGGATTGTAAATAATTTCAATAGAAAATCCATCTGTGAGTGGTGACAACCTAGCAATAGAATTTTCTAATGTATCAACAACACCCTTACATATTCTAGGAACAAAAACAATATTGAAGGCTTAGAATTGTGAAATAAAATTCCACAGCTGTTTAGTCAATTTAATTGTCTTAAATTGCTATCATAAATTATCGACCAAAGTTGGTAATATTGTGAAGTGCAGGTGCACTATATATGCTAGAAGCCTTTATTATTTAGTTTTTTTTGGTGATTTTATGTGTGAAGGTTGTTTTTTTACTTTTATTTTTATTTTGGATGTCCTTGAATGAATTTAAGAAACTGAATTATGAAAAGTAAACTAAATCCAAATTTAACTAAGTCCTAAAAATTGAGATGAAAAATATTGTTAATAACTAAGGATTAATTTTTAGAAGAACTAAAATGATGAAACCAAAAAGTAATTCTAATTTTTATATATTTTGAGAATTTAATGTGAATGAAACTTAAACCAAAGAATCACTAAAACTATTTGTTTTTTGTGCTAAAAAAGGAAATCACTATTATGAAGAAAAACTATTTGAATTCACAAGAAAAAATTGATTCAAAACTAGAAAAGGGAATCTTCTATTACTACTTCAAATATGTCTCACAAGAACTAATCTATGATAAGCTACTAATGCATGAAAAGAAACTAATCTAATCCTTAATAAGCTAATCTATGCAAAAATAATATGTGCCAAGCTATTATGATAAATTATCTCCACGTTTTTAACCATCTAGGAAATAAATATATTCAAATTATAGAAACATATCATCTACTCTAACATACTCACATTCTGGAAATGATGATAACAATTAAAAAAATGACAATGATAAAATAAACATCTATACTATATAAATATGGAAATGATTGCTATGAAAATAGAAATAAAAGGGAAACATGTATCTACGCTACGAAACACAGTAAAAGCATAAATATCAAGCTATGAAATAACATCTAAATGCAAGAATGTAAACGAAATAGAACCTCTTCTATTGCAAGGGCCCTTCACAACAAATGACTTTGAATATACTCTTTAGTAACTTTGCATTTAAACTCTATAATGCTTCTTCATTCGATTAGGAAATTAAAAAAAAGTTTTAATGATATCACAGTCTCGCAATAATTCGTACTGTTTATACAATTACTCAGCCCGATATTTATAAAATCTTGTCATTAAATTTTTTGAGGATTTTACACCTTCTAGGACTAAGAAAATTTTATCTGAAATTATAAACAGAAAGGGGAATTTCGTTGCTTCATGATTTTCTACGTGGTGGAGAAAATCATGAAACTTCAGACTTCCTCGGTCGCTTGTTCCAACTCTTAGTTGATTGTCCTTTGCATTTATGGGTGATTTATTGCTTGATTCTGGACAGATGGATAAGATATGATCCATGACTGGATCATTTTTCAACTGCCCATATGTTTCGATGCTCCATTAATACTTCAGAACTTGTCGATCCATGGTGGTGGCTACAAAAACAAAGTTTGGTTGCAAAATTGAATTAATTCCGTACCTAAATACAAATTTCATTCTAATAATAAGGAACAATTGAAAATATTAAAAATAGATCATTATGATACCTTACCAAGTCAAAATGTGCAATTCAACACTTGTTTGAGCTTATGGTGTTGTAAAAAAGAAATAAAGATAGTGAAAATGAGTGTCAAAATTGAGGCAGTCTTGAGGCTTCACATTCCCCCACGAGGAGACCATTGCATGCCCTCATGAAAAAACACAAAATTGTGGGTATTTATCATGTTACTGCATCTTCCTTGAGACCTCTTCTAAAAAATATAATTTCAACTTCTTTTCCTTACTTGTGGTTACATCCATCCTTGGATTTCTCATTAGGAGTTTATATTTCAGGTTTATGACTTGCTTGTTTAGCTGTTTATTCTTCTTCTTTAAATTTTTGTTCTTCTTGAACCATAAGCGCAGATGTAAAAGAGTATTTTCATTTATGGTTTTCTCAATCTGGTTCTACAACTTCAAGGCTTCATGTTCCTGTTTAATATTCATTTTTAGTGTCTTTTTTTTAAATATCTCTTATTTTAGAGTATTCACAACTAGAGGTTCTTGGGGACTATGAGGCTGGTCTTCAAAAACTGATGTCTTTCCTGCATATATTTTCTCCAAGGACTCAATATAATCATAAATTTTCTGCTGCAATGGGTCAATGTCTGGAGGTCTTCGACCTGGACTCTGAGTGGGTGAAATATCAGTGGGTGATGGAACCTTAATATCCTCTTCTAAACAACAAATTCTATTTATTTTGAAGGTGGTTCTTTTTCTACCTTACTGAGTCTAGAGCTTCTTCTTACTGATTGAGGATGATTTTGAATTTTGGCCCTATTTTTCCTTATATTAGGCTCTTATGAGTTTGTGGATTTATCCTTCCCTTTTATGCTATCCTCCTCATTTTTATCAACTTGCTTCTCAAATTTTCCCAAAAGTTATGCAATGGAGATTTCATCCTCTGAATGTTCCTGAGATGGTTGTTCATTTTGAACAATATTTTCAACTTTTCTTTTTCTTCCTCTTTTTGCCTTGCTACAACTAGGTTGTTCTTGGTCTGTTTCTTGGAAATGGTTCCGAATTAGGAAATTTTCCCAAGTGTCCCCTAGGCTTTTAAGGTGGAATTCAATGAGATTTTTTAATAACCCATGATGATACATTGTATTGCCTATAAATTGAATTTTATTCTGAACGGTTCCTGCCATTTTCTTCAAGATATGCAATAAAAAGTATGGAAGATTTATCTCACTATCTTCAAGAAAATTCATTAAAAACCTAGCATGGTAAAATAACATGCATCCAAACCTTCCCTCACATGTGAAAATTTTCTGGATTATCAATAATAAATTCCTCCATTTTCCTTTGAGAGTTGTGTTAGGGATCCATTTTTAAAAGATGCTAGTATCCATACCTGGGTTTTTTAGAAATATTTTCCATCCTTCACCTTCAATCCATCTATTTTTAAACCATATTTCTCCTATCTTCAGTATAATAGTGGCTTCATCTATGAAATACTTTGTTATTTCAAACTTGATATCTCTGATTTCGACCTACACCCCATCAAAAGATCTAGAAAAGGATTTAGTAACCTCATGAAACCCTTCAATTTTTTCCACAATATTGAGCCACTGTGCTCTCTCTAACATTACCTTTATCTGTGGGTAACCCTCCATAAACTTTATCCCTTCAGCTTCTGTCCTCACAATTACTCCCATGGTTGCTGAGAAGCTTTACCTTAAGACTACCTCTTTGATAGGGTAGACTGAGGGTTTCAGTATAAGTTAGGAGCGTGAGTGAATTATGTTGTGAAATGGATGATATGTGAGAGTGAATGAATTAATGAGGCTTTAGAATTATCGAGAGCATGGGTGAGGTTAATGAAAACTTACCGTTAAAGTATGAGTTGGATTATTTCATCAACGAAATAAGGATTTTATGTTGGAGTGGGCACTAAATGATGAGGGTTAAGTGGAAGAGTGTGAGATTTGATTTCGATTTGACATGATCAACTCTTTTAATAATGTTTTTGAGTTGGTGGTATAAAATGATCATCTAATTCATATGTCAATGTTTTCATCCTTATTATTAAATAAAATTTTGCATTTGCATACCTTAAATTTTGATGTTGCTAACCTTCAACTGTTTCTCTTTGTCTTGTCTTCAGGTATTATTCAACTAATTTGGTCAAAAGGTCCTTCCATATATGAGCTACAAAAATCCATTAGAGCTTCAGAATTCCATCATTTTTGTAGCTATATTTTTATTTTCTGAAAAAGAAAAAGGGATGTAAAGAATTGGGATTTTAGAACAGGAATAAATAAATTGTAAGGTGGAAAAAATAGATCTTTGGTTTTCACCCTATATTTTATATATAAGTATGCCAATCAATGACTGGTTTTCATACTTATACAATTTTATTTTTATTTTTTATTTTTTTTAATATATATATATATATGTGTGTGTGTGTGTGTGTATTTTATGTTTTTTTTTTGTTTTTAAGTAATAAAAATGAAAGAAGACTTCTAAGTTGGAGAAGAAGAATAATTCTTCCTAACCAATTTCATATCAACATTATCTTGAAAAACCTTAACAAATTCCTCCTTTTTCGATGGCTTGTGATAGATCCTTATTCGATGTCCATTACAAGAGAGGAAATTTTTCTTCATCCATGGTTATGATCTTGACTGTTCCATTATCAAAGACTCCCTCAATATCATAGGGCCCAAGCCAATGAGTTTGAAATTTCCCTTGAAAATACTTGAACTTTGAATGAAAGAGAAGTGCACAATCTCTTGCTTGAAATTTCCTTTCTTTGACATATTTATCATGCCATCTGGATTTCTGTTGCTGAACTAGGCTGGTCTTTTGAATTTCATCTTGTCTTATTTCATCAAGCTCATTGAGTTCTTCCATTCTATGCCTTTGTGCTTCTGACAAGTCAAGTCCTAGTTTAACTGTTGTCTTGAAAATTTTTATTTGGAACTGTATTGGAAATAGGACTTTCTTCCCATAAACATGTTCATAGGGAATATGTCCTGTTGTGATTCTCTATGTGGTGCGGTAGGCCCATAAAGCTTCTGGAAGATTTTCTACCCAATCCCTTCTATGCAAATGTACAGTCTTTGTGAGGATTGCCTCAATCACCTTATTAGTGGACTCTACTTGTCCATTTTCTCGCAGATGATATGGAGTGGAATTTCTATGCTTGATTTTGGATTCTTCCGCGATATTTTGCACCATTCTGGTTGTAAATTGAGTTCCTTGATCTATCACAAATTCCCTTGGGACACCAAAACGAGTAAAAATATCCTAAAAAATAAATGAAAGTACAAAATGTTCATTAGCAAAGGAAAGTGCTTTAGCTTCTACCCATTTAGTGATATAATCAATGCACATGAGAATATACCTCTTTTGTCTTGATGGTGGATTGATTGGTCCAACAAAATCCAGAGCCCATTTTTCAAAGGGTTCAATAAGTACCTGTGGTTGTAAAGTCATTTCATCTGAGGGAAAATGTTTCCTCATTATTTGAAAAATATCACATCTATTAACATATTCCTTGGTATCCTTGAAAATGAAAGTCTAATAATATCCTAAGAGAAGGACTTTGTAGGTAGTTCTTTTTTCAATGAAGTGTCCTCCACATGGCTCATCATGACATGCTTTTAGTATCTAAGGTATTTTGTCTTCTTCTACACACCTTTGAATGAAAATTATTCATTTATACCTGAGTAATATGCACTCATTTGAATAATATTCCTCTTTTATTTAGGAAACAAATATGATGGTAGCTTTCCCGTGGATAAATAATTAGCAATGTATACAAACCATGGAGGTTTAGTAGATATTGCAAAAACACATTCATCAGGAAAACCATCTTCTACTTGTGTATCATTGTTATAATTTTGAATTCTAGACAAAAAGTCAGCAACTGTGTTGTGTTTTCCAGGTTGATCTAAAATGGTGATATTGAATTCTTGCAATAATAGTAACAATCTTGTGATTATGCCATTATTAATTGATTTATTCATTATATATCTAATTGCAGAATGATCTGTGTGAATGAAAGTTTCATAGCCAGTGATGTAATGCATAAATTTGTTAATGGCATGGAAAAAAGCTAAAAAATCCTTTTTAGTAACAATATACTTTAACTCTAATGGAGTCAAATTTTACTTGTATAATAAATGGCATAAGGAGTCAAGTATTTTTGTCCCAATACAGCTCTTAGAGTTGTTTTTGAAGAATTAGTCGAAATATGAAAAGGAAATTTCCATTTTGGTCCTCTTAGGATGGGTGCTTCAGAAATATTTTCATTCAAAGTTTCAAATGCCTTTTGGCACTCAAGATTCCAACTGAATTCAAAATCCTTTGTAACAGATTTGAATAGAGGATATGCAATATTTGTGATGTTTTCTATGAATCTTATGTAGTATCCTGTAAAACCAATAAAACTCCTAACATCTTTTTGACAATTTAGGATTGCTAATTTGGAAATAACTTCAACTTTAGACGAGTCCACCTTAATTCCATTTCTTGAAATATGGTGTCCTAAAACAATTCATTTAGTAAACATCATTAAAAAAATTCATGAATTAATGAGAGATTTTCTTCCTTACATCTTAAGAGAACTTTTTCCAAATTTTCTAGGGTTTCTTCAAAAGAATTTCCATAGAATGAAAAATCATTCATATACACTTCCACACAATCATGAATTAAATCAGAGAAAATACCCAATAGTGACTCTTTGGAATGTTGCGGGTGCATTGCATAATCCAAAAAGAATTACTTGGTAAGCATAAGTTCCCCATGGACAGGTAAAAGTGGCTTTGTCCCGATCTTCTGGTGCTACCTGAATTTGACTATACCCACTAAAACCATCCAAAAATGAAAAATATTTCTTTCTTGCTAATGTATCCAAAACTTGATCTATGAAAGTTAATGGAAAATGATATTTTAAAGTGGCCTTATTCAATTCCCTATAATCAATACATACTCTCCACTTCCCATTCATTTTAGGAACAATTACTAAAGATGAAACCCATTGACTATCTGATATTGGATAAATAAAGTTTACATTCAACATTTTTTATATTTCCTCATTTACAATTTCCATTAAGTTTGGATTCATTCTTCTCTGAGGTTGTCAGATTGGTTTGGAATTATCCTCAATATATATGCGATTTATGCAAGTTTTAGGGTTGATTCCTTTCATGTCAGTGTATTCCCATGCATATGCAAAAGAGTTTTTTTGTAATGTTTCTATTAATTTCTGCTTTTGAAATTATTCCATATTTTGGTTTACATTTAAAGTTTTACCTGGAAATATTTCTATTGAAGAATTGCCAAATTCTTCCATATAATATAAATACATTTGTTTGGATGATAAAAATTTAATATTGCATTGTTCTTTAAAATTTTGACTACTCTCACATTGTGAATATAATTCATTATTTTCTGTTGAATTGAATCTGATTTTCTTCACTGATTTGTGAGATAGTAAAAATAGGTTGTATGTCATTGTCATTTTCTACCTCTATCATTGTTTTTGCTGGAGGGTATAATGTGAATTTATTTGTTGAACTTCCATAAGAGAAAAACATATCACCACATCTACAATTGATGAAGGCATCAACTGTAGCTAACCAAGCTCTTCCTAAGATTAATGGGTGTCCTCCTAAGTTATTCTTGGGAGTAAGATCATAGTGTCAACTGGATATTCCCAAGAATCTAAGGATACATAAATGTCTTCTAATCCACCATCAGGTTTAATTATAGATCTATCTTCTAGTTGTAACAATGTTGGTGTATATTAAAGATTTGGAAGTTTTAGTTGTTCCATAATTTGTTTACTCATGATGTTTATGGCTTCTACTAACTCAATCAATGTGTTTGGGATTTCGATACTATTGATGTGTGTCTTCACAATGAGACTTCCTGTATCCAAATATTTTTGTATTGTTGTTTTTCCCATCATGATATCTGCAATTTTCCTTACTAGCTGTATTATTTTTACTTCTTTTCTCTTTCTCCCAGGTTTCTTTATAATCAACTCTCTTATTGTATTTGCAAGGATTGGATTTTATTTGATAGATTGTAGCAAAGGAATTTTTATACAAACATTCTTCAATTCATCTAACATATCATAGTCAGGAAACATGCTCTGTTTTTCTACCCTTTTATCAATTTGTAATCTTTCAGGGAAAGGATATTTTGATATAGATACTAAAGGTTGTTATATGCTTGGGGTTGAGTTTATTGGAGTATCATGTGTTTGGTTTCGAATAATTTTATTATGATGAAGAGATGTATCTTCTTTAGAATGATTATTTTTCTTTTGAAGATTTTTATTTTGATGAAGAGATGTTTCTTCATCAGAATGATCATCTTTTTCTCTTTCCTGGATAAAAACATAAGGTAATTTATTTTCTAATAATCTACCAGATCTAAGTTGGAAATTATTAATATCTAGTGGAGTTATCATATAAGTTTGAAATTTTTTTCCCTCCATGTTGTAAACAGGTTTTGCATTTTTATTGTTTGGGTTTGGAAGTGGCTGAGAAGGCAGTTGCTTTGGCCTTTGTGGAAATGGTAATGAAAGTTGTGGATTTTGATTTTGAAATTGAGGTTGAGGTTGTTGACTGGTTTGAGGAGAATGTTGTGGTGGAAATTTTGGATAAGGTTTTGGATACTAGTGATATTGAGAATATATGCCATAATGATTTTTCCATCCTTGTGTCCAAGGTTGGTATTGAGACCAAGGTTGTTTCCATGGCATTGGTGCACTCTAGTTATTTTGTGGTGGCTGGGTATACATATGAGTGTTGAAACCTTGAGTTTGTGATCCTTTCCATGGTATTCTAGCAATGAAGCAAAGAGGATCTACCTAGTTTGGAACTATTTCCTCCTAGTAGACAGCTTTAAGACCTGGAATGGAAGGAGACTTCTTTGTTTCACGATTTTCTATACATCTGACATAGGTTTCTATGGATTTTAAATCAATAGGGCATTCTCTTAAGGCATGTTTATTTCTGCACTTAGGACAAAATATAGATAAGGCATCACTTTCAGCTCATTGCTTGTTTTGAAATTTCAAGGTGTCTATTTGTTCACTAAGACTCCCTAAAATATATTTTTTAAATTCATCAAGAAAATTTAAAACAAAAAACAAGCATAATAACAAGTCCTCCTAATTTTATATAGGAGGAAAACAAGCATAATTCTAATTTTTATATCTTTTGAGAATTTTAAATTTGCATGTTGTTATGTGAGACAAGAGATCAACTTCTTTCATGCGACAATAGATCAAATGTTTTGTATATTGTAGGTCTAATAAAATGAAACCATCTCCATAGCTGTCCCATGTTTTTGAACCATCAAAATAAAAAATCCAAGTATTATAAAAGCTAGAGCTATGACCTACACTAGTACTACCTAAGTCTACTATATAAATTTCATGATCCCTAGTTGGATTTCTAGGAAGTAGTTACAACTCTGTATCTCGTGGGACTGGTGAAGGATGATCTAGAAAAAATCCATTATCTAATTCAAGAAAAAAAATTCTGAATATCACCTCTGCGAAGCCCATTGGTTCATTCTTTTCTTTAAGTTGTATCACGGTATGCTTCATGTAGGTCCTGTTATCAACTCAAATATGGTTATTTCTGCCCTTGTATGGAAGCCATAAATGAGACCAGTCCATCACAAAGTATCCTTTAAATTTTCTAGACCAATCTCTACTTAGCAGTAGTCCATATGCTTTTGTAATGTCCACAACTACGATATTTATACACTGATAAAATCTATGATCGGATGAAAAATCAATAATAACATTTTTGAGTTAACCTATGGTCTGGACAAGTGAGTTTTCTAACTTTATGATCCATGCATCAGTTTATCCCATTTTTCATTTATTTTATTAGCAATCCATAATGGCATAACATTTGCGGATGCACTATAATCAACTAAAAAATTGTGAACATTATAATTAGAAATTTCAAAATTTAACAAAAGTGGTAGGCATATAATGTTAGAACTTAAATTTACAATATTTACAACAGATTTGAGGATATTGTGAGAGTTACCAAACATTACCTATGATTCATAAAGTTATTTACCTATTGGAGTGTGTGATGAGAGTGACCAGAGGATCAATTCACACTGACCAATTATCGTTGCGAGCTAAAAAAGTGAAATTTTTGTAAGAGCTATATTCATATCTTCAATAGTGTTTTAATCAATGTTTTCCATCGCAACGGGATGTGTTGATGAGTCAGGTGGTGTAACTTTATCCACTGCAACAGAAGTGGTGGAATTTTTTATTTTATTTTTGTATGTGTTCTTGGAATAAGGGGCACCTACAGAATTGTTTTGTGAACTCTGAGATAGGTTTGAAGGTGGAAAATTTAAGCGCAACAATTGCTTCTTAATCTCTTGCTCAAAAACAGGTCCCTTGCTCCTCAGATTGTAAAAATTAACTGAATGTTTGGAAGGAGATTCACTCGATTCTGTTCATCAACACTCTATTTTTAAACATTTTATATGATACTGAACATATTTACTGAATTTCCAAAACCCGAACCATATTTAGTCGTGATAGGTTCACTTGTTTCTTCACTTTTATTAGACTATTATTCTGTTAATAAGGTATCAATGAAATTAGCCATCATATTTTCATGGGCTCCCTATTTTCACTCTTATTCTTCTCCTCAAACCGAAGTCCCTATCCTCTTCTAGAGGTATTTAACTTCTAAGGTGGTGCAACATTCTCTTTGTTACATATATCCTGAGGTCTTTCTCGCTTCTTGTCCCATTTTCCTTTTTTCCATGCATTACCTTTTCAGTACGACTTAGTCTCAGATCTGCACATTGATTTCTCATAACAATGCTTTAGTTTTCGGATGGTCTCATCCATTTATTTAGGATCGTCAAACTCAATCCTGTCTTTGAATGTTATAGGAAACCCACTAATAAATCTCTGAATATTTTCCTTCTCCTCCTTGAGGTAAGGCACATATCTCAATAACTCCAAGAACCGTATGGTGTACTCCTCATCCATCATTGATCCCATATTTAGCTCATAAAACTCTTTTTCCCTATCATCATAGTATCTCTCTAATAGATACTTCTTTCGAAATAGTCTCTTGAACTCACTCCAAGTCATTTCCTCCTCATAAATATATCTAACATTCTTCACATCTTCCCAAGAAATATATGCTTTAACTCTGAGGCTTAATGTAGCTATTCTTTCTTTCATGTTTTCCGAGTAATCATGCAACCTAAAGAACTTCTTCATACCAAGAAACCATGCCTCTACATCTTTTGGTTTCTCCATATCTCCATCAAATGTAGGTATCTTTTTTTTCTTAAATTCATTCGAAAAATATCCCCTATCACTCCTCCTATAAGGATGATAATGATGATGATCATGATTCCTGTCAGAACCAGAACTAGAATGATACCTGTGTAAGTCACATCTCCTATCTGGAGTGTCCAAGAACCTGCCATCTCTAATCATGCCATCTATATCCAACCAGTGACCACTAGGAGACCTACTGCCATATTCCCCATTAGTCCCATCCTCATGTATATAGAAAATCTGAAGTGGTCCCTATTTATGAAAATGTGACAAAATTTGAAGTATGACTGCATTAACCTCTGCTTGCTTTTCCCGTGTCTATATGAGTCTATCATAATCTGCTTTGCAAATCCTTATTTATTCCTTTAAAATTCTCAGTGTGTCTTCCAAGTCATAAGAGTGCCCTACACCATGCCGCTCATCTAATTCATAAGGAGAATCTTTGTAGTATACCATATTTCTATTCATCTTTGATTTCTTTCTTGAAATGCATACTATTTCAGCTAAACCAAATCACAATAAACCAACGTACATTAGTATAATTCGGGGAGGATATCTCATCTTCAAGATCAGCCAATCAACATAATTCATGCATAGATATAATTATATCAACATATATACATATAACACATATGCATATCAACACATAAACATCATTCTAGCTAGAGTCCAGTCATTAATGCATGACCGTATCACTACACATACCATGAACTCATGCATGAAAACATCCACCATACCAACGTACACAGAAAATACACAAGAATAAAAACGGACAATACACAAGAATTAAAATGGACAATACACAATACTAAACACAAATCATACACAAGAATAAACAACATGTAACCAAGAATAAACAGACAATACCTGTGAAAACATGTAACAACATGTAACCAAGAATACACGGACCACACATGTAAGAAATTGACGTGTATAAACAACACATAACCAGTCATACACTCATGATGACACATTCCACAACAAAAACATCCTCTTCCACATGGAGACAACACCACAACTATGACCAACACCATGCATATGCAACAAACACATAGACCACAAGGATGATTAACACTTGTGTCACTGACATTAATGCATGACCAACAAATATCGCCTATCCAGTCCAAGGGATGAACCATTCTTTGATACCACTTTGTAACACCCTCCTCCCATATATACCTAAGTAACCGACCAACTGGAGTAAAAATGTGACAAAGAGTTACTATGATCTGATTCATCCTCCTAGGTGACCTTAAGGAAGTGGAATCAATGGAAACACATCAAACAAACCTTCCACATAAAGAACATAACTCCCAGGAGCCACCCAAACCACTCAAGTAACCATCCCCTGGGTCTAATGAGGTTTTACGAACATTAAACCCCTAGACGCTCCCTTGATATGGGAAAGGGTGCGTCTAGGAGGCTCTGGAAGCTCCCACACTGATGGGAATGCGTGCTTCCAGGGAATTTTTCCCATATACCTGTGCCAGCGTCCCTGGTATTTGAGACACTTTTCCAGGCCCAGAGCCCAGGTCACTTCCCAAAACTCAATCACAAGTTTAGAAATGAAATATAACGACATAATAATGATGCACAAGTGAACACTTGAACAAGGACTAGACTGTAACCCTACTAGCCATGCCAGGAATTTCATCAAACATATCACAAATATGTAATCTACAGGTTTAAATAAAATGTTTGAGCATATGGGTCTCATACTTATTTGAGAATCACTAAGAAGCACTGTTTCCTCATCCCATTAACTGCATTATCATCTATTTGGCATCAATACATTGTTCATTTATTTATGAATCAAAACATGATGAGAGCCATCATCACCATCATAAAATTCAATTATAACCAATATATAAGCAACATAAATGACAAGCACATAAAAATAAAATAAGCCAAATAATAACAAGCATATTTACCCATCAATACAAGAGGAAACAAACTCTTATTTTCATAATAAAAATGCAACCAAGTCTAGGACTTCCACGTTCCACCTGACCATAGACATGGTTGAGCCAAATCTCTCTTCAGCTAGTCACCCCCGTGCCATATTCCATGCATGAATGTGGGATCTCATAAACTAAATAAAAAAAAAAAAACCAGGGCTTCCAAAGGCTAAACAACCTAAAACCTCAACCAATGATTCCACCTTATGGCCAGACATCATGAACATCGCCAGATTGGTCTCTACCCAAGCTTTCTAGGGCTCCATAGTTCTTGTTACAACCAAGGCTCCAAGACTAGTAACTCAACCCAAGTTGTTTAAGTGCTCCAAAGTGTTTGTCCAACCAAGGTTCCAAAACTAGTAACTCAACCCACCTAGGGCTCCAGATTGTGTGCCCAACCAAGTCTCCAGGACTAGTAACTTAATCCACAACTGTCGCCAAGCTCCTAGGTGTTTGTCCAACCAAGGCTCCAAGAACTAGTAACTCAACCCATAGCTAAAGGGGCATGAGAACCAACTAGAAAATAAACAATGAAATGGACCCACAACACTATGGCTATCCAAGAAATGGTAAACCTAGACAAATCCATTGTTAATCCAGGAAATCCTCCATGCCAATGATAGACCATGACCAAGAAACCACATGCATACATAATACATGCTAAAAATAGTGAGGAAAACATACATGCAACTCGGTACCTGCAATCAAAACTTGTTGTAGCTTTTGATCCTGATGACCTCTTGTGCTTTCCTGCTCTTCCTTTGCATTATTGCTACAAATATCCAAGTATGCCACACTCTCCAAGAGTGCTCCAAGAAAACTATAAGTATCCAAGAGCATGTGAGAGAGAGAGAGAGAGAATAATGAGAGCTCCAAAACTGCACTGAACAAAATCCATCAAATGATCCTCAGAAGAATTTTCATTAATGAGGCCTCTATTTTCTTCCTTTTCCATTATTTTCCTTTATTTTCCTCCTCACATGCAACTTGTGACCTTTCACCTACCTTTTCTCCTATTTTCCATTATTTTCATAAATAATTGCCAATAAATGTCACTTTTCCTTTCCAAAGCCTTAGCCATTGCCTTTGCCAATTTCCATAGCAATAATAAACCATAAGAACACTCGCACTAGGATTTTTTTTCCCAACATTCAGCTTGGAATACATGTCCCATGACCTTGGTTATTATTTTACCTTTATTAAATTTTATTACATGGAATTTTCACCAGGGTTGTTACAGAATCCATCCCCCCCTCCCTCCCTTGGTGGAACACCCTCCTTGGTGTTCAATGACACCTACAACCAAAAATACTATTGTAAGCAAAACATACTCCCCATGGAGCTTTATAACTTAGCTCATTACAATATTTACAATGACCAACCCGATGAAAAGAAAACCAATATGAAAACATAAAATTATAATGAAATGAAACCTATACCAATTATTGGAGCTTTATAACATAGTTCATGGCAATATTTACATCCATAAACATATGTACATCTACCAAAATATCATACCAATGTATACCAAAACATATACCAAAACATTCTCTCAACCAATGAAAAAATATGGGTACATGGCCCACATCTAATTCACCATCTCCCATGTAGCTTCATTGGGCCCAAAGTGCTTCCACTGCACTTTATCTTGCCTTATTTCTCGATTATAGAGCATGAGTATTTTTCTCTGCAAAATGCACTAAGGTTCTAGTTGGAATTCTCCTTCCGGATCCACCCACGATACAAACCAGACAATCACATGATCAACATATTTAACATAGTTCTTAAGAAATGACACATTGAAAACATCATGGAATTTCACTTTCGAAGGAAGTGCAAATCAATAGGCTATTGGCCCAATCCTCTCAAGAATCTTGAAAGGTCCAAAAAACCATGGTGCCAACTTGACACATGATCCAATCCACAAGGAGCTCTTCTTGGGCTTGACATGCAAGTACACCTATTCCCCAACCCGAAACTCCTTAAACACCATTTTTCGATCTTCATAAATATTTTGTGTATCCTGTGCTACTTTCAAATTCTTCTTGATTACTTAAATTTCATGTTCCATCTCTCCCAAAACATATGGTCCAATCAATACCATGTTAATCGAATCTCTCCAACTTATGGGAGTATTGCATTTTCACCCATACAATGCCTCAAATGGACTCATTGTTGGGAAAAACCCAACTTTTCCTTGATTTTGGCTAAGTCTTCACATTTTGAAGAGTGGAGCGCAAATTATACTACAAAAAAAAACATTTTGGATATACCGTGCGATATCTTAGGGGCTACGGGGTGGGTCGAAGTCCCTGCTTTTTGCAATGGGTTTGGGTTGTATTTTTCTTAGCCCATGGTATTGTGTCGATGTAATGTTATAAATGGATGTAATTATATGTTAGAGATCAATCAATAGATAAATGTAATTTCTATGGTTAAGGGATATTTTTGTATCTGTCTCTTGTAGCGAAGGAAAGGCTTTATTGCTGATTGTGCAAAGACCTTAGAAGAGTTTGCAGCTTAGTGTGAAAACCACTTGCAGTTGTGTGCATAGGTCAGAGAGCTGGTTGTACTTAAAATATCCATCATGATAAAGAAGAAGGAGTTTTTAGATGCCATTATGTGTCCTTATGTGTTTCTTTTCTATTTTCTTAATATCAGTTGTTATAGTTGTGCGTTATAAAAGTGTAGTTTATGGTGTCGTATAATGTGTTAGATTTAATGTGGAAAAGTAAGTAATTGGTTTTATATAGCGTAGCAATTTTATGTATGATAAATGATAATAGCAGCACATTAGATTGACCACATCGCGAAGTCCCTCAAGGCTGTAGAAACTTGGTTTTGCAACCACCTATAGTCACCTCGGGTGAGACTACGATATGCTTGCAGGTCATTGTTGAAAGGGTTGGTGATCAAGTGTTTTGTTGGTGTGCAACATAGATCGAACCTGGGTCAAGCCCAAACAAGCCAACAAATGGTTCTGTTGTTGGGGCCGAGATCTGTTTGAGGGATATGTGGATGTGGCACCCATCAAAGAAGGAAACTCAAGATTGGATAGTACAAAAGGAATGAGAATTTGTAGATCAAGACAACATAAACCCTCATTTGAAATTCTAAGCTTGGTTAGTGAGGTATATTTTCATAGAGTAGTATGAAATTTTCTTCGGATCATTTCTAGGTGAATTGTACAAGTAGGTATGAAGGTTGACTGAAATGAAGGATTGCTTTAAGAACGATGAACCTACAAAATGGACTCCTAAGCTGCTATAACGACTCAAAGGCATTAACAATAAGATATCAAGGGTTGTCGATTTCTGGATTGATAGCATCTTGGGATGTGTCATTACCGAGTTTTCAGTAGACTTGATTGTGTCTTACAATGAAGCAGAGCGAAGATTATTCAAAGGACCATGAGGTAAGTACTTGAAATCTTTGAAAATGTGGATTAAGATGCCTCTATGTGAAAAGGGAGTTTTATAGATGCAATCAGATTGTTATTTTACTTATGTTTGGAGGACGAAGTAAATCTGAGCAATAATTCAATACAATACGAAGTGGAAAAAGGGATAGAGTAGATACCAGAAAGAGATATCAAGAAGAAGACTCGAATACCTTCATAGAGACTAATTATAGTCCTATTCTGAGTAAATTTAAAGGTGAAAAATAAGAAAACTATTGAGTCAGACAACTCCCAGGAAAATCCACAGTATACCCCCTTCCAGCCCGAGAGTTCACCGAAGCCAGAATCCAGTAGTAGTGAGGGTATTGGTGGTCTCCCTTCTCCCCCTACCCCTCCTACCCCCCATACCCCTCCCCCTCCCCCTCCCCCTTACACCGCAAAAAGAGGTATGGTTGATGATATTAAGCTACCTTTTTTCAGAGGAAATGGGTCAGAGGATCTAGAACAGTTTTGGTTTCTAGCCGAAGTTGTCTAGGCAGCAAGTAGATCAATGACGAGGATATAAGGAAGGCACAACTCGTTATGACACTGCGAGATAGAGAAATGACAAGGTACATGAAGTATTTAAAAAATCACATTAGTACATTTGCATACATTAAGAAAGAATTGATATAGGAGTTCAAGAAGCCGAAGTTTGAATCACATTTTTTTATTGAGTTATAGGAGATCAAATAGAAAAATAATGAGTCTGTTTAGGAGTTTGATCAAATATTTAAGGTGTTATTGGATCAAGTAAGCTTCAACATACCTCCAGAGAAACATAAATAATGGTTTATAGCTACACTGCTACCACATATCAGGTTTCCATTAATGCAATAGAATATAGCAACTCAAGTAGAAGCTCTGGAAATTATGATGAAGTTGGAAGCTTAGCCTATAAGAGAAACTAATGCAGGTATGCAACAGATTCAAAGTTATATGGAGAACTTAACCCTGTAGTTGCAAGATATCAAGAAAGGAAAAGAAGTTAGATAATAAGTGTGGTGTATAAAGTGCAAATCAGAGGGCCATTCTAAGGAACAGTTCCCTGTTTTCAGGGATTTCATGGCTAGTGGAGCACCTAATCCCTTGAATCCAAGATCCAGTCAGTGGTGCGAGATATTTAGGATGACATGCCAACATCGCTATGAAAATTGTTATTTGTTACAAAAATATGTGCAGACCCTAAGGAACCTTTTTTGAAATTTTTTAAGTCAGTAAGAGATGATGAGAATAATTTCCGAAGTTATGGTCTAATGATGGAGCACAGTGCCAATACTTACAAAATGCAAGAAAATGAGCACACACATGAGGCCAATGGAAAATGTGGTGGTAGAGGAGGTTATCAAGGAAGAGGTAGAGGAGGTGGAGCTGGTCGAGGACATGGATAGATAATTTTCTATAATTGTGACCATGTAGGTCATTTTGTAAGATACTGCTACAATCTCACTATGACATGTAAGTATTGTAAGTCCTTTGATCATATAATTGAAGATTGTGCTGTACTTATGGCGAATATGCAAGAAAAAAGGAACCAAAAGACCATGCAAAACATCCAAATGATGAAAGTTGAAAGAAGTATAGATGAACCTTGTGTCAATATTGTCACTAGAAGTGGAACTGCGACTGGCAGTGATAAAGAATATGGAAAGAAGGAATTTGAAAACCTAGGTGCATGGGTTAGAAAGAATCTAGAGAAATTTTATGTTTTTGATGTTCAGAAAGAAAATAAGGTGTTTATGGAAGTGAAGAGAAGTTTTATGGATGCATGAACTTCGAATTCTACTACAAAACTAAGGCTTAGTAACTGGGACATGTCATTCGTTCTGACACAGAACCAAGCAGCGACACAGGATCAAGATTTGCAACATGATTCAGAAAATCACGTAAGTAATTTAAGATCTTTTCTGCAGACTTGTATGAATTTTTTAATAGATAAAAAGGTTGTACAAGGGATTAAATATTTGATAAATTCCTGTGCATCAAAAGAGACACCACGAAGTGAGATGTGCATAGTTAATAATGTACATCGACAGAAGAGAACTGGAAAACATATGATAATTAGTGCACAAATAGGAGAATATGAAATGGACCAGGGCATTCTGGATTTAGGCTTTGATGCTAATGTTTTGAAAAATTAGACATGGGAAATAATGGGTAAGTCGAAGCTACAATGGTAAAATATTCAGTTAATACTGGAAAATCAACAAAATGTCTTTCCTATGGGAAGAGTATCAGGTGTCACAGTAGATATTGAAGGAGTTTGCACCATTGCTAATATTGAAGTAATAAACATTGTTGATTATAGTAATCCTTACCTTGATTTGTTTGGAATAGATTGGGAAATTAACACTCTAACCATCATCAATCTAAATAAGAGACAAATGATATTTGAAGGAAGAAATATGAGGGTGATTTTTCCTTTAGATCCATCAGAAGGAGTAAGATATACAGAGCCAGTGAGAGAAGAATACAACACAGAAGGCATAGATAACATCTATCAATTGAAATTTAAGGAAGAATATTATATTAATACTAATGTATATGGAAATTTGAATTGGGATCATGATAGATCTTACACTTCAGATTTAGAAGAAGAATTGGAAAATTGGCAGAACAGTTTTCATGAAATATCCACAAAGCATTGTGCAAGAATAACGAAAGTAGTTCACTGTATGACATCTGAGATATGTAACCTACCTTATTATGATGGCTTGGGTAATGTAGAAAATTTTATTAATGATTATGAAGTTTAGGTATCAGAAGATCAAATATTGTTAGATTTGGATACAACTCTAAGATCTACCCCTTCTAGATGGTGGGGCACACACAAGAAGAATATAGGAGATTGACAGGTATGTCGAAGATTAATGTGGATCAGGTTTGGAAAAGTGGAAACATAAATGAAAAATAAATATGATGGTGAAACTGACCCTAAAGAGCATATCTAGTTGTGCACTAAAACATGGAAGGATATTCCACAACATGAATCAGTACATTGATTCATTCACACATTGGAGACAATTCCTAAGAATTGGTACCTAGAAACATAATTGTGACATGGTACTATGTGCTGGGAAAACTTGGTTAATGGTTTTATTCTAACATTCAGCTTTGAGGATGAATGCCTGGGCATAGATTTGGTCCTTCAGGTAGTAAAAGAGAATATCTTCGAGGGTTTAACCACACTGACATGGCAACAACCTAATTGGTTTGTTCATATAGCGTATGCACTAGAATGCTATAATATTATTGTAGAAGAAGAATAAGACCCCCAAAACATTGACATAATAGAAATATAAGGGAACCACGAAGTACATGGACCAAAGATAGAGATGCTAGATGTTATCACACATAAATTTTTATTTCTTATTGATAGGGTCACTCATCTAGGTTTCATTTTGTCTCATAAGGTTGATTCATAAAATTGATGAAAAATTCATGAAATAAGTCTATATCCTAAGTCCAAAACACTTCATTAGTCATGTCATCTCAGTCATAACTATCAAGTTTCACTTTAGGTTCACATGAATTGGTTTAAAATTCGTTTTTAGCCACATGTATTATTTTTTCTGATTCCACAGTGAATTCTAAGCAAAACAGGGGATTTTCGCTGCAGAATCACCTAATCATTCTGCAGCAAGTCTGTCAAATTTATAGCTGAGAACATTGCAGAATCATGTTTTTCTGAAAAAATGAATGGGATGATTACCTTCCAAGTATTTAGTGGTTTAGGGTAAAGGTGAAGTCATACAATTGATTTTCATAAATCATCCAAGCATGCAAAAGTGTAGATACCACCCATCATTGCTTTCCATTCCCTCATTTGTCATAATTCTCTCCACATTCCAATTCCATTTTTAAAAAATTGTCCCCAAGCACCTCTATATCATATTTCATTAGATATTTTCATGCATCAATCCATTATCACCTCCGAAAATTCTAGTCTCATAGCAAGCAACTTTCTATTCAGTTTTTCTCCTTGAAGGTGTCACAGTTCAAGAAGGCCAACACAATGTTAAAAGAGATAGACATGCAGAAGAAGAATAATAAAGGGAGTTTCAATGGTCAATTATGAACCTATAGACTTAAATTTGGTCATGGAAAACCCTAGTGCTGCAGAGGACTTCATCAAAGCTGGTTGCATGAGCTTTTACAAGAAGATACAAAGGGATTTCTTTGTTTTTTTTACTGTTTGAGCATTCAACTTGAAGATCAGTTTCTGGGTCAACATAGAAGAATTTTACGAAACTGAGAGAGGTTATTTTCAAGCACAGAACAAGGAACAAAAAAATCTTTCACTTTTCTCATAGGTGCTGCAAATTTTGATATTTGAAGAGGTCTTTGGATGTTATTTTCAGAGTGTGTTTTCTTCCTGTTTTAGACATGTTTTTATAATGAAGTTTCTCGACAACTGGAGATGGTTTTCAAAAAAAAAAGAGAGGGTTTTCTTCTAAAAATTCTTATATACAAAAAAATCTTCCCATTTTGAAACATATATCAGGGATCGAGAGATAGGAGTTCATGATTGCAGCCTTATTTTTTAGAAAAAACAGAGTCATTTTTTGGTAGATGAACTTGCTGAAGGTGAAAAAGTTGTTTATTGAAGAGGGTAAGAGGTATTTTGAACCAAATTATCCTTATCATGCTTCATTCTATCATATCACTCATCCATATACCTTTTTTGATGCCTAAAATCCAAATTTTGTGAAGTATGTGGGAAATTAGGCAATTCTACAGCGTGTCCCAGGCTTGAAGCCCAGATTTCGTTGCGGAATTTCTGTTGGATGTTTTTGGCTTAAAAAGTCATTTTGATGGAAATCCAAGGAGGGAAAATATTTTTTTTATCTAATTAGCCCCAAGGAAGATCCTCCAATAGTCAGAAAGGTCAAAGGTTATGCAAAAGGTGGATTTTGGATTTTGCTACGAAATGAGCACTACGAAATTTTCCGTACATGACTATTTTAACAGTCAACTTAAAGTTTTATTTATGACCAAATGAAAAATGATTTTGGAAATATGAAAGAGGCGTTTCTTCAGAAAAATCCCATATACAAAAACCTCTCTCATTTTCTTCAAATACATCAGGTTTTGGAAATTATACACTCATCTTTGAAGCCTATTTTTCAGAATTTTCACTAACCAGATTTATGAAAAAAATGTAAAATTCGACTTGGAGGAGGTCCAGCTCAGCATCCACGTGGCATAATGAAACAAAAACACTCTAGTACACTAAGAAAATTATTTGGTTGGAGTTGATAAGGGTTATTAGATGGATTTTTTGAACTATTAATGAAAGAAGAGTCCTTTTTGTATTCAAACTATGCAAAACATAAATATCCCTAAGACATCTCCAAGTGATAGAATAATGTTTGAAATAGGTCTCTGAGGTGGGAATTCAAAGCTAGAAAGGTGGAAAATCATTTTTATGATTCCTCACTCTATAAATGAAATTTTTTTTATAGTTAGAATGGGTTGGAGAATGCCTTTGACATAACTGCTATTGTAATTTCTGATATCAGTAATATACAGAAAATGAGTTTTCTTACTTTACCTGAGATTCTTGATGTGTTTCAATGGGTTTATGTGTCTCTTTTATATCTTGCTTCCAGCAGTATTGATGCTAAATTACTCAGAATTCATATCATATATGCTCCGATTTCCTTTTAGCATTGAGTCACTGATTATTCTCATGTGTTAGTGTTGTTATATCATTGAAACAGAAAAAGCCTCAGCTTCCATAAGTAGGAATGCTTATCATTGATTTCCTTTTACTGACTCCATGAGCCCAATGGTAGTTGAATCTTCATATTTTTTCACCTACAATCACATACAGTAAAACACTCACAGAGTCAGCCATCTATTTTAAGAACTAATTGAGTAAATCCTTTGATAAGTTGAGAGAGCCCTCTCAGGCTGAAGAGGCTAATCCTCAGTCAAAAGTGGTCTAAAATAGTTACTCCAAGTTGACCATTGAAGTAGCCCAACATGACACAATTTCGTGATAACACTAGATATCACATAGCCATTGAATACCAAGAAGTTGAACATTGGATCAAAATAAGAGCCGAAGTTTGCAACATTAGGAGATTACTGGGACGAGGAGATGGTCAACAAAGTCACAAAATCACTACATGAATATAAAAAATTGTTTCAAACTAATTTTTTATATGAAGGGAAAATTAGGAGATCTAGGGGTCATGAAGATTCCCCTAAAACATGATGTGAAGCCAATCAAGCAGAGACCTTATAGGTTGAACCCGAAGTACAAGGAGAAAGTGAAGCTAAAACTAGATAAGATGAAAAAAGTAGGGATTATGGAACCCATCGAAGAGTTAGAATGGGTAAATAATATGGTGGTGCAGGAAAAGAAAACAAAAGGAGAGATCAGGAAATGTGTATACATAAGGAAGCTGAAAAATGCGTGCTTACACAACCATTTTCCCACCCTTTTCATAGATGAAGTATTGGATTGGGATCTCAGAATTCCAACTGTATTATGGGGTTACAGGACCACATGCAACAAGTTGAAAGGAAATAAACCTTTTTAGGTTAGTGTATGGGGAAGAAGCTATGATTCTAATGGATTATATTGTGCCCAACTTCAGAATTGTAGCCTTCATATATATGGAAGACCCTAAAACAATGGAGGAAAGAATGTCATAGTTGGTTTATTTGGAAGAAGACGAATTTATAACAGGATTCCATCAGCAGGTGTAGAAATCAAGAGAAAAGGATTCATATGACAAACATATCAAACATAAGCAGTTCAAGGTAGAAGACCTTGTCCACCTTTATGATAGTAAGTTTTTGAAATTTCTAGGGAAGTTGAATATGCATTGTTTGGGCCCATATATTATCAAGTATATCACTGTTGGGGGCACAGTTCAATTGGTGAAGTTGAATGGAGAATTGATTCAGGGAAGGGTAAATGGTATTAGGTTGAAGTTGTATAGGGACAACCCTACCCCTAAAACTTCACACTGAAGAAGAAAAAGCCAAAAGGTCTTAGTGCCACGTGTAGTTGAAAGTGGGCACTGGACTATACACTACTCTATAGAGAGAGAGAGAGCGTTGACATGGTAAGATACTACGCTATATTATGTATTATGTTGAAGATCGTAGGAGCCGCGATATATGAAGGATTGTGCACTATAATATGAACATGCCAGAGTTCCCCAAAAAAATATGACCATTAAAAGAGAAACTTACCGTTGGAGGAGCAGAAATTCGCATTTATGGAGGAAGATTGGTAAATATCCAGGGCTAGATATGCAGTTAATGAACAAAATATGAGAAAGATCATAAGAGGTAGAAGGTAGCAAGACAAATGAAGAAACATTGGAGCATGGAGGTTCGAGTGGAAAAGATAAGGAAGATAAGGAAAAAGAGGAGCATGAGAAATATAAGGAGCACGAGCATAATGAGGGTCAGCAGGATCCTCTTGGAGGTGATAAACATGAAAAGGAAAAGATAACGACAGAAAAAGGAAAAAGGAAGATGCACAAAAAATTTTCCCCAAGGAGTAAGAAGAAGCAAAAGGCTGATAAGTTGAAGAGCGTAATTCCATTGGTCCTTACTGATGGGGACATAGAAAAAATCGGGGAAAATTTTCAAGAAGTGGCAGAGGAATCATGGGGAAGAATTGATGATTTCTATGACACACTCCTGACAGGTCTTGAGCAGAGAATTGTAGAGCTAAATATTTTAGCGCAAAAAAATAGATGACCAAAGTTGATAAGCCACACATTCTAGCCAAAAATATTGATAGAAACAAAATTTGGGATGAGGATCATGCAAATAATTTCCAGAGCTCCGTAGTTCGACGCAGTTGAAGAAAAGCAACAAGAGAAAAATTGGGATAAGTTCAATATGAAATTTGCAGTGCTTCCAATTATAGTATTGCATGACCTACATAAAGGTATTATAAATGAGCTAAAGGAGAGGGATAATCACACATCAAAATTAAATATTCACGTATAACAAGAGTGAGTTGCGCTGAAGAAACAAATCGACTAAGAAAAAAAGGAGAAGGACCCGATAGAACAACAAAAATAGAGGCCGAAAGAGGTGGTTGAAGCCACTTTCAGATAAGTTTCAGACATGGATGTCTGCGAGGAGGAACCAATAGAAGGCAGGGTCATGAAGGTCGACCTTGTAATCAAGGAATCAAAGAAGAAGGTTGCATAAGTGCAATTTTACTATGAGCTCAAGATAAGTGAGCTACAAATGAAGTTGCAGCTAACCATGCCACCAGAAGTATGGGAGAAAAGGGAGATAGACCTGAAGGTTGAAGTGGTAGGAATCTTTGAGACAATGGTAGAGTGTGGAGTTTTACTAGAAGAGACCTTTCAGATTTGGACTTCGCTGTAGGAAGATCCATATATACAGAAGATAGAGGTATATATCCAAAAAAAATAGGAATTAGTTATAGAAAATCAAGGCAACAATGAAGAACTTTCCAATTTTACAGAAGCTCACAAGGATCAGTGAAGGCAAGGAATTGCAGAAGCAAATCAAAGAACTTAGAAAGGAAGAGAAAATTTTGGCGGAGAGAACTCAACCATCGTAAGATGAGGCTATGCAGTTATTGCAGCAAGTGGATGGGAAGCTCCATGAGCTTTGACAATATGAAGAGGAAACATTGAATAAGACTACATGACTAGTCACAAAGGTGGAATTAGAAGAATTCCGCAGTCAGGAGAAGCACAGCACATAGGTGCTGTAGAACTTAAACAATGCCTACAACGACATAGCAACAAAGATCAAGGGGAAAAGAAACTAAGTGAATTGGTATAAGTCACATGCGAGTGTTGGGGGCATGTTGGGCGCAACCCAACTTGGCCCTGATTTTGGCTAAGTCTTTGAATTTTTAGGAGTGGATTGCGAAGTATATTGCGAAACAAATAATTTTAGATATACTGCGTAGTATCCTAGGGGCTTCGGGATGGGTCGAAGCCCCTTGTTTTTGTAATGGGTTTGAGTTGCATTTTTCTTAGCCCATGGTATTTTGACCATGGTATTGTGTCGATGTAATTTTATATAAAGGGATGTAATGATATGTTAGAGATAAAGAAATAGAGAAATGTAATTTATTTGGTTAAGGGATAGTTTTTTGATATGTTACTGTAGCAAAGGAAAGGCTATGCAACTGAGTGCGCAGAGACCTTGGAAGAGTCTACAACTTAGTGTGAAGACCACCTATAGATGTGTGCGCAGGTAGGGGAGATGAATGTACTTAAAATATCCATCATAATAAATAATTAGAAGCTTGAGATGACATTCTCTATTCTTATGCGTTTCTTGTATATTTTCTTAATATCAGTTGTTGCGAAGTACTTTCTACAATTGTGCATTAGAAAAGTGAAGTTTATGATGTTGTATAATGTGTTCTATTGAGTGTGGAAAAGTAAGTAAAGGGTTTTATACATCGTAGTTAGTTAATTTATGTTAAAATATAATATCAAAGTATATTAACCACATCGTGCAGTCCCTTGAGGTTGCAGAAACTTAGTTCTGCAACCACCCATAGTCACCTCGAGTGAGACTGAAATCTGCTTGTAGGTCATTGTCAAAAGGGTTGGTTATCAAGGTTTTTGTTGCTGTGCAACATAGATCGAACTTGGGTTAAGCCCAAATGAGCCAACGCTCATCCTCAAGGATTCCTGATACCCATTTTTGTAAGTGAACTCTACCAGTGGAAGATACCCTCGCCACTTCCACTACTGATGCATCACATACATCTTCAACATATCCTCCAATATTCTGCTAACCCTCTCTGTCTGTCCATATATTTACGAATGATAAATTGTGTTGAAGGCCAACTCTGTGCTCAAACATGAAAACGACTCCTTCCAAAACTTGAAAGTGAAATTCACATCCCTTTCTGACACAATATTCTGTTAACACCATGCAATCTAACTGCATCTCTCATGAAGACAAGTGCTACATCGCTAGCTAAAAATGTAGACTTCATTGAAATGAAGTGTGCTACCTTTTTCAACCTGTCCAAAACAATCATGATGGAATTACATTGTCTCAATTTCCTTAGAAAAAATGTGATAAATTCCATGGAAATGACCTCCCATTTCCATTCTGGAATCGAAATTGGCTATAATAGTCCACCTGGATGCTTACACTCTGCCTTAACCTGTTGAAAATTCAAGCACCTAGCCATAAACTCTGGTATGTGCCTCTTCAAATTCAGCTAATAGTATAACTTATTTACTGAGGTCAATGCCTTCTGATAGCCTGGGTGACCTAAATATGGTTGCACATGAAAATCTATCAAGATCACCTTCTTGAGCTCACTTTTTTCTGGCACATATATCCTATTTCTAAACCAGCCCAAGCCATCTTCTATGAGATGATAATCCACATCCTATACTCCTGTACCTGTACCTGTACCCCTACCTGTACCACTACCTGTACCTGTAACACTACATGTACCAATGCTTGTATCACTACTTGTACATGTACCTGTACCTGTACTTTTCTACAATCCGTGCAATAAATCCATATACCTGCCATCTTGCTAACCTACCTGAAAGATCCTATCTTGTAAATCCATCCCATCGGGATTCATAGATGTTAAATGATTCACATGTATCTACTTGCTAAGAGAATCTACAACCCTATTATCTTTACATTTTATGTACTTGATCTCGAAGTCAAACTCACTGATCATGTCCAACCATCTAGCTTGTTTGGCATTCATATTCGAATGATAAAATATATACCTAAATCCATTATGATCACTCATCAATACAAAGCATATACCCAAAATATAGTGCCTCCACATCTTCAAAGCATGTATGATTGTTGACAACTCTAGATCATGTGTCGGATAGTTCTGATCATGCTCATTTAGTTTCCGTGAATCATAGCATACCAGTTGTACATCTTACATTAAGACTACACCAATTCCTCTCTTGCAAGAATTTGTACATACTACAAACTCTTTGTCTGAATATGTGACCTTTAACATCAGACCGTGTGTCAAAAACTGCTTAAGCTGCTCAAAACTGACTTCACACTCTTTCCATTCAAATTTCTTAACTTTCCTCTACAATGTTGTAATATGAAAAGAAATATATGAGAAGTTACCAATGAACCTCCTGTAATAAGTTTCTAATCCCATGAAGGACCTCACCTCATCCACATTACTCGGATCTACCCACTCCATGATGTCCCTTGTCTTTTTTTGATCCACTGTGATTCCCTCCTTGGAAACAACATGTCCCAAGTAATGTACCCGAGTCTGAAAGAAACTACATTTTCTAAGCTTAGCATACAACTGATGCTCTCTTAGAAATCTCAACATTGCTGCTAAATGTTCGACATGGTCTTCCTCATTTTTAGAATATAAGAGTATATCATCAATGAATACAATAATGAACTTCTCTAGATAAGGATGCAACACACTATTCATCAAACACATAAATGTAGCTAGAGCATTAGTAAAACAAAAAATAACTACAACAAACTCATAATTCCGATACATGGTCAAGAAGGTTCTCTTGTGAATGTAATATTCTTTAATGTGTACCTGATGGTATCCTGATCTCAGATAAATCTTTGAGAACACTTCTGCTCCCTTCAGTTGATCAAACAAATCATCAATCCTTGACAATGCATACTTATTATTGATGGTTAATTTGTTCAATTTCCTGTAATCAATGCATAGTTTGAGAGTACCATCTTTATTCTTCATAAATAATACTGGTGCATCCCATGGCGATACACTTGGACTAATGTATGCCTTGTATAGCATTTCCTTCAACTGCAAATTTAGCTCTACCAAATCATGTATGCTCATCCTGTAAGGTGCTTTAGATGCTGGCGTTGCCCCTGGTATTAACTCAATAGAAAATTCTACTTCCCTGTGAGTTGGAAACTCTGAAATATCTGCGAGAAATACATCCTGAAACTGCTGTAGAACCACATTAGGGGAATTTTGAGGTCTAAAATGGGCCTCCTAAGAAAAATGTACAAAAAAAATAAAATTTATAAGAACCAACAGGATTCAAGATGATAATGTCAACCATGGGGGTGATTTACCATTTTTTAAGTAAAAGGGTAAAAATATTAAAAAATAATTAAATAATAAAACTACTTTTTCAAAACGTATTTTCAGCTTATCTCCCAAAAATTTTACTGACATTTTGAGCAGGAGTACTCGTTAGATGTAAAATTTAATTCCTCATCCAAGGAGTACCCATGTTGCATACTTTCGATGGACCCTGCTACACGAAAAATGAAAAATACATGAAAACATTTTATTGCAATCAGGATTTTCATGTATTTCTCATTTTTTGTGTAGCAGGGTCCATCAGAAGTCTACAACATGGGCACTCCTTGGATGAGGAATTAAATTTTTCATCCAATGAGTACTCCTACTCGAAATTTGAGTAAAAACTTTGGGAGATAAGTTAAAAATACAGGTTGAAAAAGTAGTTTTTTCTTTTTCCCCCCTAAAATTTGATGATGTAATCAAATCTTATTTTATTATTTCCACTATTAGTTTATAATTTCCTTCTAAGGCCCATTTTAGACCTCAAAATTCCCCTAATGGCTTACTTGCTCAAAACATCTACATGCTCAACTTCCTTACCTTTGTCACTAGAAATATGTACTGCAACCAACACACACCCTTTCATACGACTGCGCTTGGCCTGCATAGTTGTAACCATTCTCACCGATGTTGCTTTCTTCTTACCCTGTAAGACTCTTGGATCCCAATTTTCATCCAATCACTCAATATCCTTCTCATAACAATCCACCTTGGTCCTGTGAAGATATAGCCAGTCCATACCCAATAGCATACTATATGATCCCAACGATAATAAATTCAAATTTGTTGATGTAGACATACCATTCAACTCAAATGCATAAGATCTTACCCAATGATGAACTCACTTATTTGTACATGTAGCCAACTACACTAACCAATACTTTACATGCAATTATTTATTCAAATCACACTTATCCACTAGGTCAGGATTAACATAACAATAATTCGATCCAGGGTAAATAAAAATATAAAAAACTTGATCAAAAATCTTACCATCCATCTCGGTAATAGACACCGAGTGATCTACCTGGCTATTATCCAACGCATCATAGATCCTGGGAAGACTATGTTCAATATATCCTACTATATGTGCCTCCTGAGCACTGTAGATCTATGACTTGCCACCCTGATGTTGTGGAAAATCTCTCCTATGATGATCTCCTCCATAAGTCCAACATTGCATGGGAAACATTCTCTTTGTTACCTGTATCATGAGGCCTTACTCGCTTCTTGTACCATTTTCCTTTGTTCCTTGCATTACCTTTCCAGTCTAGCTTAGTCTCATATTTGTGCTTTGATTGCTCATACGATGCTTTAGTTTCCGGATGGCCTCCTCCAATGGTCTAGTATCATCAAACTCAATCCTGTCTTTGAATTCTATCAACAACCCACTAATAAATCTCTCAATCTTGGCCTTCTCCTCCTTGAGGTATGGCACATATCTCAATAACTCCAAGAACCTGCTGGTGTACTCCTCATCTTTCATAGATCCCATCTTTAGCTCATAAAACTCTTTTTCCCTGTCATCATATTATCTCCCTAATAGATACTTCTTTCGAAATATTCTCTCAAACTCACTCCAAGTTAGTTCCTCCTCATAAATATCATTAACATTCTTCACATATTCCCACCAAATATCCGCTTTACCTTTGAGGCTAAATGTAGCTATTCTAGATTTCATGTTTTCTGATTAATCATGCAACTTATGGAACTTATTCATACCAAGAAACCACGCCTTTGAATCCTGTGTTTTCTTCATCTCTCTGTCAAATGTAGGTGGATTTTATTTCTTGAGCTCATTTGGAAAATATCCACTGTCATTCCTCTTGAAGGATGATAATGACGACGATCATGACGCCTTTCAAAACTAGAACTATAATGATACCTATGTCTGTCACCTCTCCTATCCAGAGTGTCCAATAACCTTCCATATCGAATCGTGTCTTCTCTACTCGAGATGTGACCACTAGGAGACCTACTTCCATATGACCCATTAGTCTCATCCTCTTCTCCATAGTTGATCCAAAGTGGTCCCTGTTTTTGAAAATTTGACAAACTTTGAAGGACGAATGCATTAACCTCTTCTTTCTTTTCCTATGGTTGTATTATTTTGTCATTATCTTCTTTTCAACTCCTTAATTCTTCCTTTAAAATTCTCATTGTGTTTGCCAAGTCATAAGAGTTCCGAACACCATGTTGCTCATCTCATTCATAAAGAGAATCTTTGTAGTCTACCATCTTGCTATTCATCTTTTATTTCTTTTTTGCAATGCATACTATTTTAGCTAAACCAAATCACATTAAACCAACGTACCTTAGCATAATTCGGGGAGGATATCTCATCTTCAAGATCAACCAATCAGCGTAATTCATGTACAAATATAATCATATCAACATATAGAAATATAACACATAGGTGTATCAACACATAAACGCCATTCTAGCTAGAGTCTAGTCATCAATGCATGACCATATCACTTACACATACCATGAACTCATGCATGACAACATCCAAAATTCCAATGTACTTAGAAAATACACAATAATAAAGACAAACAATACACAAGCATAAACACAGACGATACACAAGCCTAAACATAGACAATACACAACCATAAACAACATGTAACCATGCATAAACAGAAAATACCTGTGACAACATGTAACCAATCATATGTAGACAATACATGTAAGCACTTGAAATGTATAAACAACATGTAACCAATCATACACTCATGAAAACACATTCCAAAACAACAACATCCTCTTCCACATGGTGACATCACCACAACTTTGACTGACACCATGCATATGCAACAAGCACATAGACCACAAGGATGATTAACACTCATGCAACTTGTGGCATGAAGGCATGACCAACACACACCGCCCATCTAGTACAAGGGGTGAACCATTCTCTAATACTACTCTGTAACATCCTCCTCCCACATCTACTCAAGTCATCGACCAACCGAGGTAAAGATGTGACAAAGAGTTACTATGATCTGATTCAACCTCCTAGGTGGCCTTAAGGAAGTGGAATTGACAAAAACACATCAAACAGACCTTCAACCTCAACAAAGTAACTCCCAGGAGCCAACCTAGCCACTTAGGTAACCAACCCCTGGGTCCACTGAGGTTTTTAGACTATTAAACCCTCATAAACTCACTTGATATGGGAAAGGGTGCATCTGGGAGGCTCTGGAAGCTCCCACAACATGGGCATGCATACTTCCAAGGAGTTTTTTCCACAAACATGTGCCAACATCCCTAATATTTGAGCCACTTTTTTTGGCTCAGAGCCCATGTCATTGCCCATAACTCAATGACAAGTCTAGAAATGAAATATAACATTAGAATAACGATACACAAGAAAACACTTGAACAAGGAATTGACTAGACCCCTACTAGCCATGATAGGAATTTCATTAAACATATCATAAATATTAGATAAGATAGAATTTTTTGGGATTCAACTGCATTAATTAAGTTATTCATCTATGACCATTTCCATGAGATGTAGTCATAACTAAATAATTTCTCATGATTTTTGAATAATCCACTTAGCACTCATTGCATCGGGTGATGCTCATAGGGGTGAAGAAGTGGGATTGAAACTAGTGAAATTAATTGCATAACATCAATCATCACTTCTGGGGCTTGCAGCCAGTAACTAGGACTTCCCGGGAGGTCACTGATCCCAAATCGCCTTTGGCTAAAATCACCTCTTTCTCAGATCACCTCTGGCTCCAATTGCCTCTAGCTCAGATCGCCTCTAGCTCAAGCGCACTTAACTGTGGATTTTTCCCCATAATAAGGCCCACTTAGCTTGCTACTCCATTTGTAAAAACTTATCAAGTATTGTGCCGCATGAACCATTCAAGTAGAGATCCCTTCAATGTTTGTATTTGTGTATTGAGGGGTTTTCGCAGTGCATTATATTAGATCTCATTTTTTTGGATTCAACTGCATTAAGTAAGTCATTCATCTATGACCATTTCCATGATAAGTAGTCATAATTGACGATTTTCTCATGATTTTTGAATAGTCCACTTAGCACTCATTGCATCAAGTGATTCTGATAGGGGTGAAGAAGTGGGATTGAAAATAGTGAAATGAATCACATAATGTCTATCATCACTTTCGGGGCTTGCACCTGGTATCTAGGACTTCCTGGGAGGTCACCCATCCTAGATCGCCTCTGGATCAAGCACACTTAACTATGGATTTTTACCCACAATCAAGCCCACTTAATCTATAGGTTTAAATAATAGATTTGAGCATAGGGGTCTCATACTTATTTGAGAATCTATAAAAATCATTGTTTCCTCATCCCATTAACTGCATTATCATCTATTTGACATAGATATATTGTTCATTCATTCATGAATCAAAACATGGTGAGAGCCATACATCATCATCATCATAAAAATTAGTCATAACTTACATATGATAAATAGAAATGACAAGCACATAACAAACAAATAAGCAAAAAAATAACAAGAATATTTATCCATCAATACAAGAGGAAAATATCTCTTATTTCCATAAGAAAAATGCAACCAAGTCTAGGGCTTCCATGTTCCACCAGACCATAGACATGGCTGATCCAAATCTCTCTTCAGCTAGTCACCCCCGTGCCATATTCTAAGCATGAATGTGGGATCTCATAAACCAAATCCATCAAACCAAAACCAAGGCTTCCAGAGGCCAAACCAACTCAAACCTAAACAGTGATTCCACCTCATAGTGAGACATCACAATAATCACCAGATTGGTCTCTACCCAAGCTATTCAGGGATCCAAAGCGTTTTTTCCAACCAAGGCTCCAGGACTAGTAATTCAACCCACATAGGGGTCAAGAGAAATTTTCCAACCAAGGCTCCAGGACTAGTAACTCAACCCATAGTTGTCTCTGGACTCCAAAGCATTTGTCCAACCAAGGCTCTACGAAATAGTAACTCAAACCAAAGCTAAAGGAACATGAGAACCAACCAGAAAATAAAAAATAAAATGAACCCACAACATCATGGCTATCTAAGAAATGGAAAGGCTAGGAAAATCCACTGTTAATCCAGGAAAACCTCAATTCCCATGATGGATCATGACCAAGAAATCACATACATACACCATGCATGCCAAAACTAGTGAGGAAAACATACCTGCAACTCGGTACCTGCAATCAAAACCCGATGTAGTTGATGATCCTGATGTCCTCTGGCACTTTCCTGCTCTTCCTTTTCCTTCTCTCTCTAAGCCTCCACGTACACCACACTCTCCAAGAGTGCTCCAAGAAATCTCTAAATATTCAAGAGTATGAGAGAGAAATAGAGAATAAGGATAAGTCCAAAACTACACTGAAAAAAATCCACGAACTGATCTTCAGAAGCCTTTTTATTAATGAGGCCTCTATTTTCTTCATTTTCCTCCCCACATGCAACCTGTGACCTTTCACTTTCCTTTTCTCCTATTTTCCATTAGTTTTCATGAATAAATACCAATAAATGACACTTTTCCTTTCCAAAGCCTTAGCCATTTCCTTTGTCAATTTCCATGGTCGTAATAAACCATATGAACACCCGCACTAGGGTGTTTTTTCCCAACTTTCAGCTTGGAATACGTGTCCCATGACCTTGGTTATTATTTTTCCTTTATTAAATTTTATTACATGGAATTTTCACCTGGGTTGTTACATAACCTTACCCCTTAGGGGAACATCATCCTTGGTGTTCAACAACACCTACAACCAACAAGACTAATGTAAGGAAAACATGTTGCCCATGGAGATTTATAACTTAGCTCATTGCAGTATTTACAGTGATCAACCTGCTAAAAAGAAAACTAACATGAAAACATAACATCATAATGAAATGACACCCATATCGCTTCTTGGAGCTTTATAACATAGCTCATGGTGGTATTTACATCCATACACATATGTACATATACCAAAACATCATACCAACATAAACCAAAATATTAGCTCAACGAGAAAATAAGGTTGGATACATGGCCCGCAACTAATCCACCATCTCCCATGTAGCTTCATTGCACCCAAGGTGCTTCCATTTCACTTTAACCTACTCGATTGCTCAATTCTAGAGCATGAGTATTTTTCTCTACAAAATTCACTGGGGTTCTAGTTAGAATTCTCCTTCTGGCTCCACCTACAATACATATCAGTCAATTACATGATCAACATCTCTAACATATTTCTTAAGCAATGAAACATGTAAAACATCATGGAATTTCACTGTCGGAGGCAGTGCAAGTCGATAGGCTATTGGCCCAATCCTCTCAAGAATATTGAAAGGTCCACAAAATTGTGGTGCCATATTGGCACATGATCCAATACGCAAGGATCTCTTCTTAGGATTGATGCACAAGTACACATGTTTCCCAACCTAAAAATCATTAAACAACCTATTTCGATCTGCATAACTCTTCTCCTATCCTGTGTTGCTTTCAAATTCTTCTTAATCACCTACATTTCCTGTTCCATGTATGCCAACATGTCTGTAATATCCGAAAAGGGAGAATGCAGTAATACTAAAACGAAATATAAGAACTGCAACAAAGTAAAAAATAAACCTAAATACACATCAGAATGACCATAAATAGCTAAGCCATTTTATTATATAGGAGGTGAAAAATCAAGTACAAGAGTGCTCAAAATATGAGACACTCAAGCCAAAGGGATGGCTTGGAATGATCCTGCAATGATGCTACAACTAGCACTGCGTAACTAGTGAGCTTACAAGAAGAAATAATATGTTGTCCCTTTTTTTGCTGATGTACATGAGGTTTCTGCAAAAGGAAATGCAGATATATAGAGCTCAGGAGCTCTGATGATGCCAAGTTTCAAGATCTAGCCAATGTGATGGGAACCCAAGATAACCCAGAAAGGATTTTCCATATATACAACTTTGGAAAATTACCCTGCTAGGGTTTGATCCTTTGACTGTTGGGTTATGCAGATCTAAAGCTAGATCTGATCCAAATATGGCTGCAATATGTAATAAAAATAGATCTAATCTTTGAGGGCTGATCCCTCCTTTATATCTACAAGCTAGGAGCTTGAGATCTTACCTCCTCTTCTTCCTCCTTCAAGTTGCAGCAACTAAATATGCATCTGCTATAGAAACTGAACTGTACAAGAGGGAGGGGATTTATTCCTACTGAAATGTGCTTCAATAAACTCCAGGCTAATGGAAATAGTGATCGCAAGGTGAGGGGATGATCTCTCACAGGATTACTAGTTGAAATACTAGTAACTTCCTTCCTCCTTTGGATCTGCAATGTTGGACTACATAATCCTTGATGGGACTACTGCTACTAGGAGGTCAATAATGTTTGGCCTGATGCTAGATCTGAAATGAAGCCCTGGGAATGCTGATCCTTAAGCCCAAGGTGATAGTAATAATTCTACACCGGTTCTCTAGCTGAAATACTGAAGGAAACCTCCACCTCCAAACTGATCTTCAGAAATTGCATAATTTCTGAAGGTAGATGTTCTGCAGAGAATGGAAATGATATGTGGCACCAATTCCTGATGAAGAATGAAGTACAACCCTCTTCCAAGAGATACTCAATGAAAGAGGTGGGATTCCCGACCAGGAACACCTAGTGCTAAACAACACTTGCAATCTTAGCTAAATAACCAAAGAAAGCATGGAATGTCAACTGACAATTCCAGATCTAAATATACCCTAACATCAATAATAAAAAATCATCCCTTCATTCTTGTATTCATATCCTTTATATAGTTTATGAGCCTTCCCATGCCTTGGCCCACCTCTAAACTGTGCTGTGCATGTGGACATAATCCTTCATGTTTGACTAGGTTGTCTCTCCATGTCCTCCATCATGTCTAGATGCAATGTACACCCTCTCCATCACGTGTGCATTAATTGCACCACTTCCTCCATCACTTCATCATGAATTCTCTATGATCTTTCATTAGATGCCTTCCATGATCTCAGTTGACTGCTTCAACCTCCATGATCTATCTCATTAATGAGACATGATCTCCACTCCATTCACATTAGTAGTTGCTCCACTACCCCATTATGTAGATCTAGGCTTAATTAATCCACATTCACACATAAAAATGCGGATATTTATTCATCTTGAGGATTATGGGTCCCTCCACCATTTTATTTACTTAATTTATTAAGAAAATTTTGAACTCTAATATTCCAAATATCATGTGAAAATTTGGGAATATTACAATGTCTAGTCCAATCAATACCATGTTAACTAGATCACTCCAACTTATGGGAGTGTTGCAAATCCACCTATACAATTCCTTAAATGGAATCATCCTCCAGTATTCCTGATACCCATTGTTGTAAGAGAACTCTATCAATGGAAGATACTCTTCCCACTTCCACTGTTGATGCATCACATGCATCCTAAACATATCCTCCAATATTATATTGACCCTCTCTGTCTGTGGAGAATAAGTTGTGATGAAGGCCAAATATGTGCCCAAACCTGCAAAAAAATCCTTCCAAAACTTGAAATTGAACTTAAAATCCTTGTATGACACAATATTCTGTGGAACACCATGCAATTAGACCACATATCTGATGAAGACTTGTGCTACATAGCTAGCTGAAAATGTAGACTTCACTAGAATGAAGTGCGCTACCTTTGTCAACTTGTCCACAATAACCATGATGGAATCATGTTGTCTCACTGTCCTCAGAAAAAATGTGATAAATTCCATGGAAATGATCTCCCATTTCTATTATGGAATCGCAATAAGCCGTAACACTACACCTAGATGCTTACACTCTTCCTTCAATTTTTGATAATCTAAGCACCTAGCCACAAAATCTGTTATGTCTCTCTTCAAATTCATCCAATAGTAGAACTTCTTTACTGCGGTCAATGTCTTCTGATAGCCTGGGTGACCTAAATATAGTTTCACATGAAACTCTCTCAATATCACCTTCTTGAGCCCACTGATTTCTATCATTGTTGGCTTGATTTGGGCTGAACTAGGTTCAAACTATATTGCACACCAACAAAAGCCTCAATCACTGGAACTTTTGGTAACGAACTGCAAGCAGATCATAGTCTAACCTGAAGTGACTTTGGGAGGATGTAGAACAAGGTTTCTATAGCCTTGAGGGAGTGGCAAATGTGGTATTTTATTGTTATCTTACCCTTAACACTGATACCTTACTTTTCCACATTCAATAGATCACAGAAACAAGTCATAGAACATCATAAACCAATATTACACAAATATAACATGCAACTCTAATAACTAATTCAAAACCACAGGTATTAATCAAATTTACACATCAAATTTGCTATAAAAGATAACATAAAAAAAATAAGGACACAAAATATTATCCAAAATAATCTTCTTTATTATGATGGGTCTTTGAATACAATCGGCTCCTAGACCTGTGCACTAAGATGCAGATGGTATGCACACCAAGCTATAGGTTGTCTATGCACTAAGCTATGGTTAGTCTGTGCACTAAGCTACAGACTCTTCCAAGTTCTTTGTGCACTCAACTGCAAATCTTTCCCCTTGCTACAAAAAACAGATTACAAATATTTAACCATAACCATCAGATCTGAATCTCTTGACTGTCTATGTAGCATAAAATTACATCCCCTTTTATATTATTACATCATTACAATACCATGGGAAAAATACCACGGGCTCCAAAAAACAAGAAAATGTAAGCTAAAACCAGTTCAAAAAGGAGGGGCTTCAACCCACCTTGAAGCCCCTATGATACCGCGTGGTATATCTAACATGCTCCGCTGAACAGTCCACTTTGCACTTCGATCCTCAAAATGCAGAGTTTTAGCCAAAATATAGGCCAAGTTGGGTTGTGCCCAACATGCCCAAAACACTCACATGTGTCTCGTCCTGAGTCACTCAGCTGCTTTTCCCTAGATCTTTGTTGCGATGTTGTTGTAGGATTGTTGAAATTCTACATTATCTATGCAACCTACTTCTCCTCAAGGCAGACTTCTTCCAACACTCCCTCTGTTACTGGTCCTGTTGTTTTCTTCAGTATTGTCTCTTCTAATTTTCAAAGCTATTGAAGCCTCCCATCTACTTCCTACGACAATTGGAGAGCCTCATCCTTCCACGACCGAGTTCTCTCCATCAAAACCTACTCTTCCCTTCTTAGCTCTTCCATTTGCTTCTGAAGGACATTTCCTTCACTAATCCTGGAAAGATTCTGTGAGATTGGAAAGGTCTTCGCAGTTTACCGAATTTCCTTCAATTGCTTATGCTTCTTTTGAATGTCTTCTTCTAACTTCTATATGCTTGGATCTTCCTGCAACGATGTCCAAATCTACAAAGTGTCGTCTAGCAACTTTCCACATTCTTCCATTTTTTTAGAGATTCCTTTCAATGTTTTAATATTCAAAAATGGAAAAGACATGAATATAGAACATCTATAGCATTCAAAATAAACAAAACATGAATATAACACTAAAATATGGAAAATGATAGAAATATGTTGCAACATCAAGACATTATAGCCATGAGCAGAAACAACTGAGTCATATCATTATAAACAACAACAAATATAAAGTACATAGTGCTCCAAAGGAGACGCACTCAAGCCAACAAGAAGTGGCTGGAATACACTAATGAAAACTAGCACTGGAAATGTTGTGCTGCTACTGTTGTTGCTACTGGAAATTGCTGCTATTGGGAATAAGAACCATGTGTGGGTGGCTACTGGAGTGCTCAAAATGATCTGGGATTTTAACCATGAATTCTTCTCAAAAAACACAGAAAAACCCTGAAATGGTTTAGCCAGATTTTAACTTTGGATTTTCGGCCCTTTTTGGGTTGCCAACTGCAACCCTGCTAGCTGACTTACGAAATCCTCCTGGGTAACTACTGAGATGGGGCTGAATTGATTATCTAAAAGCTTTAATAGAACCCAATCATCTCAATACATGAAGGGTTTTTCCCTTCTCTTGATCTCCAAGCTAGAAGCTTGAGATCTAGCTCCTCCTTCCTCTGCTCAAGTTGCAGCTACACACTGCACAACTGCTAGAATGAACTGCGCTGTCAAGAGGGCTGAAGCTGTAGCCTGCTGATAGGTGATGGAATATATCTCACAAATGATGGAAATAATCTCTCCAAAGTGAGGGGATGATCCCTTACAGGATTCCAAGCTAAAATACTTGGAACTTCCTTCCTCCACTAGATCTACCTAGCTGGATTGTGCGATTACTGGAGGAACTACTACTACATGGAGGTATAAACTATTAGCCTGATGCCAGATATCACAATGTTGCTCCTGGAAGACTGAGATGGAAGAACAAGATGAATGGATGGACCCTCCACCAGTTTCTTAGCTGAAATGATAAGAACTACCTTCCTCCTCTCAAACCCTAAGACATGAATGTGTAATTCCTAAAGTTGTATATGAAGAAGAGAGGGGCTGAATGGCGCACCAATTCCAGATGATGAATAGATGCTCAAAATAACCTTCCCAGAGTAGGAACTTGAAGTTCCCCGTGCGTAAGGGTGGGATTACCGCTTGGGAACATCCGTGTGCTAAAAAACACAACAAACTTAACTAAACAACTGAAGCGTGTAAAGAATGTCAAACAAAAATACAATATCAAATACTAGACTAATTTTCTTTGCTACCCTCATCTTCCTTATATGGTTATGAGCCTTTCCTAGCCTTGGCCCTCCTCATAACTGCGTTGCACATGTGGCCACTAGTCTCCATGAATACTGTGTTGTCTCCCCATAGTCTCCATCATTTTTGCATTTACTCTCCACTTCCTCCATCATGTGTGCATTTAATGCACCACTTCCTCCATCACTGCATCATTATTTCCCTATGATATTAATTTTATTCCTCCACTATCTCCACCATCTTCCTCATTATTTCTCATGATATCCAATCTTCATTCTTAAATAGCTGCTCCACTACTCCATAATGCTGCTCCACTACCTAACTAACCCACATTCACACAAAAAAAATGGATTTTATTCACCTATGGGGTTTATGGGTCCCTCCACCCTTTTATTTACTTAACTAATTAAGAAAAGTAAGAAATCTAATATTCCAATTGACTGATGGAAAATATGGAATATTACAATCCTCCCCGCCAAAATGTTGCTTATCCTCAAGCAACTACAAAAGTGAATGTTGCAGAAATCCATCTCCCTCCCAAGTGGCATCCTCATATGGAAGGTATCCACATATGCTCTAGTGTGTTATGAATGCCCAACTCCATAGCTTCCTCTCTAGAATGTCTAGAATGGCCTCCAACTATGTAGTTAGATTTCTCTCCTCATCAATGAGTCCCTAAGTGGCAACCATCTACTGTCCCAAAGCCTCTTCTCTACATGAGATATATGAAGTGAAGTGTTTCCTTCCCCAAGTGGAAATTCCAAACTCATGAACTATCTCTCTAACCTATGCTACATGGAGTATGATGTATCTCTCCATGCTCCCATCACTGGCCCTGTTGGCCCTGCTTGCTCCAAAAATCATCTCAACATTGTGCAAAATAGGAAATAGAGATATATGGGTGGACATGTAAAATGTCAGGCCATACTCTCCCAATAAGAACCACCGTAGCAATGCCTCTTGCTGACATATCATATTATAATCATACCAAGTATGGTGGCCATACTCTCCCAATAGACGCCAACGTAGTAAGGCCTCCTGTTTCCATCCTACATCATCATCATGCAAGGTATGGGAGAATGTCAGCCCATACTCTCCCAAGAGTAACCAAAGCAATAATGAATCTTGCTTCCACCTAAAATCATCATAATGAAAATCATGGAGCAACAATATAATGAGCGACATGTAGAATGTCACATCAGAACAACATAACCAAGCTCTCTGCTGCCACATCATGTGAGTGCCATGTAATGTACCAAACAATGATACATCCATTGAAATGTGATATGTCATGTGATGACCAAACTCTCTCAATAGTAAGAAGCAAAACCATGCCTCCTGCTGCTACATCACAGCAGTACTATGCAAGGCATGTATCATACAAATGTGAAATGTTGGGTAGTGACCATACTCACCCAAAAGCAACCATCACAACCATGCTTCTTGTTGCCCCGTGTCATAGATCTGCAAGTAGCCTTTCAACCACTTTCTCATCATGCTCACCCATCCATCCAACTATGGGTGATGAATCCTATCATGCTCCAACTTGGTATCCACCCAATGGAGAATACCATCCTCCCCAATCTGATGATAATATTTTCACTCCATGATATCTTGAAGTGCATCCTTTTTGAGGTTTCTCCATGAGAACCTCTCACAGATGACCCGGTAGAACCCATGAGGTTCTGAGTATGATTTAGGCAGAAAATTCTCTTTGAGATGTGAGATGCCAATTAATAAGGCTCTATCATGATAACAGAATATGTTATCCATCACAAGATGTCTATCATCTACCATATTCCCATCCAATGCTTCATAAGTGAAGCAGTCATCGAAATAATCCAAGAATAATTGGGCCCCCAACTCATCACTGCTCCTCAGTGACAGTGCTGCTGATCTCCATGATGGTGCATCTGTTGTCTCATGGCCCTCCCCATACACAATGATGAACTCATAGACCTGCATGGGACTGATTAGGAATATGCTCATCCTATCCTCCGAAACTCTACACTCCAACACAAAGTGTTGTGTGCATCATAACAATGTAAAACTGGGATGGCTATACATCTCTTCTTTAAAAAATTCAAGGGTCCTATGTGCAGTGATAGTTTTTGCTCCAAATTAGCAAGGTGCTCTAATCCTTGGTTATTCAATTGCCCTGATGGAATGACCCCACGAATCTCAAGCTGAGGTGCTGAAATAATATGGGATGGAAATTTTTGCAACCCTTGGATCAATTTATACTTGGGAACATCTTGCAAAGCTACAAGAGTTTCTCCAACCGGTGCAATGGCTTCTCCAACTACTGGTGATGAATATGGATGCTCCTCTAATTCTATACCAACGCTGGTATCTGCCTCCTCTTCCTCATGCATCTCCTAAATCATGCATGGGACTCTCCATGTAAATTTATCAAGACCATCTTGCAAAGGTGCAAGTGCTCTTTCTCCTGATGCAAGTAATTCTATAGCTGGTGGTGGTGGTAGTTGCTCTTCTTCTGGAGAAATAGTGCCGACATCTTCCATTTTCTTCTCACATACTTTCTAAAAAATGTTGGGAAAAGTCTCTATGTAAAGTACCTCTAGTTTTCTTCTATCAAACTTCTTTACCATCCTTTGAGTGAAGTCTACATAAGAAGTCACTCTTGCATGTTTCATATGGCTGAACCACCAATCCTTTGCTTCATCCTCAAGGTGCAACACTGCAATATCAACAACCTTTCTTTCCGCTACTTGGTGTAGATGGAAGAATGCATCTAACTTCTTCCTCCAAGATTTTGTTGTGCTTGTGGATGATCCATCAGATGTAGGAAAGAAGAATCTATTATGTATGTGTCTTCTTCTTATATTGCTGCTGTGAGATCTCTATTCTTATTTGATCTGGAAAAAATATTGGAGATTTAGATTCTCCTTGAATGATATTGATTGAGATTTTTACTCTTCAAGATAAACACTTAGAGTCTCATGTTCTAAGTATCCTCCATCTCCATGTCATCCACCTTCCTCTGTAAAGAAAGTGGACATAGCATATTGTTGTGGAGCTCTCTGCATTATCAGTTGTTTATGCTACTGAAAGGAAGTGCCTGGACCTTCCTCATTCTGAAACCTTCTTGAGGTTCCTTTTTCCTCTCTCTTCTCATTTCTTTGACCTCCTTGGAGAGATCCTGCATAGATCTAAAGAGAAGCGTGGAAAACATTAATCCCTCTGCCATTATAGATCTCCACTTTCTTCTTCTTCTTCTGATGTCATAAGATGTAGTGCCCAAAATCGAAATCAAAGATCATGCTCTGATATTACTGTAATATTCTGAAATGGAAAATATAGGAATATAGAACATCTATAGCATTCCAAATAAGAAAAAAAGGAATATAACACTAAAATCTAGAAAATTCCAGAAATATGTTGCAACATCAATACATTATAACCATGAGTATAAATGACTGAGCCATATCATTATAAACAACAACAAATATAAAGTACACAGTGCTCCAAAGGAGATGCAATCAAGCTAACAAGAAGTGGCTAAAATACACAAATGAAAAATAGCACTGGAAATGTTGTGCTGCTACTGGGAAGAAGAACCATGTATGAGAGGCTGCTGGAGTTCTTATAATGATCCAGGATTTTACCACGAATTATCCTGAAAAAACCCAGAAAAATCCATAAATGGTTTGGCCAAATTTTAACTTTGGATTTTAGACCCTTTTTGGGTTGCCAACTGCACCCCTGTTGGTTGACTTATGCAATCATCCTGGGTAACTACTGAGATGGGGCTGAATTGATGATATAACTACTTCAATAACAACCAATCAGCTCAATACATGAAGGGTTGGTCCCTTCTCTTGATCTCCAAGTTAGAAGCTTGAGATCTAGCTCCTCCTTCCTCTACTCAAGTTGTAGCTGCACACTACACAACTGTTGGAATGAACTGCGCTGTTAAGAGGGATGAAGTTGTAGCCTGCTACTAGGTGATGGAATATAGCTCACAGCTAATGGAAATAATCTCTCCAAAGTGAGGGAATGATCCCTCACAATATTCCAAGGTAAAAAACTTGGAACTTCCTTCCTCCACTAGATCTAACTTGCTGGCATGCAAAATCCCTGGAAGAACTGCTGCTACATGGAGGTATAAAATGATGGGCTGATGTCAAATATCACAATGCTGCTCCTGGAAGACTAAAATGGAAGCAAAATATGAAAGGATGAACCGTCCACCAGTTTCTTAGCTGAAATTCTAAGAACTACCTTCCTCCTCTCAAACCTTAAGACATGAATGCGTAATTACTGAAGCTGTATATGAAAAAAAGAGGGGTTGAATGTGGAACCAATGCCAGATGATGAATAGCTACTCAAAATAACCTTCCCAGAGTAGGAACTTGAAGTTTCCAGTGGGTAAGGGTTGGATTCCCACTCAGAAACACCCGTGTGCTAAACAACACAACAGACTTATCTAAACAGCTGAAGCATGCAAAGAATGTCTAATGACAATCCAATATCAAATTCCAGACTGGTTTTCTTTGCTGCCCTCATCTTCCTTATATGGTTGTGAGCCTTCCCTAGCCTTGGCCCACCTCATAATTGCACTGCACATGTGGCCACTAATATCCATGAAGATTATGCCATCTCCCCGTGATCTCCATCATTTCTGCATTTACTGTCCACTCCCTCCATCATGTGTGCATTTAATGCACCACTTCCTCCATCAATGCATCATTATTTCTATATGATATTACTTTTATTCATCCACTATCTCCACCATATTTCTCATTATTTCTCATGATCTCCACTCTTGATTCATTAAATAGATACTCCTATTGGGGTTCCCGAGTTTTGATACATTGTCTAACCAAAAGACAAGACAACATTAGAACCAATCTTTAGAGTTCTAGGATCTAGTCCTCCTATTCTCAGAGAGGGATCTCTCAAATGTTTTGCAAAGATATATCTTGTTTGCTTTTAAGTATTGATTTTAGACTAGTTATTAAGTACAAGTGTTTGTTTGGTTGAATTGGTATAGCAGAACATGAAAGGTCTAGGTAGTATAGATAGAAAGAAGAAGTGTCAGGTTCATTAGGCAATGGAGTCAAGAAGAAGTAATAACAAGCTCATAAATGGATATGGGATATCAAAGGGAAAATCTAACTTGGCCACATGATCCTTTAGTTTTTGTGAATGAGATGGACATTAATGATTTGAAAAGAGAGTTCGAATTCTCAACAAAGGGAACTTAAAAACATAACTTGCACATAAAGAGGTATTTGATAGACAGGGCTAACCATGAATTCTACAAACCACACTTTAGGCAAATAATGACTTCAAGACAAATTTTAAAATGAAATATAAGATTCGAGAGCACATCCTATTTCCTCAAAGATTTTATTTCAAAGGAGTTAGAAAATATGAAAGATTCACTGATAATTGCAGTCATAGAAGAGGGAACACCTAACACATCTATGATTACAACTATAAAGACCCTTAAAACAATTATTCAAGCATGGACAAAGGGTATGATCGAAACAGACCTCCTTGGCTAACTATAAACAATGGTACTTCAAAGGGAGACTTCAAAAACAACTTTCAAGTGGCAGCAGACAAGCAGGGAAAACCATAAATCATGCTGGAACCAACTATTTGAACTATTCGAGAAATAAACAAGCATAAGGGTTCAAGAGAATGATTAAAGACTCTAAAATGCCTCAGAAGAAGAAAACATAAAACAGTGAAGGATAAATAGGTCTAAGGTGCTTCCAGGAGTCATTTCTTAGCCTAAAATTTTCATCCTACTGTAGTAAGAATTTATGGAACAAAATGAAAACAGGAAAAACAACAAACAGTTCAGAATACATCACCAAAAACCAAGCTCAGGGATCCAATGATAGAGCCTTCTCAAGAACAAGCATGTCACAACACCATCAAGCTTCCAAGACTTTAATTTCTTCTTCAACTTCAAACAGACTATGTATTATTTCAGAGAGTTCCAATGTTACAACTAGTGACCAACCAACCCTTTACAATGAGCTCCTCAAGGAGATTTTATAAGAAAATGAGGAGGTGGAAGAGTTCCTAGGGTTGAAGTGTAATTAATTCTATACTAAATGCAACTCCTAGCCTTGAAAACCATGCAAGGCATAAGGCAGGAAAGCATTCGATTTACAACTCTGTTTCATTAACTCTGTTTTCTGCTTTTTAGGCTTAGTGGGTGAAAAGATTGACTTTGAAGCATTTTCTTATCCTTTCAATAACTTTATTGACAGTTTGAAATATCTTCCTTTGTTTGTAATACCTGTTCAACTGTTTTTAGTCTTAATGTTACTGACTAAAAATTGATCTGGGTATTCCTTTGAGGCAGAGAGGCTGCAGGTGGAAATTTTGGTAGTTGGGGATTCAATTAGCCCCTGTGATGTGGCATTCAAGGCTTTTCTGGAGATTTTTCTTCATTCTGTAGATTAGGCCTTTGATATTCAATTTGTGCGTTGATCCTTTCAAGCTTTGATTAACATCTTTAAACCTTTGATTATGCTCTGATCTTCATCTTGACACTGATATTCCTTCATTTAATTAACTTTGACTATGTTTGTTGTTTGCAGGTGCGCAGAGGGTTTGTTGGAGTTTTTTGTTTCAAAAAACCGATAATCATGACTTATTGTTTCCCTTAAAACGTGTAATTAGAACTCACAAACCCTTTAAAATTGTATCAAGGTCCATGAGGATCGTCATCCTCGGCCAATAACATTGTAATCATCTACGGGAGGGTTTTAACCTTAATCTTCATTGAACCTGCATAAAAAAAAACAAACAAACATTATTTAAATCCTATGAAATTTGGTTTAGAACTGCTTAGGAGGGCTCATGGAGGCGGTCGGAGCTCTGAGGATGAGTAGATGCAACAGTGGGAGCGATAAAACCATGGCGGAAAACAAAACAGGGTTCGAAATTTGAATTTGGCGCGAGAAATGGGTCGGCGGTTTCGGGAAAACCGGTAGTGGTTTTCGCATTGCATTTGGGGGGTAGGCGGTATTTTGCGGATGGAGTACGATACGATACATCGGTCGACATGTGGATTTTCAACACCACCTATTTCGCAAAATTTTTGAGCATTAAACTTTGGGCGCGGAAATTTTGTGATATGCAACGTCAACTGTTGGATCGGAGGACCTAGATCCAACGATGCGGAAAGAATGCGATATGAAAGGTGCGCGAGCGGAGGTTCTGGTGGAAGACAAGTGGCAGCGCGCGAGTGGACAGGTGCTTTATGAGGTGGGAGGTAGGTCCCAAGGGAGTCAGGTTTATTGGGTTAAGTCTCGATCGTAGGATCTTCCGAAATGAACGGTGGAGATCTAAAGATGAGGCGGAGAATTTTGAAAGGAGAAAAAGGGACGAGAGGCGAAAAAGGTAGAGGAAAGGAGGCTCGATGGCCATTGATCTGTTTAGATCAACGGTCCAGATTCATTTTGAGCCACAACGTCGGGAAATGAAAAAATAGAAGAAGATAAGGTTTCAGAAAGGGTTTTTAGGCCTTTAAGTGCCCGATTGCGGGGCTTAGGTTATATGAGATGGGGGCTAAAGGATATAATCCCTTGGGGGCTTAATAAGTTATAAGGTAAAAATATTGTTTTTAAGGCTAAAAACAGGGTTTTTAAAGCCAAATAAGGGTTCCAATAGGTGAGATAAGGGTTTTTAAAACCAGATAAAGGGAAATATATGGTTTAAAAAGGGCTTTAGGATGATTTAGAGGTTAAAATGAAAGTCTTTAGAGGAAATTTGGAAATGGTTTTAAGGGTGAAAAAATGGAATCTCATAAGAGTAAAATGGTGAAGTGAATGAATGAAGAATGGAGCCTTAAAAGCAGTTTTTCTCTTAGGTAAACAACAGGTACTTTAGGACCAATAGTGAAACAGCAGTGAAGATTAACTTAAAGGGTAATAATCATCATAAAACTTCAAAAGATGATAAGTTTTCAAAGGGAACTATCTCTTGAAGGTTTAAAAGACAAGTCTAGCCACCATTGAGTATAACAGAATTTATAGGTGGCTAACAGTGGCTCCACTTGGGGAGGACAACTTGCCCTTTAGGTGTCTTGAACCTCAGTAATCTCTGTATTTAGCAGACCAGTGCCTCATCTATTGGGCAGCAACCTTTCTTTCCTTGGCTGGCCTTCTTTGATCTGATAAGTTTTGCAATTAATCTGAAAACAATGGAATTTTATCAAAACATCATCTCTACCTACCCACTCCTATGATTCTAACATTTTTTCTTCTTTCATAGTGCATTTGGACTAGAAAACTCTTTTCATAAAAATTTTATTCTTCTGAAAATAGTAAACTAATCTAAATCTAAACTTATTCCTCCATGAGTTCAGATTAAGTAGTTGAACTCATAAGTTTCTCTACCTAACTACTATCTGTTAGGATTAGACTGTCTGACAAATCTATATTTTCTAAATTCTAAAGCAGAAAATTTAAACTCAGACAAATCAGGATTAGACTGTTTGATTGGCTGAAATGTCTATCACTCTATGTACAAGCTTCTCATAGACTTTATTTGCAGAACAACAAAAATGGGTGAAGGCTTAAGATCTGAAAACTAAAACATCCTTCATTATTTCTTCAGCTCTGATTTGAATTTGTTTGAGCTGTGTTTTCTCTCTCATCTGGTTCAAGTTTTGAGCATATTGGAACCAACTTGTTTTCTATCTTTGGCTCAAGATTTAATCTAATTAGAGCCATTCTTCTTTTGAAATTCATAGGTTCAGATTTTGAATTTGTTTGAACCTTTGTTTTTCTATCTTAATCTACCTTACTGAAAAGCCAAGATTGTGTTGTTTGGCTGATCTAATTCACTAACCTATCAGCTGTAAACTGAAAAAACTAATTAGTCATGATTAGGCTGTATGACTAATATAGCAGTGTGTTTTTAGGAGTGGCATTTGAGCTTGCACACTTTCATATTTTGTCTCTCTTTTTTTGTATGGGGTTGTACCTTTCTTGTTTTTATCTGCCCTCTTTTTTTTTCTATTTTTTTTGTATTTTTATTTTTCTAACTTTGAATGCAACGTTCAAACAATGATATTTACCATGGAAAACCAAAAGCTTTGAAACTCATAACTCTTGATAGAAATAATTTTTGAGCATCCTGCCATTGACAAGACCTTCATATAGATCTTCTCCATTCAATTCTTTCAGGAAGAAAGCATTGTGACCCCTCTCAGCATGAATAATATAGGGTCATTTCCACAGGTTCTCAAACTTGCCATGTTTTCCCTTCTCTTCCCTTCTTGAATCCCATTTTAGAACCACATTTCCAACTTGGAAATTGTTTGCCTTAGTCCTTTTATCAAATAGTTTCTTGATATTTTCTTGGACTAGTTGTGTTCTTTCATAGACTTCTTCTCTGGACTACTGTAAATGAATTGTTTGGTTGATTCTTATCTGCATATCATTTTCTTTAGTTTGCACTTCTTGAAGGAGTTTCATGAATGGAACTCCTAATGATGTTGGGAAGACTACATCCAAGCCATAGACCAGCTGATAGGGGGACATATTTATTGAATTCTTAGTAGTTAATCTATCAGCCCATAAGGCATGAACCATATTACTATGCCATGATTTGTGATTTTGCTCCAACATATTTTTGATGATGTTGACGAGGCTCTTGTTGGAGGATTTAGCTAATCCATTTCCTTGGGGGTAGTAGGCAATAGAATGGCCTAAGGTGATGTGGTATTTGCAATAGAAAACATCCATTATTTTAGACTTGACGGCAGCATCGTTATCTGTGGTGATTTTTCTAGGACAACCAAATCTGGATAGGATGTTTGTTTCCAGGAACTTGATAATGACAGAGTCAGTAGCATTCCTAGAGGGTATGGCTTCTATCCACTTGGCAAAATAATCAGTGGCAGTGAGGATCCACTTATGCTGGGCTGATGAATATGGGTGAATTTCTCCAATGAAGTCCAAGCCCCATTGCTGGAAGGGTGCCTCAACACTGATAGGATGCAAAGGTAAGGGAAGGAGTTTTCTTTTGCCATCAAAAATTTGACACTTATGTCAAGACATGACTAATTTCTGAGTATCTGGGAAAAGGGCGGGCCAATAGTGACTAGATCTGAGGATTTTGTTTGTGGTGGTCTTCCAGTAGAGGTGTCCACCACATTCTCCTTCATGCAGCTCATGCATGATTTTTCCTGCATCATCCTCAAGCAAACATTTAAGCAAAATTCCAACAACATTTTTCCAATATAATACCCCATCTAATATGCAATAATTTAAGGCCTTCTATTTCAAAAATATAGCTTTAGTTTTAGAAAAATAAGGAGGGGCATTCAAATATAAAAGTACATAAATGGTGTCAGCATACCAAGGTGAATTCAAAAATGTTTCTTCTATAAAAGGAGCAGTGAATTCTTCTATTTCTTCCAACACATCAACCATATTCATATCTAGTGCTTGGAAGTTTGACTCAGCCATGAGTTTTGCTAATCCCTGCCCTTTAATTAGTTTGGTGGGCCTGATTTATAAGTCATATTCAAGAATAGTAGCAATCCATTTTCCCCTTTTACCATCAGGGTCTTGACTTAGAATATCCTTGACAACAGTATGTGGAACAAAAGAAATTATGTGAGAGTGTAAAATATAGACTCTAAAGTATTTTAATGCTTTCACTAAAGCTAAGGCTTGCTTCTCCATGATGTTATATTTGAGAGGAGCATCTCTTAAGGCCCTAATAAAAAAGGATATTGGTTGTTCTTGCCCCAAATCATTCTTTTGAAGTAATACTGTAGCTATTGTATGTTCTGATGCAAAAGAAAAGATATAAAAATCTTTGGTGAAATCTGGACTAATCAAGACTGGTGTTTGAGTAAGAGCTTGTTTAAACAGTTCAAATGATTTTTTAGCTTGTGTAGTCCATTTTACACCTACCTCTTTCTTAAGCATGTTTGTAATGTTTCTTAGTAGCTCAACAAGGTTGGGGATAAACCTCCTTAAAAAATTTATCTTCCCAATGAAAGATTGCAATTATTTGAGGCTTCTTGGATGGTTGTTTTTCAATATGCCGTCAATCCTTTTAGGGTCTACTTTGATTCCCTCTTCTGAAAGTATGTGACCAAGAAGTTTACCTTCTTGGAGACCAAAGAGTGTCTTTTTGGGGTTCAAAGATAAGCCAAATTTCCTACATTTCTCAAAAAAAATTCTTAAATGAATCAAATGTTCTTCATCAGTTTTAGAGAAAACAGTTATGTCATCAAGGTAAATGATTATAAAATAGCCAATATCTTCTGAGAAGTCTATGTCCATGGCCCTTTGGAAGGTGGCCCCTGCATTCATCAAACCAAATGGCATTTTGACATACATAAAGGTGCCCCAAGGTGTAGTTAAAGAAGTTTTGTGTTGATCACTTGGGAGCACTAACACCTGATTGTAACCTGAGAACCCATCCAATAGTGATATTCTTTTAGACTCAACTCCCCTTTGAAGTATATGGTCCATCTTGGGCAAGGGGTAGTTGTCTTTCAGGGAGGCTCTATTTAGATTTCTAAAGTCAATGCAGAGCCTGATTTCCCCTGTCTTCTTCCTAACAGAAACTAGGTTTGACACCCATTATGAATATCTAAGGGATACTATAATCCCAGCATCATACATTTTTTCCATTTCTTTCTTGACTAAAGGTAATAAAACAGGGTTTATTCTCCTTAGTTTTTGTTTGAAAGGTTTCTGATTTTCCTTAAGAGGAATTTTGTGTTGAATGATGCTAGTGTCATAAGATTTCAGATCTTTGGATCCCCAAGAAAACACATCTCTAAATTCTTTGAACAGCTCTATGTATTGCAATTTTATATGAGTTGGGAGTGTGCTAGATAGTTTGATCATCTTGGGTTCTGCTAGGCTGCCTATGTTATGTTCTTCTACATCTGTTTCCATAGGCTCCATTCTTGGTTCTTTGGCTACATCATTAAAGTCAAAAAGGTGTTCTAAAGGTGTGAGACCTCTTGGAATTGTATCATTCTTTCATTGTAAAAATTCCAAGTCTTTCTAGTCTGCGTTGTCGATTAATTCTGCTTCAAAAAGATTCTCACAGTGATTTATATCAGCAGAATATGTCATTTCTGTTTCTGGGATTTGTTCATTATCCAAACAATTTTCTTCATGGCTGGTTTCTAATGCTGGTATGGAAAAATCATTTTCTGATTTTAGGAAATCATCTATGTGTTTGTCAATGTCAAACACTTGCCAGTGGTCCTCATTGTCAGGCACTGCAGGCCTGTTTTTGACCTTTATGTTAAGATTTTTATTTATCTGAGGTACTTGGCAATTGCTGGCATTGAAGGCAAGTTCATTTGCTAGATAATTTTGTGCTCTTGGAATGAAAATGAGTTCATATCTTTCAAAGGTCTTTAATAAATCAAGGGAAAAATTTTGATATTCTCTAAGTCTTGGTTTTTTAGCTGAATATTCTCCTTTGATTTGTCTAATGATGAGTTCAGAATCTCCTAGGACTGATATTTTTTGGGCTCCTAGTTGTTTAAGCAACTGCAAGCCAAGGAGTAGGGCTTCATATTCAGCAATGTTATTGGTGCATGGAAAGTTTAATTTATATGAATAACCCTGATTTGTATTGTGAATCCATACACCTACCCCTGCACTTGTTTTATTACAAGACCCATCAAAGTTTATTATCCAAAGTATTTATGTCTCATCTTCATTTTCTTGTTGCTGCTAATTACTACTGTTTTTTATCTGAGTTGGTGGTAGCTTAGATTGTTCTGGTGAACTGATCTCTTCTTTATTTTCCTTTTCTTGTTGAGTGATTTCATCTTCATTGTACAAGATAAAGGAATCTAAACATGACTAAATGGAATATATTGGAGTGTTGTTTGGTTTATCTATATTGCTCACCATGTATTTCATGTGGGATTCCCTGTATAATCTTCTACTTTGGTTAAATATTGGGATGGTGGCATAAGACATGTCGATTTGAAGGCTCCCCTGAAGTTTGGCTCCCAATGATCTTGATAAAAGCATGCCATATTTTGAGGGAATGTCAGCTACCACGATGTCCATTACTAGACTCTTAGCAGGGATCTGAGATAAGTTTACACATAAATCTTTGATTAAACGCAAGAATTTGACTCTGCTTGAATCAAAGGAATACAGATCTTTGTATGGTTTAGTAATTTTTAAGCCTAAGCTTTCCATTACTACTTTGGGCATAAGATTATGTGAAGCTCCTGAGTCTAACATGGCATTGTGTAATATCCTATCATGTATGTTCAAACTGACATAGAAGGGAGAGACAGCTCCTTCTTGGTATTTTCCTTCAACTTCTAGACCAAACAACAACTCAGGTTTGTCATCTGTCAAGTTTAACATATCAGTGTCACTTCCTAAGTTCAAAGATTTCAAAACTTGGTTTTTGTACACTTCTTGGGTTACTAATTCAGCTAGAGGTATGGTAATTTTTATCTTTACAATCTCTCCATCAAGGCTGAAAGGAACTATTGATTTTGTCATATTTACATCTGTTTTTTCAATTGAATTCCTTTCAGCAATTCTGATTTGCTGAACTTTGTTTGGATTGCTATTTTGGATGATTTTGTTGGGGCCACTAGCTGAGGTGCTAGGGAAACTTTGTTCAACATTTGGCTGGCTGCTTTTCTCTTTGTTTAAATCTGTTTTCTTAGCCAAAATGTTGGTCTTCTCTGCTGCTTTCTTAGGCTAATTTTTTGTATTTTTCCTCATAGAAGAGCTAGTGTTTTTATCTTTTGAATTATCTAGGTTCCCTTTGCTTCTAAGAACATATTGTTTGTGTACCTCCATGATTGCATTCTCAAACCCCAACCTATAATCTTCAGAATCCTCATAAGTATTTTCATTTTTTTCTAAGGAGAAGAAACCTTGGTCTTCTTCAGTGAGGAAGACATCATCCTCACTATCTGATCCAATCAAGTTTACATGATTTTCTCCCAATCTTTCAATCTTCGTTTCTTCTTCATCTTGATCTACATATTTTTTTGGAAGGGAGGTCTAATTTGTTGGTCATTGTCCCTTTGTCTATCTTGATTGTTTTCTCTTCTATAATTTTGGTTCCTGTTTCTGTTTTGGGGGTTGTTCTGATTGTCTCTTGGTTGTGCTTTCTCAAGTATGCTTATCTTTTTCATCATTTCTTCCATCATCCTTTCCATTTTTGAGCTAGATGTGGAGGGTGCAGTATCATCTTTATAAGTTACCCTCTTTTCTGATCTTACCCTTGCTCTTTTCTCAATTAAATTTGCCTCTACACTTACAACCCCCTTCTGCATGTCTTCTAGAGTTAAGTAGTCTCTCTCCCTCAGTTGATAGGCCATTTCAGCATCAAAGCCTTCAAGATATTTTACTAAGGCCAGGCCTTGGGGAGGTTTCATGTGAGGTGGAAGAGAATTGTAAACACTATTAAACCTAGTGGAGTAATCATGAACACTCTCCCCTTGATTTGTTTTAAGATTTTTATACTGTGCTAATATTTGGAGAGGGTTCTTTTTGATTTCCCATCTGTTTATGAATGTTTGATGCAAATAAGGGAGATCATTGATACTGTTAGGAGTTAAGATTTTAAACCATTTCTTGACTTCTCCTCCTAGAATTTGAGAAAAAATTCTCATTTTAATAGTCTCTTCTTCTATCTCCATGTAATCAAAGGCATCATTCATTTTATCTACATGCTGTTGGGCAGTAGTAGGTTCATTTCCAGTGAAATGAGGAATTTTGGATTGGTAATCATTTGGTAATGGAACCATGGGTTGTGGTAACACTAGTGGAGCATACCATGCTGCCATGGCTGGAAGGAAAGGTGGATTTACAAGGGGTGGATTGACAAGAGGGAAAGTGGGCTGGAATGGAGTGTTTTGGACAGTGGTGGTATGGATTGGAGTGGAAGAAACACTTCAGCCAGCAAACTGGTTTTGAGCAGATTTGTTACAAAAGAGGCTAAAGTTGTGAAGAAGCTGGGAATCAGGAGGAGTAGAAGGTGAGGCTTCTCTACTAAAGCTCTGTTGCAAACCTGCAGTTTCAAAATAAGTTTGGTTTAAATCACTTTGAGATTTGGTTCTGAATATGTTCTTTGTATGATGTAATTCAAAGTGTAAATCCTCTAAGACAGAAAGTTTTTCAGGGACATATTTTTTTCTTAAGAGGCCCCTATCAGCAGCTGATTTTCCAGACTTAGAAGTCTGCCAAAAAATCTTCTCTAGATTGTCAAATATTGTAGGAGGATTAGGGTCTGGATGAGATCTAGTGTTGATCCTATGTGAAGCCAGACTGTTTTTTCAAAAATGAGAGAGGCTGAAGTTTTTTAGGGATTGTTTTTTAAAGGTTTTGCCTCTCACAATGTCTTTATCTAGAATGGGACTAGGTTTCTTAAACATCTTTAAGGCTGGTTAACACAGTCCTAAAGTGATCTGGAGACCTAGATGAGTAATAGGCCTACTGGGGTTAGTGGAGTCGCCAGGTGGAAACTTTTTAGCTTTTGTGAAGGTAAAATGTTTTATGGTTCCACCACCATGTTTATTATGAAGCCAATCTGAAATATTTTTGGATTTTTTATATTTCTATGGTTATGAGAGTGTCCTATATCTGATTTCAACACTTAGCTAAGGTGCTAAAACAAATAGAGTCTACTCTATGGCTCACTAACTGATTTTCTTAGAGATTTGTAGGACTAAAGAGTTTATAATAGTTTGATAGGCTATCATAGATTCAATAGGTCCCATGGTGATTGCCATTATGTTGGTGATGAGGTGGGATAACAACTCCCAGGGTATTCTTGGTCAAATTAAGGGCCTAAAGAGTTTTAAGAGGTATTCAAGAAACTATATACTCAATAGGTCCCACCGTGATCACCATTATGTTGGTGCTCCTAAGTTTTGATAGATTGGCTAACCAAAAGACAAGACAACATCAGAACCAATATTTAGAGTTCTAGGATCTAGTCTTCCTGTTCTCAGAGAGGGATCTCTCAAATGTTTTGCAAAGATATATCTTGTTTGCTTTTAAGTATTGATTTTAGACTAGTTATTAAGTGCAAGTGTTTGTTTGTCTGAATTGGTATAGCAGAACATGAAAGGTCTAGGTAGTATAGATAGAAAGAAGAAGTGCCAGGTTCATTGGGAAATGGAGTCAAGAAGAAGTAATAACAAGCTCATAAATGGATATGGGATATCAAAGGGAAAATCTAACTTGGCCACAGGATCCTTTAGTTTTTGTGAATGAGATGGACACTAATGATTTGAAAAGAGAGTTCGAATTCTCAACAAAGGGAACTTAAAAACATAACTTGAACATAAAGAGGTATTTGATAGACAGGGCTAACCATGAATTCTACAAACCACACTTTAGGCAAATAATGACTTCAAGACAAATTTTAAAATGAAATCTAAGATTTGGGAGCACATCCTATTTCCTCAAAGATTTTATTTCAAAGGAGTTAGAAAACATGAAAGATTCACTGATAATTGCAGTCATTGAAGAGGGAACACCTAAAAAATATATGATTACAACTATAAAGACCTTTAAAACAATTATTCAAGTAGGGACAAAGGGTATGATCGAAACAGACCTCCTTGGCTAACTATAAACAATGGTACTTCAAAGAGAGACTTCAAAAATAGCTTTCAAGTGGCAGCAGACAAGCAGGGAAAACCATAAATCATGTTGGAACCAACTATTTGAACTATTTGAGAAATAAACAAGCATAAGGGTTCAAGAGAATGATTAAAGACTCTAAAATGCCTCAGCAGAAGAAAACATAAAACAATGAAGGATAAACAGGTCTAAGGTGCTTCCAGGAGTCATTTCTTAGCCTAAAATTTTCATCCTAATGTAGTAAGAATTTATGGAACAAAATGAAAATAAGAAAAACAATAGATAGTTCAGAATACATCACCAATAGCCAAGCTCAGGGATCCAATGATAGAGCCTTCTCAAGAACAAGCATGTCACAACACCATCAAGCTTCCAAGACTTCAATTTCTTCTTCAACTTCAAACAGAATATGTATTATTTCAAAGAGTTCCAATGTTACAACTAGTGACCAACCAACCCTTTACAATGTGCTCCTCAAGGAGATTTTATAAGAAAATGAGGAGGTGGAAGAGTTCCTTGGGTTGAAGTGTAATTAATTCTATACTAAATGCAACTCCTAGCCTTGAAAACCATGCAAAGCATAAGGCAGGAAAGAATTCTATTTACAACTATGTTTCATTAACTCTGTTTTCTGCTTTTTAGGCTTAGTGGGTGAAAAGATTGACTTTTAAGCATTTTATTATCCTTTCAATAACTTTACTGACAATTTGAAATATCTTCCTTTATTTGTAATAACTGTTCAACTGTTATTAGTCTTAATGTTACTGACTGAAAATTGATCTGGGTATTCCTTTGAGGCAGAGAGGCTGCATGTGGAAATTTTGGTAGATGGGGATTCAATTAGTCCCTGTGATGTGGCATTCGAGGCTTTTCTGGAGATTTTTCTTTGTTCTGTAGATTAGGCCTTTGATATTCAATTTGTGCCTTGATCCTTTCAAGCTTTGATTAACATCTTTAAACCTTTGATTATGCTCTGATCTTCCTCTTGACATTGATATTCCTTCATTTGATTAACCCTGACTGTGTTTGTTGTTTGCAAGTGCGTAGAGGGTTTGTTGGAGTTTTTTGTTTCAAAAAACCGATAATCATGACTTATCGATTCCCTAAAAACATGTAATTAGAACTCACAAACCCTTTAAAATTGTATCAAGGGCCATGAGGATTGTCATCCTCGGCCAATAACATTGTAATCATCTGCGGGAGGGTTTTAACCTTAATCTTCATTGAACCTGCATAAAAAAAATAAACAAACATTATATAAATCATGCGAAATTTGGTTTAGAACTACTTAGGAGGGCTCATGGAGGCAGTCGGAGCTGTGAGGATGAGTAGATGTAGCAGTGGGAGCGAGAAAACCATGGCGGAAAATGAAACAGGGTTCAAAATTTGAATTTGGTGCAAGAAATGGGTCGGCGGTTTTGGGAAAACCTGCAGCGGTTTTCTCATTACATTTTGGGGGTAGGTGGTATTTTGTGGATGAAGTGTGACACGATACATCGATCGACACGTGGATTTTCAATGCCACGTATTTCACAAACTTTTTGAGCGTTAAACTTTGGGCGCGGAAATTTTGCGATATGCAACGTCAACCGTTGGATCGGAGAACCCAGATCCAACGATGCAGAAAGAATGCGGTATGAAAGGTGTGCGAGCGGGGGTTCTGGTGGAAGACAAGTGGCAACACGTGAGTGGACAGGTGCTTTATGAGGTGGGAGGTAGGTCCCAAGGGATTCAGGTTTATCGGGTTAAGTCCCGATCGTAGGATCTTCCAAAATGAACGGTGGAGATCTAAAGATGAGGTGGAGAATTTTGAAAGGAGAAAAAGGGACGATATGGCTGTTGATATGTTTAGATCAATGGTCCAGATTCATTTTGAACCACAATGTTGGGAAATTAAAAATAGAAGAAGATAAGGTTTCGGAAAGGGTTTTTAGGCCTTTAAGCGCCTGATTGTGGGGCTTAGGTTATATGAGATGGGGGATAAAGGATATAAGCCCTTGGGGGCTTAATAACTTATAAGGTAAAAAGACTGTTTTTAAGGCCAAAAATAGGGTTTTTAAAGCCAAATAAGGGTTTTGATAGGTGAGATAAGGGTTTTTTAAACCATATAAATGGAAATATATGGTTTAAAAAGGGTTTTAGGATGATTTAGAGGTTAAAACGAAATTATTTAGAGGAAATTTGGAAATGGTTTTAAGGGTGAAAAAATGGAATCTCATAAGAGTAAAATGGTGAAGTGAATGAATGAAGAATGGAGCCTTAAAAGCAATTTTTCTCTTAGGTAAACAACAGGTACTTTAGGACTAATAGTGAAACAGCAGTGAAGATTAACTCAAAGGGTAATAATCATCATAAAACTTCAAAAGATGATAAGTTTTCAAAGGGAACTATCTCTTGAAGGTTTGAAAGACAAGCTTAGCCACCATTGAGTATAACATAATTTATAGGTGGCTAACAACTCCACTACTTCATAATGCTGCTCTACTACCTAACTAACCAACATTCACATAACAAAAGGTTGATTTTATTCATCTATGGGGTTTATGGGTCCCTCCAGCCTTTTATTTACTTAACTAATTAAGAAAATTAAGAACTTTAATATTCCAATTATTCATCTATGGGGTTTATGGGTCCCTCCACCCTTTTATTTACTTAACTAATTAAGAAAAGTACGAACTTTAATATTCTAATTAAATGATGGAAAATTTGGAATATTACAACTGTAGCCTTTAGGTCAATCTCCCTCTATTCTCGAACTTCAGGTGGTGTGGTTGGTTGCAGATTCATTTGCAACTCACTGATCTTGAGCTTCATTTTCAACGCAGTACAAGGATGAGCTTTGAGACCTTGTCTTCATCTTAATCCTCCTTTTGGACAACCATGTACAAAAATTATTGACATGTGGATTTGACCATCTCCTTTAATTTATGTTATTGTTGTTCTGCCTGGTATTTCTGTGTGATGTCCTGGTCGGGTTGGCTCTTCAGCGAAGCTCGCTCTTCCAAAAAACATAACCATTTTTTTGTTTGATTTGGGTTGACCTAGGTTCAAACTATACTGCGCACCAAAAAAACCCTCAATCGCTAGCCCTTTTGGCAATGACCTGCAAGCAGATCAAAATCTCACCCGAAGTGACTATGGGAAGATTAAAAACTAGGTTTTTGTAGCTTTGAGGGATTGGCAGATGTGGTATTTTACTGTTATCTTACCCTTAACACTAATAAATTACTTCACCACATTCAATATATCATAGAAAAAAGTCATATAAGATCATAAACCAATACTGCACAGATATAACATGCAACTGTAATAACTACTTTGAAACCATAGGTATTAAACAAATATAAAAAACAACTTCACTATAAAAGATAATAGAAAACACATAAGGATATCGAATATTATCCAAAAAACTTCTTCTTTATTATGATGGATATTTGAATACAATTTACTCCTCGACCTGTGCACTAAGCTCTAGGTGCTATGCGCACTAAGATGCATACTCTTCCAAGATATCTATGGACTCATTTGTAGAGCCTTCCCCTTGATACAAAATAATGATTAAAAAGACTTAACCATAACCATATGATCTGACTCTCTTGATTGTCTATCTAGCATAGCATTACATCCCTTTTTATATTATTACATCGTTAGAATACCATGGGTCAAATACCATGGCCTCCATAAAACAAGCAAATACAACCCAAAACCCACTACAAAAAGGAGGGGCTTTGACCCACCCAGAAGCCCCTATGATACCACGCGGTATATCTAACATGCTCCATTGTGCAAACCACCTTGCACTCCGTTGCGCGGTCCACTTCGCACTCCGTTCCTCAAAATGCATAGTTTTAGCCAAAATCTAGGCCAAGTTGGGTTGTGCCCAACACACACATATATCCTGTCTCTAAACCTGACCAAGCCATCTACTGTGAGATGATAATCCAAGTCTTGTACTCCTGTACCTATACTTTTATCTATACCTATACCCCATACTAGTACCTGTACATGTACATTTACCACTACTTGTACCTGTACCTATAATTCGCTGCAACCCATGCACAATCTCCATATACCTTTCATCTTGTTGACCTACCTACAAAATCCTATTTGGTAAATACGTCCCATCGAGAGTCATAGATGCTAAATGATTCACTTGTATTTGCCTGCTAAGAGCATCTGTAACCCTGTTCTTTTTACTTTTGATGTTCCTGATCTCGAAGTCAAACTCACTGATCATGTCCAACCATCTAGTTGGTCTAGCGTTCACATTTGGCTGATCAAATAGATACTTCAATCCACTATGTTCACTCATCAATACAAACCATATACCCAAAAGACAATTCCTTCACATCTTCAATGCATGTATGATTTCTACCAAATCAAGATCATGTGTCAGATTTTTCTTCTTGTGCTCATTTAGTTTCCGCGACTCATAGCATACCACTAGTCCATCCTGCATAAGGAATTCACCAAGCCCTCTCTTGCAAGAATTTGTACATACTGCAAAATATTTGTATGAATATGTGATCTATAACGCTAGAGAATATGCTAACAACTGATTAAGCTACTCTAAACTGGCCTCACACTCCTATGTCCATTCAAACTTATTACCTTTCCTTTGCAATGTCGTAATAGGACAAGAGATCTATAAGAAGTTCTTGATGAACCTCCTGTAATAACCTGCCAATACCTTGAAGGACCTCACCTCATCCACATTCCTAGGATCTAACCATTCCATGATGGCCCTTATATTTTATGGATCCACTACGATTCCCTCCTTGGAAAAAAAATGTCCCAAGTAATGTACCTCAATCTGAAATAAATTTCATTTGATGAGCTTAGCATACAACTGATGCTCTCTTAGCTATCTCAATGCTGTTTCTAAATGTGCGACATGCTCTTCCTATTTTTTATAATATACCATTATATCATCAATGAATACAATAAAAAAAATTTCCAGGTAAGGACGCAACAAACTATTCATCAAGAACATAAATGTAGTTGGAGCATTAGTCAACCAAAAGGAACTACAAAAAAATCATAATGCCCATACGTGGTCTGGAAGGTTGTCTTGTGAATTTCATCTTCTATAATGTGTACCTGATCATATCCTAATCTTAGATCAATCTTTGAGAACACTCCATCTCCCTTCAACTAATCAACCAAATCATCAATTATCGACAAAAAATACCTATTCTTGATGGTCACTTTGTTCAACTACCTGTAATGAATGCATAGTCTGAGAGTACCATCTTTCTTCTTCACAAACAATACCAGTGTGCCCCCTGGTGATACACTTGGCCTAATGTATCCATTTTATAGAATTTCCTTCAACTGAAAGTTTAACTCTACCAAATCAGGTGTTCTCATCCTATAAGGTGATTTAGATGCTAACACTGCCCTTGGTACCAACTCAATAGAAAAATCTATTTCCCTGTGAGGTGGAAACTCTGAAATATCTGCAAGAAATACATCCTAAAACTATTGTAGAACTGGGTACCTGCTAAAAACATCTTAATCCTAAAATTCCTTACCTTTGTCACTAGAAATATGCACTGCAACCAACACACACCCTTTCCTGTGACTGCGCTTGGCCTGCATAGTTTTAACCATTCTCACCGATGTTGCTTTCTTCTTACCCTGTAATACTCTTGGTTCCCCATTGTCATCAAATCACTCAATATCCTTGTCATAACAATCCACCTTTTTCCTATGAAGATATAGCCAGTACATGCCCAATATCATACTATATGATCCCAACGATAATATATTCAAATGTGATGATGTAGATATACCATTCAACTCAAATGCACAAGCTCTCACCCAATAATGAACTCGCTTCTTTGTACCTGTCGCCAATTTCACTAACCAAGACTCTGCATGCACTTCTTTAATTAAACCAAACTTATCCACCAGGTCAAGATTAACATAAATATAATTAGATCCAGGGTAAATCAAAATATAAACAACTTGATCACAAAGCTCACCGTCCAACTCGATAATAGTCTCCTGGTGATCTTCCTGCTTGTATTCCATTGTTTGTGCCTACTGAGCACTGTAGATATGCGACCTACCACCTTGATTTTTTGTAAAATCTCTCCTATGATGATCTCCTCCATATTTCCAACACCGTACAGACTCCCTATTTTCACTTGTATTCTTCTTCTCATACCAAAGTCCCTATCCTCTACCATATGTATTGAAATTCTTAGGTGGTGCAACATTATTTTTGTTACATGTATCCTGAGGTCTTGCTCGCTTATTGTCCCATTTTCCTTTGTTCCTTGCATTACCTTTCCAGTTTGGCTTAGTATTAGATCTACAATTTTATTGCCCAAAAAAATTATTTAGTTTCCATATGGCCTCCTCCAATGATTTAGGCTCATCAAAATCAATCCTGTATTTTAATGCTATCGAAAAACCACTAATAAATCTATGAATATTTGCCTTCTCCTCCTTAAGGTAAGGAACATATCTCAATAACTCCAAGAACCTGGTAGTGTACTCCTCATCCATCATAGATCCCATATTTAACTCATAAAATATTTTGACCTGTCATCATAGTATCTCTCTGATAGATACTTCCAAAATAGTCTCTTGAGCTCACTCCAAGTTAGTTCCTCCTCATAAATATGTCCGAAATTCTTTACATCTTCCCACCAAATATTTTCTTTATGTAGTTATTCCGGATGAATGTAGTTATTCCGAATTTCATGTTTTTTGAGTAATCACGCAACCTAAAGATATTCTTCATACCAAGAAACCATGCCTCTGCATCCCGTGGTTTCTTCATCTCCCCGTCAAATGTAGGTGGCGTTGCTTTCTTAAACACATCCAAAAAATATCCCCTGTCACTCCTCCTGTAAAGATGATAATGACGATGATCATGATGCCTATCAGAACCAGAACTAGAATGATACTTGTGTCAGCCACCTCTACTATCCGAAGTGTCCAAGAACCTGCCATCTCTAATCATGTTATCTCTACCTGACTTGTGACCACCAGGAGATCTACTTCCTTATGCCCCATTAGTCCCATATTATTTTCTGTAGTTGATCCGAAGTGGTCCATGTTTATGAAAATCTAACAAAATATAAGGATGACTGCATTAACCTTTGCTTTCTTTCCTATTCCTGTTTGAGTTTGTCATTATCTTCTTTGAAAATCCTTATTTATTCATTTAAAATTCTCATTGTGTCTTCCAAGTCAGAAGAGTTCCTAAAAACATGATGCTCATCTGATTCATAAGGATAATATTTGTAGTATACCATCTTGCTATTCAACTTTGATTTCTTTCCTGCAATGCATACTATGTCAACTAAACCAAATCACAATAAAATAACGTACCTTAGCATAATTTAGGGATGATATCTCATATACAAGATCAACCAATCAATGTAATGCATGTATAGATATAATCATATCATAATATAGATATATAAGAAATAGGCGTATCAAAACATAAATGTCATTCTAGCTAGAGTCCAGTCATCAATGGATGACCATATCACTACACATACCAAGACCTTATGCATAACAACATCCACCATGCCAATTTACACAGACAATACACAAGCATAAACACAGACAATACACAAGTGTAAACATGGACAATACACAAGCCTAATTACAGACAATGCACAAGTATAAACAACATATAACCAAGCATAAACGGAAAATACATGTGACAAAATGTAACAACATGTAACCAATCATACACATACAATACATGTAAGCACTTGACATGTATAAACAACACGTAACCAACCATACACCCATAATGACACATTACACAAAAAGAACATCCTCTTCCACATGGCGACATCACCACAACTATGACCAACACCATACATATGCAACAAGCACATATACCACATTGATAATTAACACTCGTGAAACTGACATGAATGCATGACCAACGCATAAAGCCGATCTGGTCTAGGGGTGAACCATGATGTGATACCACTCCATAAAACCCTCCTCCCACATCTACCCAAGTAAATGGCCAAGTGGGGTAAACATGTGACAAAGAGTTACTATGATCTGATTCAACCTCCTAGGTGACCTTGAGGAAGTGGAATAAAAAGAAACACATAAAACAAACCTTTGAAATCAACATTAGAACTCCTTGGAGCCAACCCAACAACTCAGGTAACCAACCCCTAGGTTCACTTAGGTTTTTAGACCATTAAACCCTTGGACGCTCCCTTTATATGGGAAAGGGTACATCTGGGAGGCATGGGAAGCTCCCACAACATGGACATGCATGCTTCCAGGGAATTTTTTTTCATAGACTTGTGCTAGCATCCCTGGGATTTGAGCCACTTTTTTAGGCCCAGAACCCAGGTCACTTCCTAGAACTCAATGGAAAATTCAAAAATGAAATATAACAACAGAATAATGATGCACAAGAGAACACTTGAAAAATGACTTGACTGGACCCCTACTAGCCATGACAAGAATTTCGTCATACATATAAAAAATATGTAATCTATAGGTTTATATAAAAAATATGAGCATAGGGGTCTCATACTTATCTGAGAAGCACTAAGAAACATTTTTTCCCCATCTCATTAACTTCATTATCATCTATTTGGAATAGATACATTGTTCATTCATTTACGAATCAAAACATGATGAGAGCCATACATCATCACCATGATAAAACTCAGTCATAATGAACATATAAGAAATAGAAATGACAACCACATAATAGCCAAATAAGCCACAAAATAACAAGAATATGTACCCATCAATAAAAGAGGAAAAGAGCTCTTATTTCCATTCTTATCACAAAATTGGACTTGATAGGCTGCTTAATCAGAAAATTCCATGTAACTATTTCAAACCTAATCTTGTGAATGAGGCTTAGCCTCCTTAGCCTGAGAGGGCTCTCTCAAGGATTAATGATATGGATAAAGATATAGATGGCTAACTCTATTTATGAAATAAACTGATAATGATAGATGTAGGTTGAAAATAACATCATCATGTATACATTGGGCTTATGGAGTCAAAGAAATTAAGTAATTCAGTGAGTCTACTTAACATGGAAGTTGAGGCATATCAGATTTTTTAGTGATAAGGCAAACACACATGAAACATGTAAAAACACAGTCAATTTACTTATAAAGGAAGTCAGAGCATCTTATAGATGAATTCTGAGTAATATAGATGAACACCACTGAAAAATGAGATATATAAGAAATACAAATAGAATAGGAAAACACTAAAAACTCCTTCAAAATCTCAAGTTGGTCAAGTAGAATATCTCTGTATTAGCTGAAAATAGTCAATTCACAACAAGCTCAGTTTTGCCAAAAATGTCCAACCCTTGACAAATTCGACCCCATGGCCTTTAATAGACCCCTTACATCTTCAAATGATCTACCTCTAGATTAGATACATCAAATTTATATCCACTGACACCTTGCATAACCATAAAACATGAAATTTATTACAAAAAGACACCTATCCTACTTGAGAGTACTATTTCAAAAAGGACTCAAACTCCTTATTAGTATCTATTAAAACCTTATATATTTGAAATTACATCATTGAAAAGTGAATCATCACATGGTTGAATTTGGATAATGGCATTTGGTTCTTCATGACCACTTAGCTGACCTCCAAAAAAATAGGAAACAATACCCTGTTTTTTAGGCATAGGATCTCTTTCCTTCTTTGAACATTCTGACTATCATTTAATCTTGATTTCGTGGTCCTTGGTTGTTGAAAGTTGGCTTAACATGTCCCATAACCCTTTCCTAGCCTCCAGCTGTCTAAAACCACTTCAAAAACTGCTCAAAAGGATGTAATGTATTGCGCTATGAAAATACAACAGTTTCGTAGCGCTTTCTGTATTGCTACCATTACAAGCCTTTGTCCTCCAAAAACTTGACTCTTTTGCATAATTTTAATCACCCTTCAACACATATTTCATATAAATTTCAGCTCTTAACTCAGCCTTTAACACCTTAAATACTGATCAAAAGAAGCAAAAAAGGAAGCTACAACAGTTTTGTAGCGCTTTTCTACTTTTTAAGCCTGGAGGCGCTACGAAACTACTCAGTATGCAGATTTTTTTATAAATTTGTCAAATGAAAACTGTGATTGCCCAAAAACTCAAAATATAACCTATCCTCATCATCTACAAACCATAAACCAACTTCATTTTATCTTCCTTGAGGCATTCCTTCTTCATTTACACTTGATTGACCTATTGGTTCTTCTATGACTGTCATTTTAATGCCTTTGCTTTGTAGCTCATCATGAATTAACTCTAGTTGCTCTTGTAAGTCTTTCACCTGGTCTTTAAGTCTTTTTTTAGTAGCTCTCAGATGGGTGTATATTATTCTAACAAACTTAGCTTCTTTTATTGTTGGAATTGTCCACTTGACAAGTTGCTCTATATTTTCTAAAGTTTCAGAAACATAATCAACTTGTCCTTCCCACATTGCCTTCATCCTTTTAAACTGTACTTTCTTGACACTGTGTTTTCTAGCTTTCTTTTTCATGACAACAATTTCCTGATTTTCCAACTTTAACTTTTCCTCAAGGAACTTAAACTCTGTTTTCTCTATCACTTTCTCTTTTCCCCTTTTTAATATGCTCATTGTATCTTTCATTGTGGGTGATGAGAGATCAATAATATCTTTAGGTGATTTAGCTGTCTCAGTGGGTTTTTGAACTTCTTTTCTGCCTTCCATTAATTTCCTAGCATGCCTTGTCATAGGCTTTCTTTCTTGAAAAATGAAACCTGCATCTTCCCCCTCAAACTCTAATCTCTTTGCAGACTTAGCTTTTTTCAACCTCTTCTCATCCTCCCCAATAAATTCAGCTTGGACAATAGGTGTTTCCTTTATGTCAATGGAATGAAAAATATCCTCTAGATTCCCCTTTGTTACTGAACTGTCTTCTATAGCAACTGTCTTTCCTTTCAAAACCACTACTTGGCTTCTAGTTATTATTTTGGTCCCTTGTTTGTTGACATCTTGTTCCTTTTTTACATCTTTAACAACCTTTGAATTCTGTTTTGCAGATAAGAGAGTTGGTGTATCAAGCATTTGCATTTGTTCTGGTCTTTTCTCAGTTTGCTTTCTTGGATTTATTCTTGTAGGTTCTTTTGGTTTGGCAACCATAGGTTGGCTTGGTTCTGCTACTGGTGGTGATGGAACTCCTTTAGCTTTAGGGTTTCTTACAGGAGATAGGGTTTCCAACTCAAAACCATTAACAAACAAGAATGAGGATCAATCTATACCTATCTTTTGAAGTTCATCTAAAATTAATAATTTCATTAAGACATGATGAAATAATGATGTCTCACTCCCCTTAGACTTTTCTTGCACCTTATCAGCCATCTTTGCAAGACTTCTATGTATATAAAAAGTTAAGTCAAGTGAAATCTTACCAGTGAAGTGTAGAAGAAATTTGAAATGGTATGAATAAACCTTGTGATATCTACCTTCACAGGTAAAACATTTCTGAATGTTGAGCAGCAGTTTCGAATAATTATCTTTGATGTAGCTTCTAGGGATAGCATTGTTGAGATCCATCTCAATGTGCTTAGGATTCATGAACTCTTTAAACTGCTCCATATTAAATTTTAACCCTTTGAACCAGGTTTATTGACCTCTTAGTATCTCTGTAACGGAAACAATGACCTCTGGTGTGATAGACAAACTTAGCATCCCCACTTTAGTGGTTGTTCCATTGAAATTCATAGGAAATTCCTTAGATACCTGTGGGTGACAGCCCTGCAATTTCTCACAAAAATGTAAGCAATCTTCTCTTCTAAATTCTTCCATCACTGCTGGGTCTTCTGTTATTGCCTTCATGTCTTCAGGTTCATGCCTTAAGCACTGTCCTCCTCTGTGTATTTTTCTTTCCTCTACCATAGTTCTTCAGAGAACCTCTCAGCCTCGCTTGAATAAATGTATCAGTCTCACTTGAATATGGATGTAATAGACCCTTGTAAGAACTAGACACAAGTTTTTCTCGATACTCAGAGCTTAGACATTACGAATGAAGGAAAAAGGAATGGGAATGACTAATTAGGAAGGAATTTGAATTTCAAGTGTCCTTTCATAACTGATAATGATGGCCCACTCATAACCTATACTAACCATGATGACTGCAAATGTGGATTTGTACTTCGATTTTATCATTACATGACTCAACAAGCCTCTATCTTACCTTTTCCCAATGGTTTCTGACATTTGGAAACTCAATTGACAAGACAGTTACAAAATCGTGCTTTCGTAGCACCTATAGTGTAATTTTTGTTGTTTGCGCTACGAACTATCAGCGCTTTCATGGCACAAAGTGAGTTTTTTCAATGTGATGCGCTACGAAACTGTGGTTTCTTGGATAATTGGGCGGTTTTGATACAAAAAATTTGGGAAATGAAATGAATCCTAAAATGATGCAAGACTTGACATGAAAGACCTTAAAAATGAGTTTATTTAAACACTAGGGTAGGCTCAAACTATAAAAAATTTAATACTTCCCTTGGTCAAAATCAAGAAATGAATCCTAAGACCGTATTTTGACCTATGAACCTAAGTAATCTTGTCAGAATGATGTTTTGAATTTTTTTGAGTGATAACAGCCATAAGAAAAATGCAACAAAGTTTGGGACTTCCATGTTCCACCTGACCATAGACATGGCTGAGCCAAATATCTTTTCCACCAGTCACCCTCGTTCCATATTCCAAGCATGAATGTGAGATCTCATAAACCAAAACCATCAAAACCAAACTAGGGCTTCTAGAGGAAAAACCACCTCAACCCTCAACCATTTATTCCACCTCACAGTCGGAAATAAAAACCATCACTAGGTTGGTCTCTACCCAAGTTGTCCATGACTTTAGAGTGTTTGTTCCAACGAAGGCTCTAGGACTAGTAACTCAACTCAAGCTGTTTCAGGGATCCAAAGTGTTTGTCCAACCAAGACTCTAGGACTAGTAACTCAACCCACAACTGCCACTGGGGTTTATAGTGTTTGTCCAACCAAGGCTCCAGGAATTAGTATCTCAACCCAAAGGTAAAGGAACATGAGACCCAACCAGAAAAAAAAATGAAATGAACCCATAACACCATGGTTATCCAAGAAATTGAAAGGCTAGGAAAATCCACTATCAATCTAGAAAAAAATCCATGCCAATGAGAGATCATGACCAATAAACCACATGAATACACCATGCATGCTAAAACTAGTGAGGAAAACATACATGCAACTCACCACCGGTAATCAAAAGCCACTATAGTTGTTGATCCTGATTTCCTCTTGCGCTTTCCTGATCTTCCTTTGCCTTCTTGCTCCAAATCACCAGGTATGCCACACTCTCCAAGAGTTCTCCAAGAAAACTATAAGTATCCAAGAGTATGTGAGAGAGAGAGAGAGAATAATGAGAGCCCCAAAAATGCAGTTAACAAAATCCATGAACTAATCCTCATAATCATTTTATTAATGAGGCCTCTATTTTCTTCATTTTCCATTATTTTCCTTCATTTTCCTTCTCACATGAAACTTGTGACCTTTCACCTGCCCTTTCTCCTATTTTCCATTATTTTCATAAATAAATGCCAATAAATTCCACTTTGTCTTTCCAAATCCTTAGGCATTTCCTTTTAAAATTTCCATAGCGATAATAAACCATATGAAAAATCGCACCAGGATTTTTTTTCCTAACATTCATCTTGCAATACATGTCCCATGACCTTGGTTATTATTTTTCCTTTATTAACATTTATTACATGGAATTTTCACCAAGAATTTTGCAATGTTCCTCATCAGAAAACTAAAAATCCTCTCCTTCATTGTCTATATTCTCCTCAATAGCTGGAAGTTCCCCTCGATTTTAGGTAGGTTCAACCAACTCTTTGAGGGTTGAATGACCAAATATTCCATTAACGAAACCAGTATGTCTCTGGGAGTTACTTATTTCTTTACATGCTTATGAGTCATAACCACAACGATAGGTAGCAGACCAAGAGCTATCACAAATTGATGAGTGTCGGTTCGTATCATTCGAATTTGGTCGTAAATAACCTCAAAGGCTTGTCCCAGGATAGACTAAAAAAATTCTTTGTTTTTAGGAGAATGAGTGGGAGTGGAAATGTGAATGTTGTTTCATTGCACAAAAGTATGTTTGTAAGGATGTGGTGAGTTTTCATCCATAAAAAGGTGATGTCCCTCCTTTTGGTGCCAAAATGTTGATGGTGTTAGATACTTCCAACATGCAAGGGGGTCTCCCTGATGAAACACCCCAATTAGAATTTAGACCATTTGGTGTGGCAACCCTTCTGAAAATAAGGTCTAACTACCATATTATCTTAGAGATATTCCTTCGATACAATTTTCAACACGAGAGAGTAATACACAGGTAATTTCAGATGAACAAGTGAGTATTCCATGTGGAATGTTCAGTTGTAAAATGTATCAAGGTTCTTCTACGAAAAGGGGAGAGAAAAGTGAGCCTTTATAAGATAGGTAATAATACTAATATTGTAAAGACACATGAACATATACATATGAATTAATCATTGGAAAACTAGTGAAATAGTTCACATAGAAGCAATGATTGTTAAAACACATACAACACACCTTCAACAAGATAAGTACCAAAGCCACTGAAATAGTTGAATTTCCTTAGTACATATGAAAACAACATACATCGCAAACATTCAAAAATAGTCTTACAATGTTTACGACATACACATGAAAGTATATTGGCTCAACGAGCTTTGAAGTTAAGAAAAAATTCCAAGATACATCAAGACAGTGAACACCACTAGCCCCAATAGTGGAGCGTTAGAGCAATGACTTTCTCCTCCAAAAGAACTATTTTCCTCTCTAATGTCTAGTAAGAGGATCCAAGGAAAAAATTACTTTCCATGAACTATGAGGGTGTATATATAACAAATGGGGTGACCATTCACCTCCCTTGTGACTCTTTAACTACCCTCATGATTGTTTTACTTATCTATGACTCTTTGACTCCTTCATGACTTTTCACATTCTTTGGATGACTCTTGGACTTCCAATTTACATTAAATTTCTCCAATATTGAAGTTACATAATCCAAAACTGATGTGGCAAATTATGACCCATGACATGACATGTCATGACCGTATTAGGGGAATTTTTAGGTCTAAAATGGGCCTCCTAAGGAAATAATAAAATAATAGTTAAACCAATAAAATAATATTTATGAATTTGAAATTCACTTTTTGCACCACAATCCATGTAACCATAGTTAAATTCAATTCAAAATTTGTACCAAAATAAAATTAAAAAAAAATTGTATTGATGCGACTATAAATAAGAATGACTTTTTCAAGAAAAAATCGTTATCTTTGAACAACTAATGCATTTGTCCTTTGTACTTAAATTCTTAGGGTGTTTCCCTAGAACCTTTGCAAGGGGGATACCGCCCCTTTGCAAACCCTGTGACAGGGGGGGTTACGGGCCCCCCAGTACACCCTACGCAACGTACATAGTGTGGGACTAGTCGTGGAAAGAATATAACACACACCAAACATTCTCCCACTTGTTGTTTTCTTTCCACACAAGGGTTCATAAGAGAGCTTAGTCATTGGTCTAACCCTGCAACACCCATCGTTTATTTACACCAAGAAAACTTCTTAGTGCTCACAAAATTCATAAATGCATCTGCAACATTATTCAAAGTTTCCACCTTTACTTGCAACACCTTTTTGTCCTAAACCATATCCCTCACAAAGTGATACTCAACATCAATGTGCTTTTTCTTTGAATGATAAGTAGGGTTCTTTGCCAAGAAAATTTAACTTTGGCTGTCATGTTCTATCCTTATAGCTCGTTCTACCAACCCCATACTTGAACACAATCTTTGCAACTAAATTTCTTCATTACTTGCATGAGTGGCTGCCATGTATTCAACCTCTGTAGTTGAAAGAGCCACTACAAACCGCGTTTTTCTCATCCAAATGATTTCTCCTCCAAATAGGTTAAACACATAGCCACCTGTAGATATTATATGATTTAGATCTCCAACCCAGTCTACATCAACAAAGTCATGGATGTCCAAAACTCTGTCCAATCCTAGTCTTCCTTGGTAGCATAGACCATAATCACTAGTGCCATGAAAATAACTTAAAACCCACTTCAATGTTGTCCAATGATACTTCCTTGGTTTTTACATAAACCTTCTCAATACTCCCACTGCATGTGCAATGTCTAGTCTAGTATAGACCATTGCATACATCAGGCTATCGACTTCACTTGCATATGGAACACAATACATGTCCTCTCCCTCTTGTTGTATCTTGGGACACTATTCAACATATAAATTTACATCTACAGGATATGACCCTTCACCGACTTATTATCCTACATATTAAACCTCTGCAATATTGCCTCATCATTCTTCCTATGGTTTAACCAGAGTTTCCTATTTACCCAATATCATTTAATTTCCATGCCCAAAATATAGTTTGCAACACCAATATCCTTCATGTCAAATTTGGAGGACAATTGTGTCTTCAAATCCTAGATATTTTGTTTGTCATTTCCAATCAACAACATAGCATCCACATAAAAGACCAAATAAATAACATGGTCACCAATTAATTTAAAATACACACAATGATCTACTTTGCTTCGTGTGAAGCCAAGTCCTCGTATATATGTATCAAATTTCTGATACCACATCCTTGGTGACTGTTTTAACCCATACAAAGTCTTTTTTAACCTACATACGAGTTCTTTATTACTCTTCACCTCAAATCCTTGTGGTTTATTTATGTAGATCTCTTCTTCCATATCCCCGTGAGGAAATTTTGTCTTCACATCCATCTGTTCTACCTCAAAACCAGAAGCAACAACAACATATAAAAGAATTATAATATAAGCTAACTTGGAAACAGGAAAAAAAATATCACCGAAATCAATTCCTGACACCTGGTAATAACAATTTGCTACCAGTCGAGCTTTGTATTTATCCACCTTTCCTTTTGCATTCATCTTATTCTTAAATTCCCATTTGATACCAATGGGTTTCCTTCCAGTCAGTAAATCCACCAAATCCCAAGCCTCATTTTTGTCCAAATATGTCATTTCATCAACCATGGCATCTTTAAAAAGTTTTCCATCCTCTGAATCCATTGAATCCCTTGTAGTTCTGGGGTCATCATCAGTGATAGATAAAGAAAAATTTGAATAGAAAGCAGATGGACTATACTTCTTTGGCTACCTTTTCTCACGAACTGATCTTCTCAAAATTGGAGTCTGTGGCTCTTCTTCTTCTGATTCTTGTTCTGCTGTAGATTATGATTCTTCCTCCTTCAGTTTAAACTCTATATTTTCAAGTTCCTTTGGTAGGGCTTATTTTTTAATAACATCCTTCAACTCTCTGAACATGACATCTCAGTTTTACACAACCTTCCTTTTTTTTGGGTTCCAAATATTATAACCTTTTAAACCATCCTTATATCCAATAAAAATTCACTTTTTAGATTTACTATCAAACTTTGTTCTTTTATCCTTTGGAACATGTACATATGCATCACAGCCAAATACCCTCCTCTTTCCAGTCCATACCTAATTTGGAGTCTGATCCTGCAATGTTGATGAAGGTGATCTTTTAACTAGGTAACATGCAGTATCTACTACCTCTACCCAAAATTCTTGTCCTAACTCGACACCACTAGGCATGCTTATTGCCTTTTCCATCAACGCCTTGTTCATTATTTCTGAAAATCCATTTTGTTGAGGTGTGTATGGATTATTCTTCTATTGTGATATAACACACTTCTTACAGAACTCGTAAAAATCATTCTTGAAAAACTCTCCACCATTATCTATCCTCAACACCTTGATCTTCTTCTCTATCCAATTTTCCACTAGAGCCTTAAATTCGTAAAACCTGTCAAAGAGTTTATATTTCTTCTTGAGGAAATATATCCATGAATTCCTTGAAAATTCATTTATAAATCAGATATAGTACATAGAATTACCCAGTGATGGAACTGACACAGTTTCAAACACATCACTGTGCACAAGCTCTAATATCCCTTTTTCCTTCTTTCCACCAGAGGGGAAACTCATGTGATTCTGCTTCCCATATACAAAATTTTCACATAAATCGAAATACAAAGAGAAATTAGAAATAAATTCTACCATAACATTACCATTTAGTATTGGAAGGCCCTTCTCTACAATATTTCCAAGCCTTTGATGCTACAACATGGTATTTTCTCCAGAGACCACTAGGTTTTCTGCTCCACTTTCAGTAACCACAGAACTGTTGCACCCATCGATAAAAGTGCTACCCAAAAAATTGTACAGAGTTTTGATCCAAATTTCCCACATCAATACCAGTGATCCCCAAACCATCTTGTAGTTATCTTTCTCGAACACTATTTTTACACCTGCATCATCCTTATTGCTTACATAAATCAGATTTACGACCAATGCAGGAATATGTAGAACACCAGGAAGTGTTATAAGCCTTCCACCTTGAAACTTCAACTTGAGTTTTCGGGATCCGATGATTTTTGAATTTTTTTCATCCCCTAATAAGAAATCACCACCATTATATTTATCGTACTTGAAAAACCAATCCCTATGGGGAGTGAAGTGAAAGGATGTGTCTGAGTTAATCAACCTTGCCTCATGATCTACATGTGTACTTGAAGAAGAAAACAAGTACACATCCCCACCTTCATTTGAGGTGGTTTTTTCCTTTGTAGAAGGAGCATCACCAGATCCATTTCCTTTCTCAGGAGCTTTAGATATATAGTCCTTTTTGTAGTTCCCTTCCTTTCCACATTTACATCACACCTTTATAGGTTTTCCTGGAGATTTAGATCTCCCTCTAGATTTAGATCTCCCACTCAAGGACTTATTTTTGTTTCTGTTCTGGTTCCGTCCTTATACAGAAAAAACATTTCCATTATGGATCTCCATATTTTTCCATCTCATCTCCTCCAAAAACAAGGATGAGACAATTACATCAAATTTCAAGGTAGTTGTATTGATACCTATTGCAACAACCAAACTATCGCACGAAACTGGTAGAGAAAATAGAAAAATGATGCACTTATATTCGTCTAAATTTTTTATATAAATAGATAAAAACTAACTTACCATAGTATTAAAGGCGTTCAAATGCTCTATCACCAAGTCTCCATCCTTCATCCTTAAGTTATAGAGATTTTTCCACAGGAACAATTTGTTCACTAGAGACTTAGATTGGTACAAAGTCCTTAACTTGACCCATAAATCTTTTTTTGTAGCTTCCCATGATGCTTTCAACAATACTGAATATGAGATACACAATTGTATTTTTCTCTTTTCCTTCCGATCCAAATTTGTGCAATATTCTACTAACATTTCCATTGATTTAATACCTAGATATGCCGTGACCGACTGATATTTATCCACCAACAAATCCTCCATATTGAGCTTCCACAACTAAAAAATTTGTCCATTGAATTTCTCGATCTCTATATTTCCACTATTCAACATTTTATTTCACTGCAAGAATGGATCCCGCAGATCTCCCACTTAACAAAGTCTACCACAAGCCTGAGAAAAGCCCCTCAGTAAAAAAGGCATCCCCTTGGAACTGAAAAGACTTTGATACAAAATGTAGGCTTTAACCTTGTATAGAAATTACCTGTAAATGAATCCTTAAAACATAAAAATAAATAATGGAGAGAACATAAAACAAATATACACAGATATTATCCCTTGGATCCAAAAACCAGGACTACCAGATTGATTTTTCATTATATTCCTTTCATGTTACAATATATATATATACATGTCGAAGAATTCGTAAACCCTAATCCACTAACCCTAGATTAGAATATAATTGTAGTTCCCTTGACCGGATCTACAAAATACCATGGGCATAAAACAATCATGCCCAAAACCATGTGAAAAACCCATGCAAAAAACCATGGGTAGGTATGCCCCAAATCCTTGGATCTTGCCAACTATTATTGGGTCCGCATAAAAAAAAAATCCCGCTCCCCCCCCTTGTGACCCCCCTACTATGCCTACTGTGTGGGACTAGTCGTGGAAAGAATATAATACACACCCAACACTCAAAGGGAGGACATTGTAGAGCCTTAATTTTCTTACTAGGACCATGTATCTTCTCCTTGTTCAACTATAATGATGCTATGTCTTACCCATTGAAATAATTCTATGTTTTATGATTATCATGCTTGCCCTTGTATTTTCCTATGATTTCTCTAGTGCCTCTTGTACATGTAGATGAATTTATCTAATCTTACCCTTAACACTGATACCCTACTTTTACACATTCAAAATATCACAGAAACAAGTCATAGAACATCATAAACCAATATTACACATATATAACATGCAACTGTAATAACTACTTCACAACCAAAGGTATTAAGACAATATAAACATTAGCTTTGCCATAAAAGATAACATAAAACAAATAAGGACACAAAATATTATCCAAAAAAAATATTCTTTATTATGATGGATCTTTGAATACAATCGGCTCCTAGACCTGCACACTAAGATGCAGGTGGTCTACGCACCAAGCTGCAGGTTGTCTGCGCACTAGGCTGCGGGTAGTCTATGCACTAAGCTATAGACTCTTCCAAGTTCTTTGTGCACTCATCTGTAGATCTTTCCCCTTGCTACAAAATACAGATTACAAATACTTAACCATAACCATCTGATCTAAATCTCTTAACTGTCTATCTATCATAACATTACATCCCCTTTTATATTATTACATCATTACAATACCATGGGAAAAATACCACAGGCTCCATAAAACAAGAAAATATAACCCAAAACCAATTACAAAAAGGAGGGGCTTCAACCCACCCGAAGCCCCTATGATACCACGCGGTATATCTAACATGCTCCATTGCATGGTCCACTTTGCACTCCTCTCCTCAAAATGCAGAGTTTTAGCCAAAATATAGGCCAAGTTGGGTTATGCCCAACATGCCCCAAACACTCACATGTGCTCGTCCCGAGTCACTCAATTGATTTTCCCCAGATATTTTCTACCATGTTGTCGTATGCATTGTTGAACTTCTGCAACATCTATGCGGCCTGCTTCTCCTCAAGGCAGACTTCTTCCAAAACTGCCTCTGTTACTAGTCCTGTTGTTTTCTTCAGTATTGTCTCTTCTCATTTTCAAAGCTCTTTAAGCCTCCCATCTAATTCCTACGACGATTGGAGAGCCTCACCCTTCCACGGCCGATTTCTCTCTGTCAAAACCCGCTCTTCCCTTCTTAGCTCTTTCATATGCTTCTGAAGGACATTTCCTTCAATAATCCTAGAAAGCTTCTCCGAGACTGGAAAGGTCTTTGCAGTTTACCAAATTTCCTTCAACTGCTTCTTCTTCTTTTGAATGTCTTCTTCTGACTTCTATATGCTTGGATCTTCCTGCAATGACGTCCAAATCTACAAAATTTTGTGTGGCAACTTTCCACATTTTCCACTGTCACAAAGATTCCTTTCACTCTTGTAATATTCCAAAATGGAAAAGACATGAATATAGAACATCTATAGCATTCCAAATAAAAAAACAGGAATATAACACTAAAATCTGGAAAATGCCAGAAATATGTTGCAACATCAAGACATTATAACCATGATTAGAAACAACTGAGTCATATCGTTATAAACAAAAAAAAATATAAAGTACACAGTGCTCCAAAGGAGATGCACTCAAGCCAACAAGAAGTGGCTAGAATACACTAATGAAAACTAGCACTGGAAATGTTGTGTTGCTATTGTTGTTGTTTCTGGAAACTACTACTACTGGAGTGCTCAAAATGATCTGGGATTTTAACCACAAATTCTACTCAAAAAACCCAGAAAAACCCTGAAATTATTTGGCCAGATTTTAACTTTGGATTTTCGGCCCTTTTTAGGTTGCCAACTACACCCCTGCTAGCTGACTTATGCAATCATCCTGGGTAACTATTGAGATGGGACTAAATTTATGATCTAACTACTTCAATAGTACCCAATCATCCCAATACATGAAGGTTCGTTCCCTTCTCTTGATCTCCAAGCTAGAAGCTTGAGATCTAGCTCCTCCTTCCTCTACGCAAGTTGCAACTGCACACTACACAACTGCTGGAATGAACTCCACTATCCAGAGGGATGAAGCTGTATCCTAATTCTAGGTGATGGAATATAGCTCAAAAATGATGGAAATAATCTATCCAAAGTGAGGGGATGATCCCTCACAGGATTCCAAGCTAAAATACTTGGAACTTCCTTCCTCCACTAGATCTACCTAGCTGGACTGCGCAATTCTTGGAGGAACTACTGCTACATGGAGGTATAAACTACTGGCCTGATGTTGGATATCACAATACTACTCCTAGGAGATCAAGATGGAAGAAAAATATGAAAGGATGAACCCTCCATCAGTTTCTTAGCTGAAATACTAAGAACTACCTTCCTCCTCTCAAACCCTAAGACATGAATGCATAATTCCTGAAGCTGTATATGCAGAAGAGAGGGGTTGAATGTGGCACCAATGTTGGATTATGAATAGATGCTCAAAATAACCTTCCCAAAGTAGGCACTCGAAGTTCCCTATGCGTAAGGGTGGGATTCCCACTCGGGAACATCCGTGTGCTAAATAACACAACAGACTTAGCTAAACAACCGAAGTGTGCAAAGAATGTCAAATGACAATACAATATCAAATACCAGACTGATTTGCTTTGCTGCCCTCATCTTCCTTATATGGTTGTGAGCCTTCCCTACCCTTGGCCCTCCTCATAACTGCGCTGCACATGTGGCCAATAGTCTCCATGAATACTGTGTTGTCTCCCCATGATCTCCATCATTTCTGCATTTACTCTCCACTTCCTACATCATGTGTGCATTTAATGGACCACTTCCTCCATCACTGCATCATTATTACCCTATGATATTACTTTTATTCCTCAACTATCTCCACCATCTTCTTCATTATTTCTCATGATTGCACCCTTTGTTCATTAAATAACTGATCCACTACTCCATAATGCTGCTCCACTACCTAACTAACCCACATTCACACAAAAAAAGTGGATTTTATTCGTCTATGGGGTTTATGGGTCCCTCCACTCTTTTATTTACTTAAATAATTAAGAAAATTAAGAACTCTAATATTCCAATTGACTGATGTAAAATTTGGAATATTACAATCCTCCCCGCCAAAATGTTTCTTGTCCTCAAGCAACTATAAAAGTGAATGCTACAGAAATCCATCTCCATCCCAAGTGGCATCCTCATATGGAAGGTATCCCCATATGATCCAATTTATTATGAATGCCCAGCTCCATAGATTCCTCTCTAGAATTTCTAAAATGGCCTCCAACTGTGTAGTTAGATGCCTCTCCTCATCAATGAGTCCCCAAGTGGCAACCATATTCTATCCCAAAGCCTCTTCTCTACATGATATATATGAAGTGAAGTGGTTCCTTCCCCAAGTGGAAAGTCCCGACTCATGAAATATCTCTTCAACCCATGATACATGGAGTATGATGTATCTCTCCATGCTCCCATCACTGGCCCTGTTGGCCCTACTTGCTCCAAGCATCATCTCAACATTGTGCAAAATAGGAAATAGAGATATATGGGTGGACATGTAGAATGTCACATCAGAACAACATAACCAAGCTCCCTGCTGCCACATCATGTGAGTGCCATGTAATGTCCTAAACAATGATACATCCATTGAAATGTGATATGTCATGTGATGGCCAAACTCTCTCAACAGTAAGCAATAGAGACATGCCTCCTGCTACTACATCACACCAATACTATGCAAGGCATGGATCATACAAATGTGAAATGTTGGGTAGTGACCATACTCACCCAAAAGCAACCAGTGCAACCATGCTTCTTGCTGCTCTATGTCATAGATCTACAAGTAGCCTTTCAACCACTTGCTCATCATGCTCACCCATCCATCCAATTGTGGGTGATGACTCCTATCATGCTCCAGCTTGGTATCCACCCAATGGAGAATACCATCCTCCCCAATCTGATGATAATATTTTCACTCCATGATATGTTTAAGTGCATTCTCTTTGAGGTTTCTCCATGAGAACCTCTCATCGATGACCCGATAGAACCCATGAGGTTTCGAGTATGTTGTAGGAAGAAAATTCTCTTTGAGATGTGAGATGCTCATTAAGAAGGCTCTATCATGATAACAGAAGATGTTATCCATCACAAGATGTGTATCATCTACCATCTGCCCATCCAATGCTTCATAAGTGAAGCAGTCATCAGAAGAATCCAAGAATAATTGGGCCCCCAACTCATCACTGCTCCTCAGTGACAGTGCTGTTGATCTCCATGATGGTGCATCTTCTGTCTCATGGCCCTCCCCATACACAATGTTGAACTCATAGTCCTGCATTGGACTGATTAGGACTATGCTCATCCTATCCTCCAAAGCTCTACACTCCAACACAAAGTGTTGTGTGCATCTCAAAAATGTACAACTAGGATGGCTATACATCTCTTCCTTGAACAAGTCAAGGGTCCTATGTGCAGTGATAATTTGCTGCTCAAAATCAACAAGGTGATCTAATCCTTGGTTATGCAATTGCCCTGATGGAATGACCCCACAAATCTCAAGCTAAGGTGCTGAAATAATATGGGATGGAAATTTTTGCAAACCTTGGATCAGCTGATACTTGAGAACATCTTGCAAAGCTACAAGAGTTCCTCCAGCTTGTGTAATGGCTTCTCCAACTGTTGGTGATGGTGATGGCCACTCCTCTACTTCTATACCAGAGCTGGTATTTGCCTCCTCTTACTCATGCATCTTTGGAATCATGCGTGGGACTCTCCATGTCAAGTGCTCAAGACCATCTTGCAAAGATTCAATTGCTCTTTCTCCTGATGCAAGTACTTTTGCACCTCGTGGTGGTGGCAGTTGCTCTTCTTCTAGAGAAATAGTGCCGACATATTCCCTTTTCTTCTCACATATTTCCTCATCAATGTTGGGAAAAGTCTCTATGGAAATTACCTACGGTTTTATTTTGTCAAATTTCTTTACCATCCTTTGAGTGAAGTCAGCATAAGTAGTCACTCTTGCATGTTTCATATGGCTAAACCACCAATCCTTTGCTTCACCCTTAAGGTGCAACGCTGCAATATCAACAACCTCTCTTTCTACTAGTGGGTGTAGTTGGAAGAATGTGTCTAACTTCTTCCTCCAATTTTTTTCTGTGCTTGTGGATGATCCATCAAATGTAGGCAAGAATAATCTATTATGTATGTGCCTTCTTCTTCTATTGCTGCTGCGACATCTCTGTTCTTCTTTGATCTAGAAAAACTGTTGGAGAGTTAGATTCTCCTTGAATGATCTTGATTGAGATTTGTACTCTACAAGATAATCACTTAGAGTCTCATGTTCTAAGTATCCTCCATCTCCATGCCATTCACCTTCCTCTGCAAAGAAAGTGGACATAGTAGATTGTTGTGGAGCTCTTTACATTGCCGATTGTTTATGATGCTAACAGGAAGTGCTTGGACCTTCCTCATTCTAAAACCTTCTTCAGGTTCCTTTTTGCCTCTCTCTTCTCCTTTCTTTGACCTCCTTGGAGAGATTCTGCATAGATCTAAAGAGAAGTGTGGCAAAAATTTCTCCCTCTGCCATTATAGATCTCCACTTTCTGCTTCTTCTTATGATGTCATAAGATGTAGTGCCCACAAGCTGAGCCAAAGATCATGCTCTGATACCACTGTAGTATTCCGAAATGAAAAATATAGGAATATAGAACATCTATAGCATTCCAAATAAGAAAAATAGGAATATAACACTAAAATCTGGAAATTCTAGAAATATGATGCAACATCAAGACATTATAACCATGAGCAGAAACATCTGAGTCATATCATTATAAACAACAACAAATATAAAGTACACAGTGCTCCAAAAGAGATGCACTCAATCCAACAAGAAGTGGCTGAAATACACAAATGAAACTAGCACTGAAAATGTTGTGTTGCTACTACTGTTGTTGTTGGAAACTACTGCTACTGGGAAGAAGAAACATGTATGAGAGGCTGCTAGATTTCTTGGAATGATCAAGTATTGTAACCACGAATTATCCTCAAAAAACCCAGAAAAACCCAGAAATGGTTTGCCCAGATTTGAACTTTGGATTTTCGGCCCTTTTTGGGTTGCCAACTGCACCCCTGCTGACTGACTTACGTAATCCTCTTGGGTAAATACTGAGATGGGGCTAAATTGATGACATAAATACTTCAATAACACCCAATAAACTCAATACATGAAGGGTTGGTCCCTTCTCTTGATCTCCAAGCTAAAAGCTTGAGATCTAGCTCCTCCTTCCTCTGCTCAAGTTGCAGCTGCACATTGCACAACTGCTGGAATGAACTGCACTGTTAAGAGGGATGAAGTTGTAGCTTGCTGTTAGGTGATGGAATATAGCTCATAGCTGATGGAAATAATCTCTGCAAAGTGAGGGGATGATCCCTCACAATATTCCAAGCTAAAATACTTGGAACTTCCTTCCTCCACTAGATCTAACTGGCTGGCATGCGCAATTCCTGGAGGAACTGCTGCTGCATGGAGGTATAAAATTATGGGTGGATGTAGGATATCACAATTCTTCTCCTGGAAGACTAAAATGGAAGCACAATATGAAAGGATGAACCGTCCACCGGTTTCTTAGCTGAAATTCTAAGAACTACCTTCCTCCTCTCAAACCTTAAGACATGAATGCGTAATTCCTGAAGCTGTATATGCAAAAGAGAGGGGATGAATGTGGCATCAATATCAAATGATGAATAGTTGCTCAAAATAACCTTCCTAAAGTAGGAACTTGAAGTCCCCTATGGGTAAGAGTGGGATTCCCGCTTAGGAACACCCACGTGCTAAACAACACAACAGACTTAGCTAAATAGCTGAAGCATGCAAAGAATGTCAAATGGAAATACAATATCAAATTCCATACTGATTTTATTTGCTACCCTCATCTTCCTTATATGGTTATGAGCCTTCCCTAGCCTTGGCCCACCTCATAACTGCATTGCACATGTGGCCACTAGTCTCCATGAAGACTGCACTATCTCCCCATGATCTCCATCATTTTTGCATTTACTATCCACTCCCTCCAACATGTGTGCATTTAATGCACCACTTCCTCCATCAATGCATCATTATTTCCCGATGATATTAATTTTATTCCTCCACTATCTCCACTATTCATTCATTAAATAACTGCTCCACTACTCCATAATGCTACTCTACCAGCTAACTAGCCCACATTCACACAACAAAAGTGTATTTTATTCATCTATGGGGTTCATGGGTCCCTCCACCCTTTTATTTACTTAACTAATGAAGAAAAGTAAGAACTCTAATATTGGAATTGACTGATGGAAAATTTGGAATATTACAACTATAGCCTTTACGTCAATCTCCCTCTATTCTCGAACTTCGAGTGGTGTGGTTGGCTGGATCTTCATTTGCAACTCACTAATATTGAGCTTCATTTTCAACTCAGTACAAGGATGAGCTTCACAACCTTGTCTTCGACTGAATCCTCCTTATGGACAACCATGTATAGAACTTCTCGACATGTGGATTTGACCATCTTCTCTAATTTTGTTGTTGTTGTTCTGCCTGGTATTTCTCCTTGATGGCCTAGTCGGGCTGGCTCTTCAGCGAAGCTAGCTCTTCCTGAAAACAGAACCATTTTTTGGCTTGATTTGGGCTGACCTAGGTTCAAACTATACTTCGCACCAAAAAAACCCTCAATCACTGACCATTTTGGCAATGACCTACAAGCAGATCACAATCTCACCCGAAGTGACTATGGGAGGATGAAAAACTAGGTTTCTATAGCTTTGAGGGATTGGAAAATGTGGTATTTTACTATTATATTGCCCTTAACACTAATAACTTACTTCACCACATTCAATATATCACAGAAACAAGTCATATAACATCATAAACCAATACTGCACGGATATAACATGCAACTGCAATAACTACTTCGCAACCATAGGTATTAAGAAAATATACAAAACAACTTCACTATAACAGATAGTAGAAAACACATAAGGATATAACATATTATCCACAAAAATTCTTCTTTATTATGATGGATATTTGAATACAATTGACTCCTCGACTTGTGCACTAAGCTCTAGGTTCTATGCGCACTAAGATGCATACTCTTCCAAGATATCTATGCACTTAGTTGCAGAGCCTTGCCCTTGCTACAAAATATTGATTATAAAGACTTAACCATAACCATATGATCTGACTCTCTTGACTGTCTATCTAGCGTAGCATTACATCCATTTTTATATTATTACATCGTTAGAATACCATGGGTAAAATACTATGGCCTCCATAAAACAAGAAAATATAACCCAAAACCCATTACAAAAAGGAGGGGCTTCGACCCACCTGGAAGCCCCTATGATACAACGTAGTATATCTATTATGCTCCATTGCGCAGTCCACCTTACACTCCATTGTGTGGTCCACTTCGCACCGTGTTCCTCAAAATGCGAAGTTTTAGCCAAAATCTAGGCCAAGTTGGGTTGTGCCCAACAAGTACTTATATCCTGTCTCTAAACCTAACCAAGCCATCTACTGTGAGATGATAATCCAAATCTTGTACTCCTATACCTATAATTTTACCTGTACCTATACCCCATACCAGTACCTGTACCTGTACATGTACCATTACTTGTACCTGTACCTATAATTTGCTGCAACCCATGCACAATTTCCATATGCCTATCATCTTGCTGACCTACCCGCAAGATCCTATCTGGTAAATACATCCCATCGAGAGTCATAGCTGGTATATGATTCACTTGTATCTGCTTGCTAAGATCATTTGTAACCATGTTCTCTTTACTTTTGATGTTCCTAATCTCGAAGTCAAACTAACTGATCATGTCCAACCACCTAGCTTGTCTAGCATTCAGATTTAGCTGATTAAATAGATACTTCAATCCACTATGATTGCTCATTAATACAAACCATCTACCCAAAAGATAATGCCTTCACATCTTCAATGCATGTATGATTTCTGCCAAATCAAGATCATTTGTCAGATAGTTCTACTTGTGCTCATTTAGTTTCTGCAACTCATAGCATACCACTAATCTATCCTGCATAAGGAATTCACCAATTCCTCTCTTGCAAGAATTTGAGAATACTACAAACTCTTTGTTTGAATATGTGATATTTAACACTAGAGCATATGCCAACAACTACTTAAGCTGGTCTAAACTAGTCTCACACTCCTATGTCCATTCAAAATTCTTACCTTTCCTCTGCAATGTCGTAATAGGACAAGCAATCTATGAGAATTTCATGATGAACCTCCTGTAATAACCTACCAATACCTTGAAGGACCTCACCTCATCCACATTCCTAGGAGCTAACAACTCTATGATGGCCCTTATATTTTCTAGATCCACTGCGATTCCCTCCTTGGAAACAAAATGTCCCAAGTAATGTACCTAAGTTTGAAATAATTTTCATTTTATGAGCTTAGAATACAACTAATGCTCTCTTAGCTATCTCAATGGTGCTGCTAAATGTTTGACATGCTCTTCCTCTTTTTTATAATATACCAGTATATCTTCAATGAATACAATAACGAACTTGTCCAGGTAAGTATGCAACACACTATTCATCAAGAACATAAATTTAGTTGGAGCATTAGTCAAACAAAAGAAACTACAAAAAATTCATAATGCCCATACCTGGTTCGGAAGGTTGTCTTGTGAAAGTCATTTGCTATAATGTGTACATGATCATATCCCGATCTTAGATCAATATTTGAGAACACTCCTTCTCCCTTCAACTAATCAAACAAATCATCAATCATCCACAAAAAATACCTATTCTTGATGATCACTTTGTTCAACTACTTATAATGAATGCATAGTCTGAGAGTACCATCTTTCTTCTTCACAAACAATATCAGTGTGCCCCCTCGTGATACACTTGGCCTAATGTATCCATTTTCTAGAATTTCCTTCAAATTAAAGTTTAAATCTACCAACTCAGGTGTGCTCATCCTATAAGGTGATTTAGATGCTGACACTGCCCTAGGTACCAACTCAATAGAAAAATCTACTTCTTTGTGAGGTGGAAACTCTGAAATATCCGTAGGAAATACATCTTGAAACTATTGTAGAAATGGGCACCTGCTAAAAACATTTGCATCCTCAACTTCCTTACCTTTGTCACTAGAAATATGCACTACAACCAACACACACCCTTTCTTGTGACTGTGCTTGGCTTGCATAGTTGTAACCATTCTCATCGATGTTGCTTTCTTCTTACCCTGTAATACTCTTGTTTCCCCATTGTCATCCAATCACTCAATAGCCTTGTCATACAAATCTACCTTTTTCCTATGAAGATATAGCCAGTCTATACCCAATAGCATACTATATGATCCCACGATAATACATTCAAATGTGATGATGTAGATATACCATTCAACTCAAATGCACAAGCTCTCACCCAACAATGAACTCGCTTCTTTGTACCTGTAGCCAATTTCACTAACCAAGACACTGCATGCACTTATTTATTTAAACCACACTTATCCACTAGGTCACGATTAACATAACTATCATTAGATCGAGGGTAAATCAAAATATAAACAACTTGATAACAAAGCTCACCGTCCAACTCGATAATAGACGCCTGGTGATTTGCCTGTCTGTCTTCCATTATTTGTGCCTACTGAGCACTGTAGATATGCGACCTACCACCCTGATGTTTTGTACAATCTCTCCTATGATGATCTCCCCCATAATTCCAACACCACACAGACTCCCTATTTTCACTTGTATTCTTCTGCTCATACCAAAGTCCTTGTCCTCTACCATATGTATTTTACTTCTTAGGTGGTGCACCATTATTTTTGTTACCTGTATCCTGAGGTCTTGCTTGCTTCTTGTCCCATTTTCCTTTGTTCCTTTCATTAATTTTCTAGTTTGGATTAGTCTCAGATCTATGCTTTGATTGCTCATAAAAATTCTTTAGTTTTGATATGGCCTCCTCCAATGATTCAGGCTCATCAAACTCAATCATGTAGTTTAATGCTATTGACAACCCACTAATAAATCTATGAATCTTGGCCTTCTCCTCCTTAAGGTAAGGAACATATCTCAATAACTCCAAGAACCTGTTAGTGTACTCCTAATCCATAATAAATCCTATATTTAGCTCATAAAACCTTTTGACCTGTCATCATAGTATCTCTCTGATAGATACTTCCAAAATAGTCTCTTGAGCTCACTCCAAGTTAGTTCCTCCTCATAAATATGTCCGAAATTATTTACATCTTCCCACCAAATATTTTCTTTATGTAGTTATTCCAGATGAATGTAGTTATTCCGAATTTCATGTTTTTTGAGTAATCACGCAACCTAAAGATATTCTTCATACCAAGAAACCATGCCTCTGCATCCCGTGGTTTCTTCATCTCCCTGTCAAATGCAGGTGGCTTAGCTTTCTTAAAAACATCCAAAAAATATCCCCTGTCACTCCTCCTGCTAGGATGATAATGATGACGATCATGATGCCTATCAGAACCAGAACTAGAATGATACCTGTGTCTGCCACCTCTACTATCCAAAGTATCCAAGAACCTTCCATCTCTAATCATGTTATCTCTACCCAACCTGTGACCACCAGGAGACCTACTTCCTTATGCCCCATTAGTCCCATATTCCTGTCTGTAGTTGATCCAAAGTGGTCCATGTTTATGAAAATATGACAAAATTTGAAGGATGACTGCATTAACCTCAGCTTTATTTTCCTATTCCTTTATGAGTCTGTCATTATCTTCTTTGCAACTCCTTATTTATTCATTTAAACTTCTCAGTGTGTCTACCAAGTCAGAAGAGTGCCTAAGACCATGATGATCATATGATTCATAAGGATAATATTTGTAGTATACCATCTTGCTATTCATCTTTGATTTCTTTCCTGCAATGCATACTATGTTAGCTAAACCAAATCACAATAAACTAATGTACCTTAGCATAATTCAGGGAGGATATATCATATACAAGATCAATCAATCAATGTAATGCATGTATAGATATAATCATATCATAATATATATATATATAACACATAGGCGTATCAAAACATAAATGTCAGTCTAGTTAGAGTCCAGTCATAAATGGATGACCATATCACTACACATACCAATACCTCATGCATAACAACATCCACCATGCCAATTTACATGGAAAATACATAAGCATAAACACAGAAAATACACAAGCGTAAACACGGACAATACACAAGCCTAATAACAGAGAATACACAAGCATAAACAACATATAACCAAGCATAAACATATAATACATGTGACAACATGTAACAACATGTAACCAATCATACACATACAATACATGTAAGAGCTTGACATGTATAAACAACATGTAACCAATCATACACTTGTAATGACACATTACACAAAAACAACATCCTCTTCCACATGGAGATATCACCACAAATATGAACGACACCATGCATATGCAACAAGCGCATATACCACAATTATAATTAACACTTGTGCAACCGACATGAATGCATGACTAATGCACACCACCCATCTGGTCCAGGGTTGAACCATGATATAATACCACACCATAAAACCGTCCTCCCACATCTACCCACGTAACTGGCCAACTTGGGTAAACATGTGACAAAGAGTTACTATGATCTGATTCAACCTTCTAGGTGACCTTGAGGAAGTGGAATAAATAGAAACACATCAAAAAAACCTTCCACATCAACATTAGAACTCCTTGGAGGAAACCCAACAACTCAGGTAACCAATTCCTGGGTCCACTTAGGTTTTTAGACCATTAAACCCCTGGACACTCCCTTTATATGGGAAAGGGTACGTCTGGGAGGCACTGGAAGCTCCCACAACATGGACGTGCATGCTTCGAGGGAATTTTTTTTCATAGACTTGTGCTAGCATCCCCAGGATTTGAGCCACTTTTTTAGGCCCAGAGCCCAGGTCACTTCCTAGAACTCAATGGAAAATTCAAAAATGAAATATAACAACAGAATAATGATGCACAAGAAAGCACTTGAAAAAGGAATTGACTGGACCCCTACTAGCCATGACAATAATTTTTTCATACATATCAAAAATACGTAACCTTTAGGTTTATATAAAAAATAGGAGCATAGGGGTCTCATACTTATCTGAGAATCGCTAAGAAGAATTTTTTCCTCATCCCATTAACTTCATTATCATCTATTTAGAATAGATACATTGTTCATTCATTTACGAATCAAAACATGATGAGAGCCATACATCATCACCATCATAAAACTCGGTCATAATGAACATATAAGAAACATAAATGATAGGCACATAACAACCAAATAATCCACAAAATAACAAGCATATTTACCCATCAATACAAGAGGAAAAGAGCTCTTATTTCCATAAGAAAAATGCAACAAAGTTTGGGACTTCCATGTTCCACCTAACCATAGACATGGCTGAGAAAAATATCTTTTCCACCAGTCACCCTCGTTCCATATTCTAAGCATGAATGTGGGATCTCATAAACCAAATCCATCAAAACCAAACTAGGGCTTCTAGAGGAAAAACCACCTCAACCCTCAACCATTGATTCCACCTCATGGTCGAACATCAAAACCATCACCAGGTTGGTCTCTACCCAGGTTTTCCATGATGCTAGAGCGTTTGTTCCAACGAAGGCTCTAGGACTAGTAACTCAACTTAAACTCTTTCAGGGATCCAAAGTGTTTGTCCAACCAAGACTCCAGGACTCGTAACTCAACCCACAACTGCCACTGGGCTTTAGAGTGTTTTTCCAACCAAGGCTCCAAGAATTAGTAACTCAACCCAAAGCTAAAGGAACATGAGAACCAACCAGAAAACAAACAATGAAATGAACCCACAACACCATGGTTATCCAAGAAATTGAAAGGCTAGGAAAATACACTATCAATCCAGAAAAAAACTCCATGCCAATGAGAGATAATGACCAATAAACCACATGCATACACCATGCATGCCGAAACTAGTGAGGAACATATACATGCAACTCACCATCGGTAATCAAAAGCCACTGTATTTTCTGATCCTGATGTCCTCTTGCACTTTCCTGCTCTTACTTTTCCTTCTTGCTCTAAATCTCCAAGTATGCCACACTCTCCAAGAGTTCTCCAAGAAAACTATAAGTATCCAAGAGTATGAGAGAGAGAGAGAGAGAATAATGAGAGCCCCGAAAATGTACTTAACAAAATCGATGAACTAATCCTCATAATCCTTTTTATTAATGAGGCCTATATTTTCTACATTTTCCATTATTTTCCTTCATTTTCCTCCTCACATGCAACCAATGACCTTTCACCTTCCCTTTCTCCTATTTTCCATTGCTTTCATAAATAAATGCCAATAAATTCCACTTTGTCTTTCCAAAACCTTAGCCATTTCCTTTTCCAATTTCCATAGCCATAAGAAACCATATGAATACTCGCACTAGGATGTTTTTTCCCAACATTCATATTGGAATACATGTCCCATGACCTTGGTTATTATTTTTCTTTTATTAACTTTTATTACATGGAATTTTCACCAGGGATGTTACAATGTTCCTCATTAGAAAACTGAAAATCCTCTCCTTCATTGTCTGGATTCTCCTCAATAGCTGGAAGTTCCCCTCAATTTTAGGTAGGTTCAACCAACTCTTTGAGGGTTCAATGACCAAATATTCCACTAACGAAATGAGTACGACTCTGGGAGTTACTTAATTATTTACATGCTTATGAGTCATAACCACAACGATAGGGAGCAGACCAAGAGCTATCACAAATTGATGAGTGACGGTTCGTATCATTCGAATTTGGTTGTAAGTAACCTCAAAGGCTTCTCCCGAGATAGACTAAAAAATTTCTTTGTTTTCAGGAGTGTGAGTGGGAGTGGAAATGTGAATGTTGTTTCGTTGCGCAAAAGTATGTTTGTAAGGATGTGGTGAGTTTTCATCCATAAAAAGGTGATGTACCTCCTTCTAGTGCCAAAATGTTGATGGTGCTAGATACTTCCAACATGCAAGGGGGTCTCCCTGATGAAACACCCCAATTAGAATTTAGACCATTTGGTGTGGCAACCCTTCTGGAAATAAGGTCCAACTATCATATGATCTTAGAGATATGCCTTGGATATTATTTTCAACATGAGAGAGTAATACACAGGTAGTTTTAGATGAAAAAGTGAGTATTCCGTGTGGAATGTTCAACTGCAGAATGTATCAAGCTTCTTATACCAAAAGGGGAGAGAAAAGTGAGCCTTTAAAAGATAGGTAATAATACTAATATAGTAGGGACACATGAGCATATACATATGAATTAATCATTGGACAACTAGTGAAATAGTTCACATAGAAGCAATGATTGTTAAAACACATACAAGACACCTTCAACAAGATAAGTACCAAAGCCACTGAAATAGTTCAATTTCTTAGTACATATGAAAACAACATACATCACAAACATTCAAGGAATAGCCTTACAATATTTACGACATAAACATAAAAGTATGTTGCCTCAACGAGCTTTGAAGTTAAGAAAAAGTTCCAAGATACATCAAGATAGTGAACACCACTAGCCCCAATAATGGAGTGTTAGAGCAATGAATTTCTCCTCCAAAAGAACTATTTTCCTCTCTAATGTCTAGTAAGAGGAGCTAAGGTGAAAATTACTTTCCATGAACTATGAGGGTGTATATATAACAAACAGGGTGACCATTCACCTCCCTTCTGACTCTTTAACTACCCTCATGATTGTTTTACTTATCTATGACTCTTTGACTCCTTCATGATTTTTCACATTCTATGAATGACTCTTGGACCTCCAATTTACATTAAATTTCTCCAATATTGAAGTTACATAATCCAAAAATGATGTGGCAAATGATGACTCATGGCATGACATGGCATGACCGTATTAGGGGAATTTTGAGGTCTAAAATGGGCCTCCTAAGGAAATAATAAAATAATAGTTACACCAATAAAATAATATTTATGAATTTGAAATTCACTTTTTGCAGCACAATCCATGTAAACATAGTTAAATTCAATGCAAAAGTTGTACGAAAATAAAATTAATAAAAAAATTGTATTGATGTGACTATAAATAAGAATGAGTTTTTCAAGAAAAAATCATTATCATTGAAAAACTAATGCATTTGTCCTTTGTACTTAAATAAATTAAAATAAAATATAAATATAAATTCATAAATTCTTAATTATATAATATATTAATAATTAAAATTTATATTATTTAAATTGTATAATAACATGTAATTAATATACTATATAAAAATAATATAATATAATATAATATAATAAATGTAATATATTATTTTATGTATGAATTTTATATTACATATTGATTTGATTTATAACATAATAAGAAATAACCTATAATATAAAAATGAATATAATATATGTTTTATAATATTTAGATTATTTGTCATAATATTATATATAATAATATTATATATAATAATATATAATATTAATATAATCATAATGAAATGAATTGAGTTGTATTTAAAATTAAAAGAAAAAAGGTATTGAAATAGATTTAATTTATATTTATAAGTATAATATAAGATTTATATACATTGAAATTTAGAATTTTTTTTGTCCCAAACTATGTTGAACCTAATATAACTTTTTTCAACATACAAAACTAATATACTTTTTTTTCATCATACAAAAAAAATATTTTTTTCTTTATTTAATTTTAATATTTTTATATTGTTATTAATATTATAATATTATTATTTATAGATTTGAGTTATCCTAAAATTACAATGTCACTTTTTTATTTATTTTGATTTCATATGTATAATATATGTGTATAGATATTAATTTATAATTAATTTGAAATTGTAATATTAAATAAAATGAGATGAATATATATTTTAAAAATAGATATATGAAAAAATACAAATATAATATTTATTGAAAAATGTGTAAAGACATGAAGATTGTGTAGGGATATGCATTGTTTATTTCAAAAAATATGAAATGACAATAATAATATTTTATTCAAAAAATGTGAAATGACATTTATTAAGAGTACTTTATTTTTTGACTTTAAAAGTACTTAGAGTACTACCATGGTTAACCATGAGTTTTTATCCACCATTGAGAATGTGACAAGTAAGTACATTTAACTTAAGTAATGCCACCTCAACCATTAAGGATGATGTCATCCCCAAAAATGTGATTGGTTCTCATAAAGTGAATTTTGATTGTACATTTTCCTTAGGAGGCCCACTTTAGACTTCAAAATTCCCCTAATGACTGATGACATGGAATACACGATGACATGGAAATTTCAAGTCATCCTTTGTTGTTTTTTTTTTGTGTCTTCTTGAAAGATGAAACATGCTCTTCTTCTTCCTCCTCCATAAGGATTGAAGGTAGGGAGTCTTCACTGTAATTTTGATTTCCTTCTGCTGTCGCATTTTTATGTCACTTTGTCTTTCTTGATTGATAAACTTGTCTTTGCATCTTCAAAGGTGTCTTCTAGCATGGTCTCCTTCTTCATCTCCTTCAACATCATCCTGTCATAAAATCCACTCATGAAAAGATGACATAAGTATGATAAACCCCTAGTCTAACATACAACCACTGACTGAGCCGAAACTGGGTGATAGGCTGAGAGACATGCTTAGTGATTGTGCATTTGTGAAACTCAAGAGGCCAGGGGCTAGGATTGAGCCTTGAGACTGTGTAGTACATAGTTCAGGTAGGACCGAGCTAGATATATACACAGTTGAGGGAATCAAGGGATCACGCTGAAGGCTTTAGGCTTGAGGTTTCCCACTATGCATTTCCAGAGGTACAGAGGCTCAGGGATTGCATAATTGTGCAATTCAAGGTCAAGGCTAAGGATTGATGCTTAAGATTTCACAATGCATAGAAAACGATGACTAGAGGCATGGGTTGCAAAGTTTTGGAGCTCAAGGGTTGATACTGAGCACTCAGACTGCATATAGTGTAGATTTACTATGAATTTCATAGTTCCAAGAGGAAATGTTGAATCTTTAGGAATGAGACTACATAGTGCACATTTCAGGAGGGATGAGTGAGGTCAAGTTGCTCCCGAAGGAACTTTTCCAAATTTGAATAAGTGTGGGATTAGTAAGACCAAAGTGAACAATGTAAAAACTTAAGTATGATCACACACTTAGAATAGTTGATGACACAACATTGATCACTCAAAACACATGCACAACATACTTCCCTCAATGCGAAGACATTGCGGTGACTTTCTCCAAGTGCGACACTAAAGGTACACTTTGCGATGACAGTGACAAAACTTGTGTGATAGTGCTTGAAACTTTTGAAATGATTGAGATACATGTCTACATGGTAAGAATGACTCATTAACACCAAGGTTACTGCTTGAAAAAAAAAAAGCTACATATGTGTGATGTGCGACACTTGCCATGCTAAAAGATGACACATTAATGTTCTTCCAAACGGGACAAGAATACTTAAATAAAACATGTGCTAACTTTTAATACTTGTGAAAACAAAATGAAAAGTCAAAGGAGGCTCTAAAATTTGGATGAAGGTCAAAATTTTGGAGGGTGTTGTAGAAGTGACAACAAGCGCCACAATGGCTCCTAAATATTTTCACCATAAAATTTCCAAACTCAAACTACCAATAAAAATTACCTTGCAAGTTGGTTCCTCCAACTTTTCCACTTTGAAAACATATATATGGATGGAAAGTAATATATATATCCAATCCATATCATACCTCCACATTTTGGAGGATTTTGGTCCTAAAATTATTTTTCTAAATGAGATGAGGGAATTTTTCTTCCACCTTTTATTGAGTGGACCATTTAGCCTTACCTATAAGTTTCCAATTCAACCCAATAAGCCAAAGGTCATGCTCCCACTATATTGTAGTTCTACACTTCTTCTGCAAAATTGTATCCTTTTTCAACTATACCTAAGCATAAGTGTCTAAGTCCTCTATAGAAGGGAGGAATTATTCCTCTTCTCGCTCTAGCATGGAAGGCTCATAAAGTTTAAAATTTTATACATTCCTCATAGAATTAATGCACATATATGGGGGTATAATGATTCTACAAGTGTTATCTCTCACCTTCTCTAGTATCTCAATGTAGGTTTTAACCATGTACAAAAATTACTTGCAAACAAATTCTTAAAATAAAAAAATAAACAATGCTGAGAACATAAAACAAATATACACAGATATTTTCCCCAAAATCCAAAAAAGGGACTACCATATTGATTTTTTCATTATATTATTTTCAATGTTATAATACACACCCCCCCCCCCCACACACACACACATATGACGAAGCATTCATAAATCCCGATCCACTAACCCTGAGTTTGAACATAACCATAGTTCCCTTGATCAGATGTACAAAATACCATGGGAAGAATACCATCATGCCAAAAAAAATGTGAAAAATCCATGCACAAAACCATGGGTAGATCCGCCCAACATATTTGGCTCTGACCCCCTTCCTTAGGTCTGCCCAAATACTCCGCATAAAATCTAAATTCTTATTTTGTTTCCCTAGAACCTTTACAGGGGGGCTACCGTCCCCCCGCAAACCCCATGATAGGGGGGTTACCAACCCCCCACTACACCCTACGCAATGCACATCGTGTGGGACTAGTCATGGAAAGAATATAACATGTAATATTCCCAAATGGGAAAATCAGCAATATAAGCACCAAAAACACATTTTTCAGAAATTTATGCTATAAAAGTTAAGAAAAACCCATGGATCCAATATTTTATACATTATATCAACCAAATCTACAAGGAGATCAGAAAAAAATCATTATTACTTAGTTAAACAGGCCTCCCAAGCCCAAAACAACCCAAAAACATTGCAACCCAATGATTACTGCAACACAGAAATACTGAAGCAAGTGATAGCACAATTTAATGAGGGGTTATACTATAGAAATATATAGACAAATGGATTTGATGATATATTACTCAAGAGAGCTTAAAAAATGAGATATAGTCTCTTTTACACATTTCCAAAATAACCCGACAAGGGTTTCTTGATAGGCATGAGATACAAGAAGTATATGTTGCATATCTATGGCTGAATCACGCTGTGTGACTGAAGAATTGCATAAATGTGGCTGATAAGACAAATAAATGGCTGGAGCTACTCCTTACTAGATTTACAGGAAAAAGGCTGATCCTCCCTCTGGGAAACTAGCTCATAAAACAAGGGGTTTTATCCCTTCCACTACAACACCATGAGAAATAACGTAGTTTCTCCAAGGGAATGCACTATAGCTATAGGTAAATGATTGACACAATGTATGATGGTGGAAATAAAGCCCAAAATTCTCCTCTCATGTTTCTGCAACAAGTCCTCCAAGGAAGAGTGTGGAATTCCCGCATGAGAATACCCTTGCACTAAACATTGCAACAAACCTAGCTAAACAGCTAAAGCATGCAATAAGTCATAAGAATCCAATATAAAAAATATTCCGAATGTCTCATATGGCTGCCATTCCCTCCATTATATACTTGATGATCTTTCTCACCATGGGTCCCACCCATTTATGAGGTTACTTCCATGCAAAGACTCCTCCTCCAAAACTACGCTGTCTCCACTAGCTCCACTCTCTCATTTACAACGTTGTTTTATTTGGTCAAATTTGACTTAGTCTCCATGCATTGTCTCCTTTCACACCCAAGGTGGATTTATTCTGACTATCTAAACTGATCCACATTCACATTGAGCTTTCTCTATTGATGATTCATTCCCTCCATACCAATGTTGTTGAATTCGTCAAAATTGACCTTGTCCACATGCATTAGCCCCTATTCACACATGAGGGTGTTTTATCCAGCTATGAATATGATACCTTTTCACATTAAGAGGGATTTTATGCCTATTAAAGAGATTTACGGGCCTCCTTACCCATTTATTCATCTAACTAGATGTCAAGAGAAAAATTAATATTCCAATTGGCTGCATGCTAAGTTAGGAATATTACAATCCTACACTCCCAAATGTTGCTTGTCCTCAAGAAATTTTAAGGGTACTACAAAATCTCCCATGGATATTTCCCCTCCCAAACATACAAGTTAGCCTTTGGTAGAGAAACCAAATAGTTGTCATTATGAAAAAGTGGGAGATATATGGAAAGAGTTATATGTTGTCCATTGGCCTCCTTAAGGCATAAGAGATGGTAAATTTTAGGTGCCCCAATCCCAATGAGAAACTCCAATCTCCATGCTATCATCCAAACAAAATGAGTCATCCTTGGTAGATCATTGAAATAATCATCAATTACTTGGTTCTGCAATGTATAGGGGCTGCATGGCTGAAAATGAGAGATGATTTTGTTCAACTCACGTTTCCTCTCTCTCCATTTATGATAGATTTGGAACTGCTGATCTTGGGTTGCAATGATATGGTTATTAAGGAGCCAAAATTCACTTGGACTCTCATGACCCCATTCTTTGGTTCCAAGAATCACTCTTGCCCAATCCATCCTACATATAGTGAATAGAGTATCATCACCATATGGGACCCAAAATAAAAATGGACTATGTGTCATGTAGCATGTTGGATGGTGATAATATTCCTTTAAGTGAGACCAACTTTGTTCTTCTTCTTGTTGTCTCAAAACATTATATGATAAGTGGCCATCCAACCACTTACTTGCTACCATAAGCTTCTAAAAAGCTTGAAAATAGTAGAGGATATTAGGTGTTGGATGAATATGATCCAAGCAAAACATGTCTTGCCCAAAATCCTCCATAAAGTGGTCATCCCCATCACTGAAATTAGTCCCAAAAGGACCATGAAATCCACAAAGAGGTTTGATCTCTTGTGGAGCAATGTGCTGCAAATGCATGGTAAAAGAGTGCATATTTATTGTTAGTTGATAAATAAACATCAAAACACAATCTTTACCATATATTGTAGACAAGTTGGTGAAAAGGTCCATAGATGATCCTTCCCATCTCTCCATCAAAAGGGGAAGTGATTGAAACAACCTTGCAAGGTGGTTCTTCTCCTCCTCATACATCAAACAAGTTACATATCTCTTCATATGTTGGTGCACATCTTCTTTGAGATCCTCCCAATATAATCCCTTCATGCTGGTGTTATAAGACACAATGGAATCTACATGTCCTGAAAAGAGTGCCTCATAAGCTACATGTAGAATCTCCTTCTTGAGCTTGGAGTCTTTAGCCAAGTAGATTTGATCATGGAAATATATGACTCCATCAACCACTCTATATCTCCTATCCATCACTTGCCCATCAAGAACCTTACATGTGAAGAGGTTCTTGGAATATTCAACCAATAGTTGGGACTCCCAATATGGATCTAGGCTTCCCAACGATGACAGTGCTGTGGAAATCTGAAATGAAGCACCTGTCACATCATTAGTCTCCTCTTTGACATGCCCAATGCCAAAGCCACATGTTGGAGTGTTGTTACTCCACTTTTGTTGCCTCCCTTGCAGCTGATCTTGCCCAAGACAAGATTGAAGTTCATGGAGGTCAACATCCTCTTGGAAGGTATGTCCCATCCAAAAATTCCATAGTTTTTCCAATGCAAGAAAGAGTGTTAATAACCTCTTTTCATATTCAGAAATCTACCTCATGTGTGGAGGCATCATTTTCTGCCCCAAGAAGATGGAGTAGCTCCTTGACACCAAGCTTGTGCCATAAAATATTCTTGAATATTCATCTTCCAGTGCAAATAGCTGAGTGGAAGATAGCAATGTCCATATCAGAGAATTTCTCACCCTTCCTTGGAACCCATCATAGGTTCTCATCGCTGTGCTAGCTCCTCCCAAGGCTCCTTCCCTAGCCAAATATGTCAATGTTGCACCATGTTGAGAGAACTCTTTATTCACCTTCCAGTCAGGGGGTCTCCCTGGTGGAATGCCTCCATGTAAAGAGACATCAAAATCTTAAGTAGACTGTATAGATGAGTGGACTGATTTGTCCCTTCCTTCACTGCATAAATAAATCTCATTCTTCTGTATATAAACCCTTTGAAATAAACAAGGGTGCATGCTCTCCATCCTTTGTTTTTGTTCCACCTTTTCCTCTCCTCTTTCGATCAAGGTGTTACTGCCCATCACTACGGTCACATGATGCTCCTTGGGAACCTTTTGCAAAGATGCAAAAGATCCTCCACTTGAAGCAATAGCTTCATTCCCATCTCCATGAGGAGATGGTTCTTCTTCTGAAGTGACAGCACTGTTACTTCCTCTCTGTTTTTCCTCCTCATCAATATTTGATAATTCCTCATCAACAATAAGAGACCCTAGATCTTGGTCTTCCCTTGAAGGAGGAATCTCCATGTCTTCCTTTTCTGAAGAGAGCTCTTCATACAATGGGTATCTTGCCCTTGGAAAGGTATCATACAAGTTTTTATCCCCTTCAATAGAAATTTGAAGTGGATTTGATGCAATAGATCCCTCCAACTCATGCAAAGTTTTTGAATGTTTATGTTTTTCTAACTCAATCAAAGAGGCTTCAAAATATCTTTCATCAAACCTTTCCACTACTCTCCTAGTGAACCTTGCATAAGTAGATGTATTTGAATTTCTTAATGAAAAGGATTCAAACAAACACCAAGCATAAGCCTTACCTTCCAGATGTAGCGCTGCTACTCTAATGGCTTCATCTCTGAAACTTGGTGCTACTGAAAATAAGAATCAAGCTCCTCCACCCAAGCCCTGGCTGAACATTTAGGTGACCCATCAAAAGTAGAGAGGCAGAATATACCCTCATCATGATTGCTAGGTATTTTATCCTCCTTGATCTTGCAAAACACTTGGAATTTTAGGTGATCTTTGAACCTCTTAGATTGAGATTCATACTCTTGCAAATAATCAACAAGAGTCTCCTTCTTTGGCACATCCCCTTCCTCCGTCTCACTTGCTATGAACATAGGATTGGTAGAGCATTGTAAATATGATGGTGTGGCTGAATGCCTACACCCATAATATGAATAACTAGAGCTTTCCTCATGCACAAATCTTGTTGAGGGATCTCCATGTCTCTCCCTCCTCATTTCTTTGATGTCTTTTCTAATACACTGCAGAGTTTGAGGAAAAAGTTTTGAGAACTCTTTCCTTCCTAATAATAATTTTTTTCCTTGATCTATTCTACAAATATTCTCCTTCCTATGAGAAGCCTCCTTAGATGACATAATGGCTGAAGTACACAGGCTAAGCCGAGATCAAAGCTCTGATACCACTGTAATATTCCCAAATGGGAAAATCAACAATATAAGCACCAAAAATGAATTTTTAAGAAATTTATGCTATAAAAATTAAGAAAAACCCATGGATACATTATTTTATACATTATAGCAACCAAATATACAAGGAGATCAGAAAAAAATCATTATTTCTTAGTTAAACAGGCCTCCCAAGCCCAAAACAACCTAAAAACACTACAACCCCATGACTACTACAACACATAAATACTGAAGAAAGTGACAACGTAGTTTAATTAGGGTTTATAATACAGAAAAATAGAGACAAATGTTACTCAAGAGAGCTTAAAAACTAAGATCTATTCTCTTTTACACAATTCCAAGATAACCCAGCAAGGGTTCCTTGACAGGCATGAGATACAAGAAGTATATGCTACAGATCTATGGCTGAATCATGATTTCAGACTGAAGCACTGCATAAATGTGGCTGATAGGAAAAATAAATGGCTGTAGCTCCTCCTTACTATATTTCTGGGAAAAAGGCTGATCCTCCCTCTAGGAAACTAGCTCATAAAACAGGGGTTTTAAACCTTCCACTGCAACACCATGAGAAATAAAGCAGTTTCTCCAAGGGTCTGCGTTGTAGCTATAGGTGACTTCTTGACCCAATGTCTAATTATGGAAATAAAGCCCAAAATTCTCCTCTCATATTTATTCAACAAGTTCTCCAAGGAAGAGTGTGGAATTCCTGCATGAGAATACCCTTGCAATAAACAGTGGAGCAAACCCAGCTAAACAGTTGAAGCATGCAATAAGTCATAAGAATCCAATATAAACAATATTATGAATGCCTCATATGGCTTCAATTCCCTCCATTATATATTTGATGAGCTTTCTCACCATGGGTCCCACCCATTTATGAGGTTACTTCCATGCAAAGACCTCTCCTCCAAAACTATAATGTCTCCACTAGCTCCACTCTCTCATTTACAATGCTGTTTGATTTGGTCAAATTTGACTTAGTCTCCATGCATTGTCTCCTTTTACACCCAATGTGGATTTATTCTGACTATCTAAACTGATCCACATTCACACTGAGCTTTCTCTATTGATGATTCATTCCCTCCATACTAATGTTGTTGACTTGGTCAAAATTGACCTTGTCCACATGCATTAACCCCTGTTCACACATGAGGGTGCTTTATCCAGCTATGAATATGATACCTTTTCACATTAAGATGGATTTTATGCCTACTAAAGAGATTTATGGGCCTCCTTACCCATTTATTCATCTAACTAGATGTCAAGAGAAAAATTAATATTCCAATTAGCTGCATGCTAATTTAGGAATATTACATAAAAAAAACCAAACATTCTTCCACTTGTTGTTTTGTTTCCACACAAGGGGTCACAAGAAAGCTTAGTCTTTGGTCTAATCCTACAACACCCATCATTTATCTACACCAAGAAAAATTCTCAATGCTCGCGAAATTCGTAAGTGCATCTGCAACATTATTCAAAGTTTCCACCTTAACTGGAAACACCTTTTTGTCCTAAACCATATCCCTCACAAAGTGATACTCAACATCATTGTGGTTTTTCTTTGAATTATAAGTAGGGTTATTTGCCAAGAAAATTTCACTTTGGCCGTCACATTCTATCCTTATAGCTTGTTCTACCAACCCCATACTTGAACACAATCTTTGAAACTAAATTTCTACATTACTTTCATGAGTGGCTCCCATGTATTCAACCTTTGTAGTTGAAAGAGCCACTACAAACTGCCTTTTTCTCATCTAACTGGTTTCTCCTCCAAATAGGTTAAACACATAGCCACCTGTAGATATTCTATGATTTAGATCTCCAACCCAGTCTGCATCAACAAAGTCATGGATGTCCAAAACTTTGTCCAATCCTAGTCTTCCTGGGTAGCATAGACCATAATCACTAGTGCCATGAAAATAACTTAAAACCCACTTCAATGTTGTCCAATGATCCTTCCGTGGTTTTTACATAAACCTTCTCAATAATCCCACTCCATGTGCAATGTCTAGTCTAGTACAGAATATTGTGTACATCAGGCTATCAACTACACTTGCATATGGAACACAATACATGTCCTCTTCCTCTTGTTGTATCTTGGGACACTATTCAACATATAAATTTACATCTATAGGAATATGACCCTTCACCGATTTACTATCCTACATATTAAACCTCTACAATATTGCCTCATCATTCTTCCTATGATTTAACCAGAGTTTCCTCTTTACCCGATATCATTTAATTTCCATGCCCAAAATATAGTTTGCAACACCAATATCCTTCATGTCAAATTTGGAGGACAATTGTGTCTTCAAATCCTAGATATTTTGTTTATCATTTCCAATCAAAAACATATCATCCACATACAAGACCAAGTAAATAACATGGTCACCAATTAATTTAAAATACACACAATGATCTACTTTGCTTCGTGTGAAGCCAAGTCCTCATATATATGTATCGAATTTCTGATGCCATATCCTTGGTGACTGTTTAAACCCATACAAAGACTTTTTTAACCTGGATATGAGTTCTTAATTACTCTTCACCTCAACTCCTTGCAGTTTATTCATGTAGATCTCTTCTTCCATATCCCTGTGAAGAAATGTTGTCTTCACATCCATATGTTCTACCTCAAAACCAGAAGCAACAACAACATATAAAATTAATCTAATATAAGCTAACTTGGAAATAGGAGAGAAAATATCACCAAAATCAATTCCCGACACCTAGTAATAATAGTTTTCTACCAACTGAGCTTTATATTTATCCACCTTTCTATTTTCATTCATCTTCTTCTTAAATGCCCATTTGATACCAATGGGTTTCCTTCCAGCCAGTAACTCCACCAAATCCCAAGCCTCATTTTTGTCCAAATATGTCATTTCATCAACCATGTTCTCTTTCCAAAGTTTTCCATCCTTTGAATCCACTGACTCCCTGGAAGTTTTGGGATCATCATCAGTAATAGATAAAGCATAATTTGAACAGAAAGCAGATGGACTATACTTATTTTGCTGCCTTCTCTCATGAATGGATCTTCTTAAATTTGGAGTCTATGTCTCTTCTTCTTCTGATTCTTGTTCTGTTGTAGATTATGATTCTTCATCCTTCAGTCTAAAATATATATTTTCACGTTCCTTTGGTAGGATTTCTTGTTTAATAAAATCCTTCAACTCTCTAAACACGACATCTCAGTTTTACACAACCTTCCTTGTTTCTTGGTTCCAAATATTATAACCTTTTAAACCATCCTTATATCCAATAAAAATGCACTTTTCAGATTTACTATAAAACTTGGTTCTTTTATCCTTTGGAACATGTACATATGCATCACAACCAAATACCCTCCTCTTTCCAGTCCATACCTCATTTGGAGTCTTATCCTCCAACGTTGATGAAGGTGATTTGTTAACTAGGTAACATGGAGTATCTACTACCTCTACCTAAAATTCTTGTCCTAACTCGACACCACTGGGCATGCTTATTTCCTTTTCCATCAACGCCTTGTTCATCCTTTCTGAAACTCCATTTTGTTGAGGTGTGTATGGATTAGTCTTCTATTGCGATATACCAAACTTCTTATAAAATTCGTAAAAATCATTCTTGCAAAAATCTCCACCATTATCTGTCCTCAACACCTTGATCTTATTCTCTGTCTGATTTTCCACTAGAGCCTTAAATTCTTTAAACCTGTCAAAGATTTTATATTTCTTCTTGAGGAAATATATCCATGTATTCCTTGAAAATTCATATATAAATAAGATATAGTACATAGACTTACCTAGTGATGGAACTGACACAGTTCCAAACACATCACTGTGCACAAGCTCTAATATCCCTTTTTCCTTCTTTCCACCAGAGGGGAAACTCATGTGATTATGCTTCCCATATACACAATGTTCACATAAATCAAAATAAGGAGAAAAATTAGACATACCTTCTACCATAGCATTACCCATGTAGTATTGGAAGGCCCTTCTCTACAATATTTCCAAGCCTTTGATGCTACAACATGGTATTTTCTCCAGAGACCACTAGGTTTTCTGCTCGACTTTTAGGAACCACCGAACTGTTGCACCCATCACTAAAAGTGTTACCAAAAAACTTGTATAGAGTTCCAATATAAACTCCCCACATCAATACCAGTGATCCCCAAACCATCTTGTAGGTATCTTTCTCGAACACTATTTTTACACATGCATCATCCTTATTCCTTACATAAATCAGATTTACAACCAATGCAGGAATATGTAGAACACCAGGAAGTGTTATAAGCCTTACACCTTGCAACTTCAACTTGACTTTTCTGTGTCCGATGATTTTTGCCTTCTTTTCATCCCCTTAGAAGACATCACCATCATTATATTTATTGTACTTGAAAAACCAATCCCTATGGGGAGTGAAGTGAAAGGATGTGCCTGAGTTAATCAACCTTTGTTGGCACGAGGGGTCATGACCCAGGTTCGGAGGTTAAGGTTTGCCAACAAACCCCTATACTACTGGCCCTTTCGGCAGTGACCTGCTTGCGTAGGGAAAAGTCTCACCCGAAGCAGTATGGGTGGGCACTGGAATGAGGTTTCCACAGCCTGAGAGAGAGAGCAGATAAGTCGAACCGTTCCACAACTATCAGATCTACGCAACCAGAGCTCGTTCGCAGGACTTTCAATGATCAACCAGAGCACAGTTTTACCAGATTAAGATAACAGGCTCGCATCCACATGCAGAAAACCAAGTATAAGCATAAGACAATATATTCACAATAGACTTAATCAGATTGCAGATACAATTATCATAACACAGGTAATTCGCAACTCATAAACACATATCATGCGCAGTTTGTAACAGAATCACATGTAATTCGAGTCCACAATATCCACAACCAGATAGATCAAACAACATCAGATATCCACAATACTTCAAATATTTTACTTATAAAAAATTCTCTTACATACTCCAAAACCCCCCTGCACACACAGCCAGCAGGGTCCGCACAAAGCCAGACAAAGGATCTCCACGCACACAACCAGTAGGAGTCCTAACCCAATAACCCAATCCTAGATCTAACAGTTCGCACTTAGCCTCAATCTCTATTCATTCCTACCTATTGAACCAAAAGGGTTCAACTATTTATAGTACTTTATCCTATGCATCCAATGGTTCACAAACTACAGTTTGTGGACTCTTGGTCTACCCTTGGCCTGCTTACAATGTATTAGGGGCTTTGACCCACCCCAAAGCCCCTGCACTAGACTAAATAAAATAAAAAATATGTAAAATGGAACAAATTCACAGCTTGCAGGAGACCCTGTTCCAACAGTCCCCCAACACAATCTTGTGACTCGTCTTGAGTCACTATGGTGGTGTGGTCTCCACCAGCACGCGCAGTGCATTGACGGCTGCGAGTAGTGGGGGAAACACTTCTAGACTCTGAATAGCAGCACTCGTGCAATGTCCACGAGCTTTTGTGATGTCGATTATTCTGTCGTGGTGGTGACGCTTTTCAGTGTCTTATTTAGTCGCTTAACAGCAACATCAGCATCCTATGATAGCTGGAGGGCTGCGGCAGTCCAAGGCTTCAAGCATTGTCTGAGGACGTCCTTCTTAAGCTGGAGTTCCTCAATCTCATCTTGGAGGGAGTTGCTGGTCTTTAGATGGGCCAGACGCTATGCAGGGACCAAGTTAGGTAATGTAGCCTCGATCTTCTCAAAAGCTTCCTCCTTCTGTCGCAGGTCCTGATTGATTTTCTAGAGGACTGGATCATGCTAGATCTTCATCCAAAGATGCATGGCATCCTCGAGTAAATAGCCGCCCTGAGAAATCTGTCCTATAATAGTATTGGTAGCCTTGATCACTAGCGCAACGCATTGGGCTCGCACCTCTGGGGGTGTTTCGAGCTATAGCTTGGCATGTAAGTTAGAGATTTGCTGCTCTAGCTGCATCTTAATGACCTGCATTTCTGTCCTGGATGCCTTCAACGCTACAACCAATCCTTCAACTTTAGCCCGGGGCGTGGCTGCGGCTGGGATCTCTTCTGTAACCTCTGTGCAGAGCTGGTGGATCACTATTTCAAGCTCTGCATGCTTCGAGATAGTGAGAAGCACTTCTGTGTTTTGCTGGGCGATGGTCTGCTTGGCCACACCAAGCTGTTGGTGGATTTTCTGGTCGCGATGGTGGATCTCCTGGAACACGATGGTGTGGAGGCCCTGTAATGCCTCATGGGGAAGCTTGTCCAGATCCAACTGTATCCCTATTCCTGCTTGGAGTGGGATTTCTACAAGGGTAGTGCTAGGCAATGAGCAGAGATGGATTTATGCACTACTGGTTGCCAAGGGAGTCTATACTTGAATTACGTTGGTCTGCAATGTATCTGTCTTCAACTGGAGGGTGCGAAGTTCAGCCTGGATGGTGGTGATCGCAACCTTCTGTTGTTCCTTTCTGGCTTCCCACCTATCCTCTGTAGCCAGTGTAACTGCGTCCATGATTTGCTCAAGGTCACCATCAGTTAGTGTGACTATCGCATCATATTCCTTGCACTGGGCATGCTGCTTCTTTCGGGACCCTTTTGTAGGCTCACCTGGCCACTTTGTACCCGGGGCATAGGTGGTATATTTGTCATTCAATCCTCTCGTGCTCAGGGCTAGCTACGAACTGACCTGAGTCTCGGTCTCGGCGTCCATTTCGGCAGTATGTGGCAGCTGTGCATCCTTTTCTGTAGCTGCGTTCGAGCCCTTCTAGCTTGGTCCTCCAGCCTCCTTTGGGTTGAAAGGGGGGGTCACTTTTGTCACACTGGTCCCTTCAGTGCTCCTTTCACCGGTTTTGAAGCTATTCCTTCACGCAGGGAGTAAGAGCGCAATTATCCTATTAATTTCCTCGTCCTCAGGCCCACTCTCCATGATTTCCGCAATTGCTAGCTCTGTAGGTGCCGAAGCTCCCGCAGGGTTAGTAGTCGTCTTTTTAGCATGACAAAGTAATCTCGATTCTGGGGGACTATTAGTAGCGGGAGTGGGTTGGTCAGTCACGAACAGAATGCTACAGGCCCAGAGAACCATGCAACATAAAGAAAATACATACAGGTTATGGAAGCGATACGTAACCTTTGTCTGAGCTATTCATCCAACTTTATAGTGCCTGCGGTCATCCAACGGTAGGGTAAAATTCACCTGGAACTTATCATCAAGTAAACGGTAAAAAATCTCAAGGAATTGCCTCATTAATTTCCATCCGCCCACTCCATTCAACGGTAACTTTTCATTTTTACCAAATTTTACTGTTTCAGAGGCTATTTTCTGCTCCTTCTGTGCGCTCAGCGTACCTGCTGAGCTTGGACGAAATGTCTGTGCCTCCTGCGCATCCTTCCCCAACACAGACTTGTTCCCTAGGTACTTCAAAACCAAAGACATGTTCTTATGACATGTGTCATCCCAATAGAACTGAACCACCTTCGTAAGCAAGTTTCTCAGAGGTGTTGTGACTATCGAACAAACTCCCTGTAATAACCTATGTGGTCGAGGATTGAACGCAACTATTTCTTTGCTGGAGGAGTATCTGTTTCCTCAATCTAAGCCAACATAGCGTGCGTCTTAATGCTACCCATTCGCAGCCTAAGTGGCATAGTAACCATGTGCATCCCTTCCAATTATGAGTTGGAGGCAGCTTGTGGATCATCCTTACCCTCTTTTGGGGCTAGGCTGCGGTAATCAACCATACTTAATGCTCGCGCTTCCTACGTGGGTACTTCTGGTGCGATACACAGGTGCGATTCACCCCATGCTATAGTGTCAATGTTCCATAGAGCTACGTTCAGTGCTTCTGTCTTGCCTACGAACCCAAATGTTCCCAGAAATTCATCCCTCAAAGCCTCCCAGTGGTGGGTGCACTGGTGGAGTTTTGTGTCTAAGTACCATGCGGTGGGGGGTGGTCCCAAGGCATGAATAAGCAGATGAACCCACTCTTGGGCAAATCTATCGTGCCATTGTTTTATCCAAGCAACCAGATATTCATGTGGATTTTTGGGTCCAAGGAACGTTTTGATTCGCACATCAGCTGGGGCCTCAAATCATAGGATCAACATTTTCTGACACTCCTCCCAATCCTAGAATGCCTCCTAATGCATTACCCACCATTGCGTAGTTGATCCTTGCATGGCTAGCTTACAGGCCCATATTCGTCGTTCTTGGGGAACCTCGACTTCAAATTCCTACAAAAAGTCCCTAACATGACCAAAACCATCGAAATAAGGTAGATATCTTACCTCCGAGGAGATGCAGCGGAAGTCCTTTGTGATCCAAAGACACCTTAGCATAGAGACATCATGTAATCGGTTTTTCCAGTTCTCCATCTCCCCATCAGAGTCAGAGAAGAATTCACTATCCTTTTCCCAGCAGAGCACCCTCTCCACCGTGGGGTTGATCTAGTCTTCGTCTCGCGCAGTTAACTTTTAGATGTGATCTACAGCCTCTTCGTCACGCACTGGTTCTGTGTATCATTCACCCTCCGCTGGATCTAATGGTACTATTACCCTCGTACCATTATTCTCGAATACCATGATTCTTTTCTTTAGGTTAATGATGCCTCCCATATCGATGGCCAAATCCAAGCCTAGGAGCGCAGGGTAGGGGTCCGCATCTTCGACAATTTGAATTACTTCAAAGTCATCTCGGACCTTAACCCCTATGATATCCACCTCAATCTTTGATAATCTTCCCAATGGAATGATATTCTGTTGATTGGCCATACGTAGCTGGATAGTGGACCATTCCAACTTAGGCTCCCCCATGCGTTGCCAAGTTTGTTTAGGTAATACATTCACATCTGACCCTAGGTTCAAAATAACCTGATCCATCTCGTAGTCACCGATGTACATAGTCAATTTCATATCCCTGCCGGTGTGTTTCTTATACCTATAGAGTTTATGTACATCCTTGAATTATGAAATAAGGATAGGTCATGTTGTGCAGCTATTTATCAATGCCTGAAGATTTTCCACAACCATCAGGTTGCGCAGCAGCTTCATACATGCTTGTAAAAAGGGTTTGACCTCCTCATCCGCCTTGAGCTCCTCAGGTGGCTACGAAGTAGATGCCTCTGTCTCGGCAAAGTCCTTGCAAGCTGCGATAAATGTTTCTTTCTCCTTTTTTTGATCCAACCCTTCTTGTTTTCTAACTGTTGGCCAGATTAGAGGCTCAGTTTTAGTCTTCTCCCCAGGCCCCTCGGTGGCCATCCCATTGCGTGTTACAAAATTTACGCTTTGATATTTGTCTCGTAGTTCCGCCGTAACCCTCTGCACATTTTGCGTAGGTGTCGGCTAATTTTATTGCATCTTCGCTATTAGGACTAGAAAATATTCAATCGCATGGTCCAGCTACCTACAATACTGGCAGTTTTGTCTTGTGGGGTTTGGAAAGTCCCTAGAAAAATTCCCTACCTCTCCATAGTTATAACAGAGGAGTTTCCCTCATCCTCGACCTGCACTTCCAACTCTTCCGCCACCCCTGCCCCTTGCTAGTGAACCCTCTGCGCTCGAGAGAGATCTGGGTGAGGATAGATCCAACTGCATCCTATAGAGATTCCCCCAATCGATCATCAAATCATACGTTCGACAGTTTTGTTCATCATGTCCTATCGACCCGCAAAACCTGCACCATTGTTGTTTTAATTCTGGGACATATGCAACAAGGCGGGGACAGTGGTTTGTGTCGTGTAGCGCTGCAACGTAGCAATCATCACACCATAGTTCTGGTCCACTTGGGCTTGTCACTTCTCTAGGGTGCAGCGGACTAGGTTCCCTGGCCTGCATGTAGTCTGTTAACAGAGGGCAATTATCCTTGGTGTGACCATTTGTCTTGCATTGTAT